>CM042749.1:18721070-18726070 GCA_022496165.2 Catalaphyllia jardinei
ACGTGCCTGTATGAAGTTATATGAAGAGGACTGGGAACGAGCCAGGCTAAACCCTACAAAAAAGGACTCTCACAAGAAATCAGGAGAGTGTTTAAATCCTAAGAGATGCGGGCATATTTCAAACCAAAATTCATATCTTTCATTCGGTTACGTTTTTCGTTCAGACGTACAAGCAGTATGCGTACAGATGTTTCGAGAAAGGTTGTCTTACAAAAGCGTAAAAGTGAGCTCGACAATGTCGAAAGTTATCATGGGTCACGATGGTTTTGCACTTGATTGATTGAGGCTGGCCCAAGGTATTTGTATAACTCGATACAAACACGGTACATGTTTTCTATTTCTTAAATATTTACTGATTGACAGAACTAATAAATA
This sequence comes from Catalaphyllia jardinei, assembly GCA_022496165.2. Lineage (NCBI taxonomy): Eukaryota > Metazoa > Cnidaria > Anthozoa > Scleractinia > Caryophylliidae > Catalaphyllia > Catalaphyllia jardinei. The sequence goes on from CM042749.1 coordinate 18,721,446, forward strand.
TCTAGCAATTATTGAATTCGGCTTTCGTAGGATATAAAGAACTCTGCAGGATCTAGGAGAGTGTTGCACTCGTGAAAGTTTGGGAGAACTCGAAAAACCTGGGGAAATACTCGCCTACGGCTCGTGTTCCCACCGCATTTCTCGTTTTTCCAGACTTCCACTCGTGTTCTTCTATAATTCGATAGAAACACGGTCCATGTTTCCTATTTCTTAAATATTGTTCAAGTAATAAAGGCACCTATATTGGCCGCATCAAAACGCGGAATGTGCTCATGACATCAAACACATTGCAGCCACCTGCAAATATACAGGCCGCAAACTATTCCAGAACTTAACATTTTTTCAACGTTAGATTTTCTTTAAATCGGCCTAACGATGTCATTTATTCACTGCCGTACCGTTTGTTCCGTTTATTTGTTTTCTATGATTTGATGCATTAAAAACAAACATTCTTGTGCATATTTATGCAAGTCCTTTGTCACTTTCTAACCAAGTGATGTTTAATGCTTGTAGGAAATGGTAATAAATGTGGTAGGTTTTCTGACCTCCTGCGTGATGTGTTTATACACCGCTCATTTGTACACGCTGAAGACCTATCTTTATACATACGTTTTGCTGACGGGATCCGGAGTTGGGCTTGAGCTTGTCATTTGATTGGTTCCCGATCTTGCGCGTCCTTCGTCATTTTCCGCGCTGATCTGAACTGTGCGCGCCATACAACAACACCAGCAAGAACCAGTCAAACACTTCTTGGGCGGTTTAACCGGCGATATCGCGTATAGCACGGTCAAGGCCAGTGCGAACTCCGTTAAACGAAACAAAGTCTCGTGAATAAACCAAGGCCACGGCTCCACGATCTTTTCAAGCACGAAATGATACTCTATGACTTCCACTAAATCGTATATTTTTAACGCGAATAGCGCGATGCAGAAGAATATTGTTAGCCCGGTAATAATGAACACTTTCCGCACAGCTTTTGTGTTGAAGGACGCGCGCTGGATTCGGCGCGGTGTGTAAGTGGACGCGGCCGCGTAATGTTCCATGGCTCTCTTGTGTTTGTTGTTTTCGCGAACAACCTTGCAACCACTTCTAGTGATTCGAACACCCGTGAAGAGAGTCATGGAGAGCAGATAAGCGGTGCAAACCATGTACAACGCAGACGTGCTTTCGACTAAGGCAGTAACAACGTCTGCGATAATAACCACGCTAAAGTGTCCGAAGATCACGAGAACGAGGAATCGTATTTTTCGCAGCTTAGAGTATGTCAGAGGCGTAGTCTTAATACTTGCTGTGAAAGTAATCTGGATCAGAGCAAACGCCGCCATGAAACAGGGAAAGCCGAGACCAAAAATAATTCGATGAACGTACAGAGGAATGACTATATCGGCATTGTTGACGTTTGTTGTTATCTCATACGGGAAAAGTACGAGAGCTAGGGCTCGAGTTATTCCCAGGACTATAACTAATGAGTGTACCGCGTAAGATACATTTCGGGACACCTTTTCTCTCTGTCGCCGTCTTTTGGAAGCTTCGAAAAGCCGTATAGTGGAATACAAAGCGATTCCCAGGAATAGCACCACGAATGATATCCAATGTAGTTCCCATGCCCATTTGAAAATCTCTTTCGCTTCTTGCCAGTTAGGCACAGGTTCCGAGTTGAGAAGTTCCTTTTTCCTTCCAGACCCAGCTGGGTTGATCTCGCTCACATTTCCCGTTGTATTATTCACCAAGTTATTTACACGAAACGACATGACGCTGAAACAGCCCACTAGTGACAAAACAGAACAAAACTCAATAAACACTTTTACAGCAATGTCAGCGCCGTTTGCTAGTAACAGGCAAACCGAGGCACTTGCCTCGGTTATCTGTTTTTCGTTTTTATTGTTTATAGTCGTCATAAACACCCTAAATACCTAGGAAGAGAATTTAACCACGGACACTGCCTAAGTCAAAATTCTTTCATGGACATTGCCTCAGTCTTCACTCTTTTCTGGCTACGGCCCTGAATGCCGTTTATGTAGTTAGCTACCGAATGTCTCTTCAATGCGATGCGCTTGAATTAAGTGAAGCTAACTAAAGACACTAGTTAACATAATAGAGGCGAAATATTTTTCGGGTTTGCGGTGGAAGAGTCTGTGGTCAGTTTTCATCTAATGATCAGACGTGTATTCCTCATTTTAGTAGAAGAGATAAACGATAGACGTGCAAACTACGTAGGTCTGCATTAAGTCTTAATCAGTTAAAACGGCCTGGAATGGCAAATTGAGCACCATTATTAAAAGACCGAGGAAGTACTCGGTGAAAGACACCATGATAAGACGAAACAAAAACAAAAGGAAACATGGTACCTGAAAATCAGCAACACTGGAAACTTCGAAGCATCAGGTAGGAACACTAGCGTCTGAGATTGATTTTATTTGGTTGCTTTAAGTCGTTTGGTTTATATCTTTGGATGTGACGTCCAAAGGGACTTGAAAACTCGTGAGTTGTTGAAAAATATTGCCGCTTTGGAAAATAACTCACTTTGCCAACGGTAGTTTTCTCATGACCTAATATCCAGAATATTGGCCTAGCACTGTTTGCGTCGACGAGGTTTGAAGTGTGCTAACAATAAGCACAAATTATCTCATAATTACTCAGTGTTAATGCTTTTAAAGAGCTTAGAAGACGAGATAGCATCGAGAGAAATTTCGAGCACTTCATTAGAAAGCAGGAGCCAATGAAGGTTTTAAAATGTTATGACGAAGTCACGCGATGAATATTCGTCGGTAATCACGCTGCCTAGACATAATATTGTGTTTATTAATATTTTATTGCTTCCCTTCGGCTCTTGTGAAATAATTGCTCTGTTTTTCACCTTGTTTACTGCCTTTGTTGCCTTGGTGGTGATAGAGTTGCACCGGGCGGAATAACTTGTCACAGTCTTGACTCGTTGTAATTTTTTCTCGTTCTTTTAGGCCCGCAAGAGATCTCGTGGACAGGCTGTCTGCACAAAAGATGAGGAGATTATAGAATTTTGGGGTTGTTGTTTATTGAGAGAACGCCCGACGCACACGGAAAAAAGGTTTTGGATTCAGAAGCCCTACTAGTGCAAAGTTTCACGAGCAGCTAATTTGAAAATGACGATTTGATATGTGGCCCTCTTCCCCACTCCACGGCGTTTGGCCACCTCCTTCTTTGATCTCAAAATTCTGAAGCCCACAAAAGACTGCTACAAGTTTTCCTCTGGCATTCAACTATTCACCCACAGTCTCTTTCAGGCGTTCGGTTAATTGGAGGGAGGTGAGGGGGAAGGGGGGGGGGGCATTGCGTAAAACGTCGGGAGAAAACCGTGAGGAGAGGGGCGTGAGAAAGCTATGCGCTCAAACCCCTCTTACTCTCCCATTATAATCAATAACTTATTTCTCAGGTATCTATTTATTGATTGATTACCATTTCCACCCTGTAAACAAACGGAGTATGTAGTCAAAAAAGCGAATAAACACATTTTACGTGGAAGAAACAGCAGCACTGAAGCCAAGAATTGTAACTCAAAACTTTAAAACAAGAGAATTCCAGAACGATGATCTGTTTGACTTATTTGTATCATGAGGTCATTTGCTACTAAATTTAAACACAGATCACTGAAAGGACTGAAAGAAAAGTGCAATGTCATATTCGGGATATTTTAGCCGAATAACACAAAATGATGAAATATCATGGTGTCATTCTGCGTTTTTCGTAGCTCTGAAGAAAACGTCTCTAACGCCCTAAAATTCTTTGAACTACAATTCGACTTCCTGATGACTATTTGTGAGAACCCTAAAAAGGGTAGTTTCTCCGACAAATCAAATGCCATCTGCTCCAGTATCCACTGCTGCAATTCCTAAGTGTACGTAAATCTACCAGTCGTTCAAAACTTTTTTCAAACCTCTTGACAGACATCAAAAACGCAAAGCGACCGTCCGTTTGTTAACACTGCTGCGCTACTCGCTATCTGCACATTAGGGTGAGTAGTGTAGCCAATCAGAGAGCGGCATTCGTGACACTAATCTGCGATACAAGATGGGAAGCTAAGGTGGTCGATTTTGTGTAAAGACCAGTCTATTAGCAACTCTTGGGTAACGTATAACCACATTCACACCAACTAAACATGTTTAATTAAACCAGGTTTAGAAAAATGAAAACTATTAAAGAAAAACTGCAACTAAGGCTTTTAAGTAGGATTTAGATGAACTTAAACATGCTATTTCAATTTGCGCTGAATGTGAAGTAAAAAGACATCAGTAAGCAGCTTTTATAAAGAAAACAATTTCAAACCGTGTTTAACTAAACAGCTTTTAAACATGTTTAAGCTTTGGTGTGAACGGGGCATATGTCGACATTTAAATCCCCGTATTTCTGTTAATGACACATAAACCATTACTCATTCAACCACATAGTCTTTATAAATAATTTCATTGAATCCTATATATTAGCCGAGGGTAAGTACATTTCTCTGCTTATTTCACGGAAATTTGCCGGAGTGTTTTTTTCGATAAAATGGGACAAAGCAAAGGAAAGGCAATTGTTAACCCAAACCCGACAAAAGAACAGCAACTGTTTGAAGGTCTCGCAACGCCTGTGATCTTTCTACAAAATACCTT
>CM042749.1:18731070-18742059 GCA_022496165.2 Catalaphyllia jardinei
TGAAGTTTTGAACTACTTGTTTATCTTCCTTGAGTTTGACCATTTCAGTCCATTTTCATCGGCTCGTCAGATTTTATCCTGAAATCCATTTTCAGTGACGACGTTCTCAAAAGTTAATTCTAAATTGTCTCGTGCTCTGATGAAGTATACGCATTTCTAGTAACCAGTTCGGCGTTTATTGGGATCAGATAATTAAATCATGGAAGTAGGATTTGACGGAATAACAGCCAAACGTCCCAGGCGGATTTCAGATACATGTATTTATTACTCGGGAAATCTAAAAGAAGTCTTCCATGTACCTAGGTGGGTGCACTGGTTTCCTTCTGTTCCAAATGGTCGTTAGACCTGTTAAGTCTCCTTCCTCTTCCGAGTAGGAAGGGATTTCGTGATTTTCTCCAATTCCATCAGATTCCATATCACGTTCTCCTCGGCAATCTGAAAGGATCTTGCTGAACGTTTCTTCAGAAGTTCCAAGCGGCCATCACATAGTCTTACGGCTCCCTTGTCCGCTTCACAAAAGATGTCACTTTTCTTGTAGGATGTCGTTCCTGACTGCTTCCCAAGCTGTTTGTCCGCCTATTCTAATTGGAATCGATTTCGACTTGTCTAAAATATAAAACTGGGACGTAAAACGAACCACTCCACACTCTCCAGCGCGCTCATTAAAACAGCATTCAGTTGAGGCATCTCTACACCACCCGGTGAAATTTTGGTCCGTTCTGACTCACGGTCGTAAGGGGCAAGCTCCCAAGAAGGTCTTCCATGCACCGACCTTTCACTGCCGCACCGAAAAATACTAAGACCTAATAAAATTGTCTTGGACGACATTGATTTGAGATCGCCTGCTCGTCTCACGTTTTTGCACTCTGACAGTTTACGCGACCCGTGCACTCATGCCGCTTGACATTTCATGACCTATGAGGTAACCACTGTAAACGGGTTACTATTTCACCGGAAGTAAGCCTGTTTTTCAGTCCAAGCCAGAGTTTTTGTCTGCTCGTTTGCTCAGAAGTCTCAGAAGTGACTAAGAAGACATTAAATGCGTGTCAAATATATTTTGGGTTCTTGTTTTTGAAAGTATTGTAACGCATTGTTGAATTAAAAAAAATTAGCGCTTCGCAATTCTCTCCCGCTTCCCGCCCTCTTAGAACTCCCGCTTCCCGCCCTTTCCTCTTCCGCCTCCTGTACCCCTCCCGCCCCCTATTCTCCCGGGCTCCCGCCCCCCTGTCCCCCTCCACTCTCCTATGACTTGCCTATGCTTTCCAACTATTTCAATTGTAAAATACGTAGTTCATCCCCATTCTGTTCTGTTAGTAGTCTTTAGGCTGTTTAACAGTAATACGTTGTTGTTGATCAACAGTCAGTCGCCAGATTGCAGTGTGAGAGTGTTTTTTTACAAAGTGCCGACAATCAGGGAATTGTCAGCAACCTGTTTGCAATTTATTTGCCTTGCGTCCATAAGTTGTTGATTGCCTTGACAACTGTATTAGAAGAGTAAAATTCACGTAGATGGGATGCTGTACACCACACTCTGAATAGTTTCTATGGCCATAGCCTATCTTGTTGTAAGCACAAGCCGAACTTGCACAATTGATGTGATTTCATCTGTCTGCCTTACAAAAGCTTTCTGTAGATCCTATTTCCACATACTTCACCCGCAAAACTTCATTTGTCCAAAATGAATATTTAGTCCAAGAGAGAAACTTTATCCTGGTAAATTTTGATCATCAAGTGCTCGGCTTAGATGGAAAATTGTTTATCGTCTTAGCTTCAATTTTACCAAGAAGAAAAATAAAAAACTTTGTTCTCTTCGTATAAATAGGTTAAAGTGCCCATATCGCCAAATTTTTTATTGTCTCATCTGATTCTATATATCACCCAATGAACTTCTGCGAAAAAAAAAATCAATTTGGATAAAATGCAATCTGTTTTACAAGTTTTAAAAACGTTCAAATTTGCCGCCATTTTGGTCCAACATTCGCACCAGTCTTCCCCTTGTTTGGAATGAGTTGTGACGTAGATTAAGGAACACGTGACTTCAGGCTTGACTTATCTCACTTGTTTTACCTATGTAAATTTAGCTTAGTAGTTCATACAAAATGCTGGAAAGGGGTATTTTGCATGGACTACGAAACTAAATTTACAGAGGTAAAACAACCAAGATAAGTCAAGCCTGAAGTCACACGTTCCTGAATCTACGTCACAACTCTGAGCATGTCGATCATGTCATCAGCGGCACGGGTAGACCACAAAAAAAGGAATTTCAGGCTTTTAAAGGTTCATAAAAAAATAGCTTTTATCCAAATTGAAAAAAAAATTCGCCAAAGTTCATTGCATGAAATATAGGATCAGATGGGAAAATAAAAACTTTGATGATATGGGCACTTTTAAGAGTTTTACTTTTTATGGACCTAATAGTTTTAGCAAACTAGAAATTTATCCACACTATTGCAATTTGGCTGACAAAAAAATAATTTTGAGCCTTTTTCACTCATTCACTTATGAGAGCAGTGACGAGAAATAATACAAAACAATGTGTGCTAATCAATAGGATTTAAAAACTCAACAGTAACTCATTATTGGCAATAAACATCATATAAATAAGTTTTAGAAAACAGTCCTAAGAAAGCATGCGCACTGATTGGTTAAAAATCCTGTTTGTATAACTCGATAGAGACACAGAATTGGCGCGCGCTGTTGACGTAGTGATGGCGCGAGCAAAGAGAATTTACATTTTGATAGTCAAAGTTTACAAGTTGTTATCCTTTTTCTCGTCGTGGTTTTTTCTAAAAGAAATAGAAAACATGTACCCCATGTTTGTATCGAGTTATACAAACACTCGTGAAAGTTTGGGAGAACTTGAAAAAGCTGTGGAAACACTCACCTGCGGCTCGTGTTCCCACAGCATTACTCGTTCTGCCAAACTTCCACTCGTGTTTGTATAACTCGATACAAACACGGTACATGTTTTCTATTTCTTAAACATGATGTACCTATGTAAAAACTGTTAATTGAAAGCACTCAGTAAAACTTCAATGTGAATTCTTCTTTTCACATAATCGACCTTGTAATTGATAATTTTAAAAGTTTAATCTACATGTAAATCCACTGATTAGCCATGTGACTTAGATATTTCTTGGTTACTTTGAAAACATCAATACCATTTACTGTTTGATTAGTCATTGGTTTGTCTAGGCAAGTGAGCAGAGATAGTTGCTTATAAGCTTGGGAAATCATATTACCCCTCAGTGACTGACAAGGCTTTCTTCAAGACCTTTATACTTTATCAGTAGAACTCTACATTCAAACCAAAGGATGCAATCAGGGAGTGTTTTGTAAAACTCACTTCCTGTTACAATCACTTCTTTTGTCAAGTTTTCCCAATTTTGAGAAAAACACTGCCTGTGATTTTTTTGTAAAATTACTGAATTGGCAAAGCCGCACCCTATAGCACTATCTATGTGAGCATATTGCTACGTACAAGTTGCCCTCGACTATAAGCCTGGTGGTTTCTGGTGGTTTCTGGAGGTCACCTCGCCATATATGAGGTAAAAAGGCAAATAAACTGAATCTTGAAAGCATCTTGAAAGATGAATAATAAAATTATTAGTTGGTTAACTTGCCTTTTTTCCTTCTTCTGTTTTCTCTTTCTTTGGTTTCTTTTTTGGTTTCTTGCTTTCTGATTCTTCTTTCTCTTTCACATCTCCTTTCTCACTTTCCTTCTCTTTTTCTTTCCTTTTTTCTTCTTTTTCCTTTTCTTTCTCTTCCTTGGTCTTAACTACTTTTTTGATTCGAACAACACGATTGAAGAATCCCAAAACCAGTAACCTAAAAAGATAACATTTTTTCGTCACTGTGACTCAGTTACTACAGTATGAGTATTTCAATCAATATGATTCTTACCTGACTTGAAGCTGCACAACAAAATTAACTCTTACCCCCCCCCCCCCACCCCTCCCTCCCCCATTATCATGTTTTCTTTTCAGTCTGGGTTTTTTCCAACTAACGGTACATTTTGTTTGATAACATTATACACGGGGAATGCCTCTTAACTCACACTTCACCTAACCTATGGAATTCTTAACTGTACACACAGATTGAATTCAAGTTATAACGCAAGGTAGCAGAAACCAAGATGAAATTCAGATGAGGCAGAATGATATGAGGTGATAGTTGACCATGTAATATGATAGTGTTCATCCACCGAGAGACACTATCAGCCCATAATGCCTGTCTGAGGAAAATAACAGGTGGATAGTAGTTGCCTGTGAAAATGTTTTTGTAAACAAGTGGGCTTATTTAAAATAAACAATTCAATTGTATTAAATATATTCAGTTTTTGTCTGTTTTAAAGGGCTTTGATTTAAAAAAGTTGAAAATAATGTAATATGATTTTTGAATTGGTGTGGGGAAGAAAATCTAGTGGTGAACAATAAAGACAATAAGGTATTTTTGTCCCGGAACTCTCAGTCTGATAGTTGCCCTTGGAAATTTGACATTCTTAAAACTAGAATAGTTATCCTTGAAGCTTTGCTTCTCGGGTACGCACATCAGTTTTTTTTTCAATAATTTCAACTTTTTTTAAAGTCAAAGAACAGTACACGTCATTTGCTTAGTCTTCCCAGGATTTAATTTTAAAAAATCTGCATCAAAGACATCGCCAATTTATGGACGACCTCTAGCCACTGCACACTAATGGCTGATAGTGTACAATGGCACAGCCAACCAGATACAGCATAACTATGCATTATTACAGTGTATACTAGTAGAATTCTACTAAAAGTAAATATTTGCTTGTGAGCTAAATATGTCTGAATCGTGAGTGTCATTTAAGAGAGAATGTGCATTTATGTCAAATCTTGTGTCTTTACCTATCCAGATACGATTCCACAGACACACGATCAGTGAATAGTATCTCAGTACCTCCTTTACCAGATGCCCATTTTGAGTCCAGCAAACAGTCCACTGCTTTAGAGCCTAAATCCAAACACAAGTAGTGAGACAATATCAGAGATAGTGCAGATTGCAATGTTCGGCTCCCACACAATGGCCATGTGTATGTTTTTCCGTGCTGGACATAACTGGAATAAAGTTAAACATCCGATGAAAAAATGGAAGACACAGCAGCAGCAGCAGCAGCAGCAGCAGCAGCAGCAGCAGCAGCAGCAGGGTAGCGGTAGCGGGAGCGGGCGCGGGCACGGGCGCGGGAGGGGGAGTGGGAGTGGTAGTGGTGGTGGTAGTGGTAGTGGGAGTGGTAGCGGTAGCGGTAGTGGGAGTGGTAGTGGTATTATAATAACCACTTTAAATTAATACACAATGATATTGCTTAACACAACTGAAAAACATTTCAACAAGGAGCATTGAAGGTAAACAGCACTACAGTACACATCATCAAGATTATATCCTACTGGTATATTTGGTGATAGAGTTGAAAATTAAGTATGCGAGAATCCCAAGGACATGCTATCACAGTAGTACACCTTGACACTGCTGCTATATCTCAAACTCCCCAATCTTAATCCACCTTTTTCCCTTTTGGTTTTCTATGTCTTTGGCTTTTGTGAGCTACCTTAACAAACTGTTGTTCTGACACTTTCTCAAATTTGACGGTCATTTGAAAGTGACTTTAAAATATGATTTGAAGAAAGGCACAGCACTGCACCTATCAGAAAACAATATTAGAGAGAGCTTAAGTATTAATACCTTTACAGGGCCAATAGTTGATACCCAATAACATATAATGTATTTAATATTTTGGACTTAAATGTATATTTTAGACTTTTATTTTATAGACGACCTTCCTTAAAACCACCTCTAGGTAAATGGAGGCCCCCTTTTTATATATCAATTTATTATTGATGTTGCAATTACTATTATTATTATTATTATTATTATTATTATTATTATTATTATTATTATTATTATTATTATTATTATTATTATTATTATTATTATTATTATTATTATTATTATTATTGCCCCTGCAGGGTGGATGGCCAAAACCAAAGGAGGCACCCTTGAGGTCCCCACATATAGACAGGATAATTTCGCTGTAGCAGAAAAAGTTGGATTTTTGTGAACATGGCTTGCAAAGGAATGCTGAAACTTTGCTGGGGGTTGCATAAACACAATGCAATCATGTAAATTCTCTTAGAAATGGCGGGGATTCTGAATATAGAACAAATTGAAAATGATTTCAAAGATCATGAAGATGGATTTTGGGATAAAAACAACTCAGAAGGTATCGTAAGCAATTCTGAAGTACTGGAAAATCTCGATATTTAAGGCGAGTGTCGCTTCGCTCATGTTCAGTTATGACTAAAATACTTCCGATCACCAGTTCTACTTATTCAGAACGCTCATTTGTGTCAAGTAATCTTACGTGTTGTAGAGCTGATGTCATGGCTGGGTGACTTGACAGGAATCCAAAGGTAAATGTTAGTGTTTTGCAGCATTTTCGTTGAGGAAAATTAAAGGACTTGACCTGATTTGCCTTTATCATGTTTATAGACTAGAGGTGACAGTAACGCGATACTTCTGTTAACGACCTGAGTATCAGGACAGAGGGTGGGGGAAGGGAGGAATTGCAGAGAAAAGCCTTTACTTTGACGGGCGCCTCCTCCTCCTACCCGTCTCAGAAAAAAAAGCGTAACAGCAAGTTCCAGATGATTTTCTCAACTGCTGTGCTGCTTTCAAGATACATTTGCTCTCATAACAAGAAAAATGGTCTGTTTCATTATCAAATTCAAAAAGCAGAGTTGTACATAATATTTTGTTTCTCAATAATTTTTTAACAATTTTTTTCTACTGAGTTCTACTGAGTGAAACTTTTGTCACAGAAATATTAGTTCCCATGACGGAAATGTTTTTCCAGAAAGTACTTAGTTGAATGTTTGGATTATCATAATATCAATGATACGATGCCTATGTTATAGGAACGTTACGAGTGATAAAGTTTACAAAAACAAGATACAGAAGTATTAGTCCATGCAATAATGTTCAATTGTTTTCGATCAGTAGAAAAAACGAAAGTGGGGGCAGCTTTAGTCATAACTATTTCGAGGTATTAATATAGTTGGTGAGGTATAACAGGAGACAGGGCAAAGCTCTGAAAAATACCAAGCACTTATTTTGTGCTTTATAAAAACGACTTATTCCTCAAAAAACAAGGTCATTGATATAAATTTGTTACCAGGGAGAGGAAGTAACATAAAACCACCAGTTGCTTCCCCAATCGCTCTTTTCAAACAGCTATACACTGTTAATCCCAGAGTCTGCTAAAATTATTGTAAATGTTTCAAGCTCTTTCATGTAACACCTGCTTTAAAACCCTGCTAGCAGTACTTACAAATTCAGTTTTTATGCAACACCCAAGTGAAACTCACTTCCAGCTGAAGTGATATACCAACTGAGTGTTGGGGAGTTTAGGGTCAGTCTTGTCTCTTTTTATTTTCATGGCAATCTAGTTAAATTTATCTCCTTTTTTTCAATTTAACATCTGTGGTGATGGGTAAATCCCTTAGCAGGATACATATAAAGATGTACAGTACATGTAGATTCCAAAAGTTGTTGTTTTTTTTATTTTGTCACTTAAAAGTGGTACGATGGCAACATTAAAAGGTTATGTCAAACTTTCCATGCTAACTTTCAATTTAAAGCTGTTCATACATATGTACTTAAAAATATTCATTATCAGTTTAAACCATGACAGGCTAACTCTGTGATGAAATTAAAACCCTAAAATTCTCCATAAGGTGAGAATGCATCCTTGTTATTTTCTGATAATTGTAACACAAATAATTATAATTAGTCTGTAGGATGGAGTACTATTGCAGTTAGAATATTGGGAGAGAGACTGCAAGTTAGCAAAATGCTTGTTTCCGATTGAAAATACAGCCCTCAGATGTCAATATTTTCATCAGCTGGACACAATGTGATGGCATGCTAAACTTTTCATGGTTAACTTCTCATTAACTTCTTGTAGGGTAGAGCTGGGAGCATATATGAACTCTCATATAGGGTAGGTGAGGCAAGTGACCCTTTGAAAATACTTTTAGAGAATTGCCTCCTGCCCACTCTCCAGAGATTCTTTGGTGCTTATTGAGGTTTGGTCCTTAACATATTCTAGAGGATAGGGGAGAGCACTTTGTTTTTTGTTCGCAACAACGAAAATAAAGATGGCTTTGTGTGTTATGGTTGTCTTCTACTGACTTCTACTGAGTGAAACTTTAGCTAAAAACAAATAAATCGGAGTCAATCTCATACCTGAGAGAAGAGAACCTGATAGAATGTCTGAATATCAAGAAAGAAAACCAACGAGTAAAGGTCCGCTTGCTCGAGTAAAATGTCAACAAAGAAATGCTTCCATGAGTGCGATCCTTTCAGTCTTTCCCAAGCCTCATGAATCGGTTTCTTTGCAAAAATCCTGTTATGTTGCTGGTTCCATTACTTCTTAGTCCTTTCCCGATTTTCTAAACCTTTCTGAAAGCTGCCGGGAGAAAGCCATCCTCGTCCAGCGCCATAACATTTCCCTCCACTCTAAGTTCCGTCAAATGGCATTGGAGTTAACACCGAAAGGTCTTGATTACACACAAATTGACACTTAACGGGAACCGTGTATAACTGATCTTTGATTCTGAGAGGTTTTAGGGCAAAGCCAAAGTTGATTGAGGATGATACAAACGGATTTGTGAAAGCTCTATATCAATTCTTGCATCTTTGAATTCTTGCATCTTTGAATTCTTGACCTCCTAAACAAAAATCAAACTCTTGCACATGCGCAAAAACGTAATTGTGTTCCTTTAAGTCATTATTAAAGTAGTGTTAATTTGTGAGCACTGTTACATTATTACTTGTTACCAGGTGAAGGTGATGGTTTTCTTCTAAGTTATATCAAATGGAGTGAAGCACATAAATCTTCAAGTCCATGGTTTTCATGGAGAGACAAGCATAGGTTCTTTGGTATTTTTCCTTTGCTACACTACTTCTTCAAAAGGCAGTTCTTAACTGATAATGAACATTCTACTGATGAAGGGCACAATCCCAAAACGTCTGGACATTTGTTAAGAAATTTGGCACTTTCAGCAACATTCTTAACTTTTATTTTTCATTGTAGTAACAAGTGCCACAGAGCATATGAAGTTTTTAACTTCTTTTATTATGTAATTCTTTATTATCCCATTTCTGTATTATCAATGTTTGTAATCAGGCTGGTTCCGATGATGTCCATTGCAGTTTGGTTAGATCTACGTTCTTTGCATGTACAACTACAGTGTAACGAGGATTCAAATTTTCAGTAAAAACTTCTTCTGGCTGAATTGTCATCTCCTGCCCATCAAAACTCAAGTAATTCCTCTAACAACTAATTTGCATCCACCACCTTTGTTCTCATGGCAAGTGAAAAGCACAGTGTTGCAGTGCACCCATGATCCCAGTTTTAGAAAAAGCTGCCGAAACAATATGGCACCTGTTAAACATAGTGTCGACGTGTCAAAGTACACTTAATTTTTATGATTTTCTTGTAATATTTAGATATTATCTTAGTAGGGACGGAGAGGTGAGTTGTCTACTAGCTACATGTACCAGATCCGAGAGTTTTCCTTCTATAAAGATTTAAAAACAAAAGTTGTCTCGTGGTAACTATCTTTAATTACCAGACAAAATGCAAGATGCCAGCTGTAAACTAGTTCTGAAAGTTTAGTCCCCAGCGCTCAATTTTTGATTGGACTGGTGACCGGTGAGTAGCAATTTTGAGCCCTGGGAGGGGTGGGGGTTATTTTTTTGTTAAAAATGGAAATTCCAGGAAGGAGGGAGAGCTTACATGAAATTTCCTCCGTGGTTGGGGTATGGTTAACTTTCTGGAACAACACAATGGATGCCACTCAACTTGTGTTGACTTGGGTTGGGTGGCCAAATGGTTAAAAACTTGTGTTGACTTGCGTGCAAATTTCATCTTGACCAAAGTGAGTGCAAGTCACTGCAAGTCAATGCAAGTGCACGCAAGGCTAGGCCGAACTGATTTGCAAGTGGCTCTAAGTTTTCAACTTCCATCTATTTAACAATATTATTACATTATGAGCTTGAGATTGCCATCTCGCATAGAAATTGGGAGCGAATAATGTGTGGTTCCAGAAAATATCCATACCCCCACCACCGAGGGAATTCCAACTACCGCCGGGGGGGGGGGGGGGGGGGGGGCAAAGACCCAGGAAATTCCAGAGAGGAGGGGGTTGTAGGATCGAGTTAGTTTCCAGAGGTCCCTTGATTCAATATGGATTTGAATGTCGATCCAGCTGTTCAAAAATCCTTTCTTACCTACTAAGTAGAACTTTCACATGAAAAATAGTGGCTTGAATACTTGTATTTGACTTGCATTATTCGAAATGCACTTTCTTTCTTCAAAAGGCACTTTGCAAGCTAACAAATGTGAAGAATGTGCTGTTGCATGGAGTTTTGCTGCAAAATTGGCTTTCGTCTCGAGTCCGTTAGCGATCGTGTTCGCAGTAAAATTATGGTGTCAATTTCATCCACACTCAGTTTATCAGTCCTTCAATGGAAATTGTACCACATTTACAAACTAAGGGAGTTAGTCGTGTAGGAAGGTAAATTGACAAGTTACCATTTTATCTTTTCTTTTAAAGCATGTTTCACTAAACTGCTGAATGGTTTCTTTGCGAGTATCTTCAGGTGTAGATGTTACACTCGATTGAGAATATTAGTAGTTATGTGCAATGCAAATGGCTAAATGTTTGAAGTGTTCACTTTTACTTTAACACACTTTCTTGCCAAAGTTATTTTTTCCAGAGGGTATGGGGGGTGTACAAAATAGTAGTGGACATTCCGGAGGGGTGGGGTGGGGGATTATTTTCGTGGTCAAAAATTGGAAATTCGGAAGAGGAGGGCGGGCTTACATGAAATTCCCTATGTGGTGGGGGTATGGATATTTTCTGGAACTACACAATCTAATTGTTTTAGTATAAATCTACTAGT
>CM042749.1:18752059-18779363 GCA_022496165.2 Catalaphyllia jardinei
GCCTATTGTACTCTACGTAAGGCGATCGCGATAAACACTGAAACTGCACACCCTGCCTAAGAAAACAGAGCCTTAGAAGAGTAACAATGAATGGCCCTCGTCCTCCGGGATTTGTCCCAGCGACCATCACTGGTGCCACTTGTCTGTAGTCAGTAGATAGATAAGAGTCTTACACAACACGCGTACACACAAAAAGGAGCACTTGCATGAATGTGTTTCAAGTGATGCTTTTTGACCTCGCATATTGATTGTCTGTTATTCCAATGTAGTTGTTTTTTTTCCAAGTTTTAATCCTGGAGGTCTGACCTTCTAGGGTCTTTTAGTGACACCCGCGGGACTACTGCTTCGCATCACGTACGCGTGTCTGAGTCTAGTCTAACTTTAATATAATGAGAAGGAGCTCTATCGATGGTTGTTGATAGTATAGCTAATGATACTATAACCTTGATAATAAATTGAAAATGGATGTTATTCTAGCTGTTATGCTGTTATGTCTGACGACAAATGGTCTCCGCGTGTTTGTAGCGCTTACTTTACGAGACTCAAGATCGCATGGCTCCAGTTACTTATTAAACAGTAAGTATAATGACAATAAGGAAATTTTAGTTCCTGAGATTCTGCTGAAGAGTTGGTAAAGCAGTTCGTACAATTCTAAAATCAAAATCCGAGCAAGGCATGCGCCCGGGGGCATGCGTTGATCACAAGGAGGGAACCAAATAAAGATCCTGATACAGTTTCACCCAGAGCACGTACCACAAAATTCACGCGTCACGTGCTGGGGCAGTTTTGTGGTAAATACATCATCGGTAATGAACTTTCTATCCCACCCAGTGAAGTGCAATTAAAGTTAATTTGGTTCAACAACAGGTCATGCATTTATGACTAGTTCTATAGTATAGCATTTTCCCATGAATTATATTCCCCCAAAATTATGGCTTCGTCATGATCATTTGTAATCCTGCTCATGCCCCTGGGCATTTCTCGGCCTCTTTAGGTAGTTCCTTTTCAACCCGGAGGGTGGCACGCAACATAGGTTCTTTTTACGGGGAGGCTCCGCGCCGCGCTCCAACCCTTTTTTCTTTTTTATTCCATTTTGATAGAAAAGATACCCTGTACCCCGCCCTGTACCCGTTTCGAATTCTGCTGGTTTTCAGTGTCATGCCATTCAAAATAGATCAAAATGGAAATCAAAACCGTTCTTTAGATAAAGTCCAGAATCTGAGAAAAGAAAGAAGGTATAGAATATATGCGGAGAAACTTTTTCCCAAATTTATAGAGATTTGTATGGAGACGCCATGTTGGTGCCCATCCAGACGGGCACCAACACGGCGGCCGGAATCCAACAGAAACATCTGTCACTGAGTTTTGCTACAAAAGCGTGAATTTGTCTCTCGAGAAATTCAAAAACGTCAAAATAATTCGCTATTCTAATACAAGAACAGTTCAGATGGCCAAATTCCCCAAATTAAGTCACTTTTTAACCAACTCTCGGCCGCAAGTTATGTAAAGGCCACGTCACGCAAAAGCCTAGAAATTCAAGCGAAGTCTATCACTAAACCAAGAACCCATTCGGAGCAAAAGTTTGTATGAACTGTAGTTTTCAGCTGCTCTCAAATATCATGGATGTAAAATCTCAGAAGGATTAATAGTTTTCTAGTTTGAATTTTAGTGACGTCACGCATATTACAGGGAGTACCCCCTGAGATTTTCAATCTCCGGAGTAGGGTGTTTGCTGTAACGTTTCAGTCTCGGGGTCGAGAGCGCATTGCTAAAGGAAAATTTATTTTCAAATTTCTGAGACTAAGACGTACACCTTTCGACCTTTCGTTGTTTATGTTATGATAATCCTATTAGAATTAGAGAAATGCGGTCACCAATACTTAATTGTAAAATATGCGCCTGATGAAACGAAACTGGCTGTGGCTGCAAGTCGCTGAGAGCAGGAGAAAAAAACAAAATCAAAAATCAGGGGAAAAAAAAAACAAGCTAGTATAAATTGTCCTCATGCGGACACTGTTTTGACAAGAATGACGGGTTCATTTACGATGCAACATACTCTAGCTTTGCCCTGACTCGAAATGTGAACTGTTACTCCAGTTTTAAACTATAAAGTTGTTCGATATTTCTCAATACTCCCAACGCAGGGTACTGAGCATAATCTAAATGAACAAGCAAATTAAACCTACATACTTTAATCTTTAAATTTTCGGTAATTGCCCAATAACAATATTCCAGGAGGAGAAAACATGGATGCCTCGTGATGGGTCCGTGATCGAGTGATCATATCCCCAGCCTTCAGATATCAAAAATGCAAAATTAGCAAAAATTATTATTTTTATTAGAGGTCATAAAATAGCTTTGGAACAGGGCAAGAGATTACGATCATATTTTCTTGAACAGGGTTACAGCCGAGGGTTTGGCAAACCACTGGCTTTAAAAGGTCCTGGGCTACCGTACCGTGAGAACACTGGGCAATGAAGAAAGATGAATGATTGACAGGTTTAACATCTGGGGTACAAAGCCTTTAAAAAGTTCTTTTGTCTGCGATTGTTTTGTAATCACTTTGACATTTGGCGTAAAGAGGGTTGACATGTTTGCTTGATTTGGAAACCTGCACTTGCCTGCATGAAAAGATAATTGACCGTTTGAAGTTTTGGACGTATTTCAATGATGATTAACTGCCCAGATTGTGAAGCTGTTACGCTTAAAATTTCAAGATTTAAGACACTCTTGAGACCGGAGGGTTGCAATTTTTATCATTTTTACGACTTTTGCCCTTTGTTGACAAACTAACGTCATGAGGTGTAATATCAACCTCGATGTATTTTACACCCTGCAAATTTGATAATTGAAATATTGTCCCTACATGTTTAGCATATACCCTCTTCACTTCTCAATGTTTAAACCGTTCCCTGGCCAAGATCTGCCCAGTTAGACTTTCGTTTGATCTCCACGCTTCGTTAAGCTCGTGTGTAATCCTGAATAAACATACATTCCTGTTGGAAACGTGACAAAATTCATCGCCGCTTACTTATGTTTACATTGATCACCTCTTCAAACTTAATTATCAAATACCTCCGATCAACAGATCGATTCAGTCACGACATTGTCACACTGAGTAAACACCAACAAAATAATCAAGTTCATACGTTACGAAGAATTCAAAACTCGCCAGTAAACTCGATCGAAATTACTCTTAAGTTTTGCGTGTTGTGTATTACGATGTTGAGCCCTCGGGGGTTTAACAAAGTGGTGAATCAATTGTTCCCGTATGACAGACATTAGCTCATATCATTTGACCCCTGTGACAACTGCCATTCTTGTAGCACAGTTTAGACACTCATATCCACATTACACGGCTCAAGTAGCAGAGGAGTACAGATCGAAGTTTGGCTCGTCTTGTTCAGTTTTAAAAGGTGAGGAACAGTTGTAACGCTTTCGTTCTGAGATACTTAAAATGGCTTCTCCCATGGCGCATTTAAAGGGGTTCTAAATACCAAACGAAAAGGCGCGATTAAGGGTAGAGAATCTGCTTGCATGTAATATTGATTAAGGGGCCATGATTGCATTGCTAATCTTTTACACAAAGGAACAAGATGGCTTGTGAAAACAAATAGCTCTCATTCTCGCATTTCTTTAGAAGCTCTTTGCTAGTTTTGAGATACTGTCTCCCAATATGTGTCGAGAATTCGGAAGCCATTGCCTGATTTCTGAGACAGACCATATGTACTGTTCAGAATTCCAGAGTCGAGAATACACAAGCTGTGGCTCTTATGAATCAGATGGAATGCAAGCGAGCCGTCATTAGCTCCAGCCATAATCTTTCAAGGGGTCGACAGTGTAGGTCATGCGATTGCGGTTGATTCTGAACAGATAAGGTTCCAGTTTATGTTATTGAAGAACGGGCACTGCGTGAAAAGAATCTACAAAGTCCTACAACTTTGTAAGAAACATTTTTTCTAAGCTCCAGTTTGTCTGGGCAAATATGTGACGTAATAAGGGCGGACATGCCTAGAGGACTGATGTTTTCGTCTGTGTCGCCGGGACGCATCTTTAGAGGACAGATTTAAAGAGGATTCGAGATTATCGGTCACTTTTGTGTAAATACATAATATTGAGGTCACTATGACGGGTCAGATGTGGCGAGGATCTGAACAGATACGACTACATTCCTAAAGAAATTAACGTCCCTTTCGTAAAGATGGCACTTTTGTCAGCACATGAAGGTATTTGGTCTCGTTATTGCGATCTTTCTGTGCCATATTGCACATTTGGATGACGCTGACAGCTTCGAAGAAGAACAATGGACGAAGTGGGAGGTCACACACATTTCACAGATTCTGTGCACCACATATCAACACAGAAATTACAGCTGTCTCTAACCAGCTGATAAACACCATGTTTTACCACTAAACGCAGGAACTATATTTGAAACCGCTTTCAGTCTAACAGCGAAGGAAGCTAACACTAGCAAATGCTCTCGAATTTCCGTTTACTCTTTCCTTAACAGTGTATCGTGTATTGTTCACCAATCAATTTATTATGTTCAATTCCGGCTACAGCCGCCTGGTTGGTATTTATGGTCACGCATACGAGGCTTATACGCCACAGACGCTGCTCGCATATTCATTAACTGATATCACTACTAAGCGCTTTTTGTGCATACCGCCCGATCCATTAAAAACGATGGCTTATATTTAGGCCTCTTAGCGCATATGTTTTGCCAGACAATCCAGAATTATCTAGATTTGTGTTTCTATAAACGTAATTTTCTACTTATAAAGAGATTATCTCGCGCAATCCCGCATATGCATATTTGCATTTGAATTCACCAATCTTCGTTTATTTCCAACAAGGTAAAGAAAACGAACTAGACGCAAAAATTGCCCAGCGTCAAAAACACCCCAACACCAAGCATATGTTGTTTTCCGCGCGACATGCGGGGATCAAGGAGTGGAGAGTCTGGAAACAATCACCTTCATTTCTATCAGTTGGTGATATTGTTTTATTTTTTGTTATTAAGTAAAACAGTCGCAGGACTGAAGGGCTCAGTAACCTCAACAATTATTGATCACCAATACTGTTTATGTTTAAAGGGTGGTAGCGTTGGCAACAAGACGTCACTTCAAAGAATAATATAATATAATTTGCAATTTATTTCCTGCCGTCGTAATGCTGTCGGATCAAAGGATTATGAACCCTCTTAAATGCTTACCGCCGCTCTGTAAATCAAGCTTATATTACTAGCAGACCCAAAGAAGAGGTCGTGGAGCAAAGAATGCGGGCACAGTCTTCAGTCTGCTTTGCTATCAGATTGTTGTTTCTACGGGTGGGCGGGCAAAATCAACTCTCTCTGTACTCCTCCGCCGTTCATTCTTACAAGTGTCTAAATACCGCCGATCCTTGGTGGGTACTCACTGGGATTTTTACGGGGTATTTGTGCCAATCAGTTTAGTTAAACGACACGAAAATCAATCCCTCTAGATCAAACACACGCTTCTGTACACGATACAGTGTAGCGTACCCTCTAGACATTGGAAAAGGGTAAAGCTTGTGCATGATGACTTGAAAAGAACACTGCACTACAATATCTAAAGATTTTAGCTAGCTCTAATAATATTGTAGCTAGATCTAGCTAATAATAATTAAAGCTAGCCCCATTTTCTTACACAAGTCTGCATCTTTCACCTGAACGTTTGAAAAGCCAAAACTAACCCAGTTACGTATGACGTGACACTTTCGAGATTGCGTGATGGTTGTCGCGTGCCGTGCCACACATCAGACAGGGCACTTCAACTTATCTATCGACGACAGAGATAAAATTGTGTTGAATAATTTTCTGACAGCTGGGGCGGAAGATAATTGTCCCCCAGAAGCACGTCTGCAGTCCTTCGATATCATATTCACTAGATATGCACTTAAGTTATTTTTACCGCAGTAAAAATACTGTAGTGATTTCCACCGCGTGATGTTTCTCGTGGCTATTGCAGACTTTGCAGTTTTACCCTTCACAGAAATAACTTGAGGCTGCTCGTAATTCCTTGGGTGGCTTTTTTCGCACATGCAGCAGGAATCTAAGATTCATCATGGCGTGCTCCTGTTAAAAAGAAGTTTTTTCTCTTTGTCCTGTCAGGAATGGGTGATGTTTCACATCCAGCTAGCAGTCCAATTTCTTTATTAGACCCTTATTACTCAACTTGATCCGCTGGGCGGATTTCCGGATCTCTTGTGAGCGTATCAACGTTATTAGGCCCCTGTTGTTTTTCTCTGAAGCTAGGAAGCCCGTTGCCCTAAAAATGGAACCCAAGATTATTTCTTGGACGCGGGTGACTATTGTGGTGTAAACGGGCTCTAATCTGTCCTGGTAACATTAGCAAGAAGATTTCCAAACATTTCTGTGACTCAGCTGCTACCTTCCAAATTGCACTCCCAAATATTACTCCCAAATATTACGTGGAGGCAATATTTCCCTTTGTACCTTCCCGATCGCAGCAGATCGAGACACATAGAGACAGGCTGTTGTGCCACGGCCAAAGGACTTTTTCATTAAGGAGTGAAATATATGTAAAATTTCTAAATATTTGTACACTATCAGAATTAAAAAAAAAACTCGTTCCACATTTTATTCCGGTTAATACTATACAAACGATGGTTCAAAACGGAGATCTTCGCATCTATATCAACATTACTTTCTATTCGTGTGTTAAAAAGCGCCTGTGTACACACATTGAACAATTCATTCAAAGATCATTTGTTGCACAAACAAAGCTAATTTAACGCGTGTGTGCACCCGAATAAAAGAACAAACGGATGAACATGTATAAATTACAAGAGCGACCGATCATAAGTTCGAGCTGTGCTTCGTGTCTGTTTACACAAGTATATATTGGCTTTAAACGAAATACGTAATTTGTGAGAGTGGCGCCGAGTTATTTTTTCAGCTGAAAGTATTCGAAGTGTAAATGCTGATCTTCCTTTAATAAAAACAAGCAAATTGAAATCGCTGGGACAAAACCTAAGACAGAAAAAAAACTGACTAGCTCAGTCACTTCTCAAACGCGGACGTTGTAATTATTACCTCATAATCGTATCCAAACCTTTTAAATAAGCCAGTTACAATACATAAATAACGACCGATATTTCTCATTTGCTTTGAGAAATCATTATAGATCAGTTATTCCACCCAGTTCGACGCAGCTGTCTTTGAGAACAATATAAGATAAACCCGTTTTTCTACAGCTGATAATTTCCGTCGCAAACTTTAGGCTAAAAAGTGCATCAAATGTTAAATAGGTTCAAAAGCTTGTCAGACAAGGAGGCAGTTGAGATCTTGTCGAGAAAATAACTTCGAATGAGATGCGTTGCTTTGAGATATTGCTATATTAGTATATAAACTTGAAATCTACTTTATGTCGCCTTTGTGATGTCAATTTCATTGTTTATTGTGTTTTGCCAACCGCGTGCGGTGTGGCGGATAACTTTTCAATTTTTTAAAAATTCATAGTTGCAATAGAAAAGTACGAAATAAAATTTGACTGTAGTTGCAGTTTCTTGTTGAAGATCATGAAGAACGAGACTTGGGGAGCGAAAACGCGAGATCCGTGGCTTTTGCAAACGTCACTGTTGTGACAACTTCCGGTAGTGATTATCTAAAAACATGAATAACTTCTCCCAAGGGGACGATTTAAGTGAGCCAAATGTGTGATATCGAGAATTCTATTTCAGATCTCAAGTGATAAACACCAAAGATCTTGCTCTCGTCGAGTAGAGATTCAAAATTGCTACTCGCTACTTGTTTCGGGAAAGGTAAGTTGGTGACTTGTTACATTTCGTGTACATTTACATTTAAATTCGCAGTTGTGTGTATCCGGCCTGTTCTTGGTTCGTGAATTTGAAAAATATTTGAAGCGGCATGCATGCTTCGTGATACGGCGGTGTCGGCGCTCGCAACGGATGTCTCGCGATAGCCTTAAATTATCAACTTTTACATCATCCTTATTGGGCGTAAGGACTCGAAATGTCTACAGGTATAAAAGCTTTAAGCTTTTCATAGCTTGCAGAGATTTCCGAACGTTTTTGTTTGAAAACGTGTGAGTGAATAGAGTCATCAAAGGTTATTTTGAACGGAAGACTACTTTCGAACATGCTGCCGAGCTGTCGGGGTTACAGTTCAGGATCGAATGTCACAAGCTTTCCAGTGGAAAATGTTCTTTTTCAAGGTATTGCTCAGAGTTCAAGTTTTGAGATCGCTTAGCCAAAGTTCGATTTGAGCCCCCTCAAAAAAACTACCATGCATTCGGAGAGATCTCGATGAATGTTTAATTAGTAGAATTAAGCCAGTATGTTTGTAATGTATTCATATGTCTATTTTGCTCGCGTTTATATTTCATAAATGATTTTGTAATTAGCAATAATTGCATTTGGAGCGCGCTAACAGCAACCAAAGAAATTCCAGGCAAGAATTTCAACCCTTTTAACTCTCTGGATAACCAAAGTCAAGCATTTTTCTAAAGGAAAGGTAAATTTGTAGTTATCTTTTAATCAGATATTGCGGTTGGCGCGTCATACGGCATTTACAAACTGGGCGATCTTATTAGGGTATTACAACAATTTACAATGACTTCAACCAGACGCTTCGTTTGCTGAGGTGTTTCGCTTTTATTCTCGAACACACAATCGTAAAAGCGACTTTTCAACAACAACAGAAAGATTCTTCTAGCGAATTCAAAGCCAGGTTGACTTGTTTTTGTTTTTTCCACTCCAGCAAAAACGAGGGGTTAATATGACACGTTTTAAGCTAGAACCGCACATCAAGAGCGTGCAGTAACACGACGTGAATTCCGTCAATCTTATTGGTTGCTATTTCAGTCAGGCAGGAAGAAAGGTCGATTTAGTTCACTTTCACAGTTTGTTTGTTGAATTTATCGGGGGGTAATAAATCGCTAAAGAAATTTATATATGTTGTTTTCCTCATTTAAAATGCCTTACGCGGTGTTTGTATCATGTCAGTTTCACGAGCAGAGCGTCAACCACTTTTATCTATTAAAACCATCACGAAAATTCACATTTGTAGCGATGTTTTTGAAATCGGCAAATCAAGTTTTCTTTCGTTTAGAAATTAAGTAAGGTACAATTAAAAATAAAATAAAATGCTTTTAAAGTTCATCCATCATGCATACTCGCTTTAGAAAACCAAAGTCACGTCAAGTTATTGAAATATGTCAACAGATATTTCAAAGATATTGAAACAGCAAGAATTTTCCTCGTATTCTCCGTTCATCTCCTCTTTCGGTAATTTGTTCCGCTGATTTTAAGAAATCAGAAATTTTGTTTATAACAACAACAACGGGATAGTTTTTTTTTAAAGAATAGATTAAAAAGTTATGCGCGATCAGTTCGAATTAAAAGATAGTGCACTCTTAGGTACACTGATTATATACATGAAGTATATTTGCTCAGCTCTACCTTACAGAGAAAGTCGGGTTCATTTTTCCAGCGGCTGGTGTAGCAGATTAGTCTGAATTACATAAAAGGATCTGCTTTGCATGGTTTGTTTTGTTTAATGCTTCAACTTAGAAAAGAAATGCCAGTCTTTCGACTCCAAAAATAGAAAAAAAATCCGCTTTATATTTGTATATACGGTTACGCACCGGCCCTAGAATATATATTGCCAGCGATTTTAACGCCCCCTACTGAGCGACGTCAAGACGTGTTTTGGAGCCACAGAAACTGTTAACTTTGAATCAAAGTGCAATAATCACATTTTAGTTATTCTTAGCACTCTATTGCTACACATATCGAAGAGTTTGACACGACTATTTACTGTGAGTCCCTCTGTTCAAATCATTATCGCTTGAGTGATTTTAATGTTTCGCGATCAGTGATTGCCTGAAGCTGTTCTGGATATCTGTTGTTATGCACCTTGTTTTCGAGATTTTGTATAACAATAACAAAATGAATGGTTGTGACATTGTTGAACTTTACTAGCATTGTGAGTATCTTCTCACAGGCCAAGCGACGTTTTGAAGGCCACGTAGATTGTAATTATTTTTTCGCCTCTGGCGAGAATTTACCCCTAACCCTATTTTTCTAAGCGAGAACAAGGAGCGAACGGTAAATTTACTTTTGAGCCTCGGATTGTAGGAGAGGCGACGATTTGAAGTGTGACTCTATGATTGACAGGAAAAAAACTGTTTACAAAATGAGCTTGTGATCGTTGTCAGCAAGACCACTTTGTTTAGCTCCCCGGTATTCAAAATTTCAGTCGGAACTATTATTAAATGAATTCTAGCAGGCCCTACGGAAACAATCGTGGTTCTTTAATGTTGTAGATTTTCTGCCTCAAACGAGCAAAGATTCGGAAGGCTTGATTTGTATTTGAGTAGTTTAACGCTCGGATTAGAAATGTAAGTAGTTGAAATAGCCTTGACATGTACTTAACTCCTCAATCAAAATAAGCTCGCAGGTGATATGACAGGCTTCACGCATTTAAGGATCTCTCAGCCAATCAGAGAGCTTCTTGCAACGCCTCATGCTGATTTCGCCAATCACGATCGACAAAGAAACCATCTGTTCTCGGTTTGTTCACTTTCTCTTGTCTTCTTTGCTCATCTAAACAGCCAAATTGTGCGGTTTATGCATTGAGCTGACGAAAAAAGTATTTTCTCGGCCGGGAGTTAGCATTCGTTGGACTACTCACAGTGATTCTAGCCAGGATTTGTGGGCTTGTATTCTGATCAAAGGTGATCTGTTTCTTCTTGAAAGCGCCTGCATCTCTCGTTTTGAAATAGCCTGATTTGACTCTGCAAATTTCCGTTCATCTCGTTATAAATGGTTAAATGGTTGTCGTATTGTAGAGGTAGGTTGCTCCTTGGAAAATATTCCTATTTCATCCCTTATTCTTGTTCTTCTATGTTCGTGCCTTCACGGCGAGCTCACTCGCGTAGACAACATTGCCATTTGGACAAGTCGTTTCAACGGTTTGAAGTGTAATCGCTGTTGAGACAATAATCGTCCACATCTCTCATGTTAATAATATATTATATTTACAACACATAGAGCACAGAGCACAGCTATTATATGCGAATTTTCTCCTTGAATTCGACAAGCGTTCGTTTGGTAGCAAGTAACGGCAACTTCTGTGGGCGTATGGCATTCAGTTGTGTTTGTTAATTTTTTTGTAGGGTTTTTCAAACACGAACAAGGGAATAAATCCCACGGTTAGCATGTTTACTTTGCTGTTTTGAAAAAAGTTACGCTCCAAAGTGAAAGCGAGAGGAAAGCAAAACAATTTTCTTTTGAATAGTCGTTTTATAGTTCAGTCATAGAGTTTCTTCTTCTGCAGGTTCTGCTGGAAAATTGTTCGCTTTGAAGGCGGTGAATATGTGGTGTGGGTCGTTGTCTCCATAATCATCTTAAAACAATAGATTTTAGAATGTGTCACCGAGTCGTCGACTTTTCACGATAGGAAAGAGTTGTGTTGTCTTTATCGCTTTTAGTATGGTTGATGTTACGTCTAGCAATATAAAATCGCTAGTATTTCACTTTCAAAATCCATGGTCCGCAACCGAAATTTTATATAGTGGAAGCCGTCAATTGGTTTCTAATGTGGTTTCTTTGGTGTCATTCACATTATACACAGAATTTATTCAAGCGGAAACCGCAAGGTACTCGACATTCGTGACTCCGCAGACGGTGAAAATCAAGCAAAGAGATCGACAGTAGTTTTATGGAGTTAACTTGACTGGAACTTCGATTTAAGGTAAATAGATTGTAGGATTGGGCAGATTTAAAATTTCCTGTCGCGAGAGCGTGTCTATTGTAAGGTTAATTGTCTGAATAAATTAGGAATTACATTATGAGGTGTCGGTCGGGAGGTGTTGAAAGGAGCCTTCATCGGAAGGGACAAGGAGTTTTGAAGTACAATTATTCACTTTCCTCTTCAATGTTTCAGGTCAGTGGATAGTTTGCCACAGAAGCATCCGCGAAAAGAGTTCGTGGTTTCACCACTTTCGAATTGGACGAGCTCCCTCAGGTTGGCGAGGCTGTAGCACGTTTGCTCCAAAGAGAACCTTTCGCCGGCGAGGAATAGATATGAACATGGGTGGCGCGGGCAGAAGTGAAGCTACTTCAGAGTGTAAAAGTGTGACCAATTCAACAAGGAATTCGATCTCTCAAGACGACAAGGGCAGTGAATTAAAGGGAAGGAAACAGGCCGGTAGATCGGCTAGTAGCGATAAGAAAAGCGAAAATGCCGAGCCTTCGAAATTGACTTACACTTCAGAAGAAGATGTTTACTATGAACCGGGAGGTAAGCGAAAGAGAACTTCAGAGAAATTTGTCGAATTTCAAAAGCCGTTCTATGTCAAACGATATGAATTGTTTGTACTATTAGAATAATTACTTGTAATTAATATGACACACGAAAGGGAAAAAAATACACCTAGCATTGGCAATTTCGTATTGGTCGTCGAGTTCAAACGACGATTTTTAAAACATTAATTTTTGTTCTCAGCGAATTGTGAAGAGAAACGTGCTATCAACAGTTTCTTTAATATGCCTTCTGTTTTTGTTCTCATAGATTCTGCGGTCTATTGCGAACAATGCTCTTTCTGCTAAACAATGTGGCCTATGGCTCGTGTAAATTGTAAATTTGCATTCGACATGTTTACCTTTGTTGTGGAAATCATTAAGAATTAGTCGCGTTGCTGAAGCGATATATGAAGCAATTTTTCCTCGGGACGTTGTTAAATCGTTTCCTCGATGAACCCTATGTTGAAAATTCAAAACGATTTCCACGGGACTTGGTTAAACGCTTTCAAAACATTTAGAAACAAATAAAACAGAACATCAAAACAAACACGCGTTATACGCGCAGCACGCGGAGTTCAAATTTTTCATTTTTAGCTATCCTCGTTCGGATAAATCAATCTTTTTGCTTCTTTTCACAGACTGCGTTTACATCGACAGTCAAAGACCGGATGTGGCATATTTTATTTGTGCTATCAAAGAGTTTCGTATGGTAAGTTTTTTATCTTTGTTTTTTTCCCTGTCAATGTTTATGTTTAACTTTTTGCTTGTAGATTCCTGGTGGCCGTTTTCATTCTCCCTGTTACACCTCGGACGTTTGTTTTTTCTCTTAGTGCAGAATCCTATCAGTGTAAGTGTGCTGTTTGGTAGAAAAATTTAAAACGTTTTTTTTTTCAAGTTTCATTATCGAATTATGGGAAGACATCAATTTGTGAAAGATTTCAATTCAGAATAATCTATTTATTTATGCAAGCAAACACTTCTTTTCCGTTCTATTTGTAATATAATCTTGTTTTCCAATGTTTTTTTTTTACCCAATATTCTACCTCAGTTGGTGAAAGTAACTTATATTTTCTAACATTTATATTTGAACTGAATTTTTTAATCAGCACAAGTGATTAAGTACAGTGATTTTAAAATACAATATGCATTTTTTACATGTTACTAAATCAGTCACCTTTAGCTTTGTAATACCCCAACATACAAAAATATAAGAAAACTTCATGTAGACTTGGCTTTATTTTGTTTTATTCTTTATCACACAGTATACAGCTGTCTATATTTGTAATTTAAATGGCAAAATTTTAATGTTGAAAAGTTTTCTTGTGGCTTTGTAACGAAGAAATTTTTCATTTAAATTGAGGGATTCAAATTATTTAATTATATTCTCGTAACCTTGCTGAAATTTTATTTAAATTTCGCACAATTTGTTTTTTTCCCACATGTTTCATTTTGATTGTTTGGTTGTGCAAACATCATCAAATGATTCTCTGTTAGTTTTATATTTTTTTGTTAGTCTTGCTAAAAAAGAAATAGATAAATTGCAATTTATTTCAGTTTGAATTTTTACAAATGACTTATAGAGTGGAATATTTTTAAAAGTGCAATGAAAATTGTAACCATCAAGAATCTAATGTAATATAGATATGACGAAAAATAAAAATCATTGTTACAAGATTTCATACACAAATGTTGGATCAGTAAAAGACTTTTTAGTTTTAATTTCATTAGTCAATTTAAGGCAATAGCATTAATTATTTTTACAAGCGGAAGATGACAATATCGGAAACTGATGGTTGTCCTGTATGTTTTATCAAATCAGGGTTAAATTCAAAACTTTTCAAATGACAAAATAAATAATAAGAAAATGAATTTGAAGGCAACTTAGTACTGTAGGACTTCTATTTAAATTTTTGATGGTAAAGATAAAACAATATGATGAGGATTGCAGGTAAACTAACTTTCTTTTTTTTCAGCAGAGCAAACGAGACTCCCTTGTCGTGGTAGTAAGGTGGTATTATCGTCCTTCAGAGGTCCCGGAATCAGTCTACCAGCTATTGATTCAGGATAGAAATGCAGAAAGTGGTACGTTATTGTACTTAAGGAATATTGTTGTACTAGTATATGTAAATCTACACAGACAGCTGCAGTTTTTTCGGTAAAATTATGACACCTTTTCCGCATTTATCATTTTTGTTATTCAAACTGTCAAGTTGTTTACAGTATGTCAATAACCTGGGAAAAATAAAAAGCAAAAAAGCTGAAATAGTTGTTTATTGGTCATAAAAATAGAAAGAAAAGCTGGTTAAAGGGACAACATTTAGGGAAAAAAGACCAAATACCCCCTCCTTAGGTACAGCATTTACTGTCTTGAGACAAGGACATTCAAGATAATTTCAAAAACCTAGTATTTTTCCCAAAATCCTTTTTCCAGCTCTTACATGTCTTCATTTGCGAAAGTGTGTGGCTTGGAAATCAAAGTAGCCAGAGTTTTCAGCTGGTGGCAAGGGCTTAATGGGAATCCTATTTGTTAACATGAAAATTTCATGATAGATCATGACATTCTTTAAGCAAATAACATGCTGATTGCTGTCTAGGACTAAAGAGGCAAACAGCTGACATGTGAAATTTGTTTCTAGGTTCCGGTGACCACATTCTAGAGGATGTTGCTGTGAAGGAGCGAGAATTGTTCATTTCAGATGCGACAGATGTCTATCCAGCTTCTGCACTAAGGTGAGTATAAAAATAAACTTCATGGTCAAAAGTTTTTCCAATTGCTCTCTAATGGCAGCTGCAGCTTTCCATATAAATTTATAGATTTTAATAGTTATTATTCTTATGAATTTGTTTGTCCTAAAATCTGCAGAGCTCTTGCTTTCATCATTTTTGGCAAGACACTATGCAACTCTCTTGAATTTTCCCAGAGACAGACAGACTCTCCCAGTCTCCTATACACATCATGAAACCTACCAGACAATGTAAAAGAAAGCACTTAAGATATTCTTTTTTCAGAAATGTTTTTTGGTAAATTGTTACATTTTGGGAGAGACTTCTTTCGATATTTGATGCCTTTTTGTGGCTGAATTGGCAGAGCTCTGCCATTACTTAATTGAACAACTTTTCAGGATCAAAAAAGGCAAAATTGGCAATCTGCTGGATTTCAATTCTTTTAGGTTGGTATCTCTGTGACACATCTAACAACAAGCAATGACATTTCTTACATGATTGCTCATGTTTTTTTCTTAGGGGAAAATGCAAAGTGCGGCCATTTGTGGAGATCACAGATTCAGTGAAAGGATACATACAGAAAGATGATTGCTTTTTCTATGTACTTGGTTACAACCCAGAGACAAGGTAATGGGCAGAATGAAATATTTGTGAATTAGCACTGAAACTGGGGAACTTAAGGTGTTTTGATTGTTGAATTAGATGCAGATGGTTGGTTATCAAAGAAATAGAAAACCTTTTAACTCTCTGTTTACTCAAGCTTAAAGAAACACCCTTGAAAGAAACTAAATTTGGCAAATAGTTGAAAAGTAAACAGTTGACTAGATTGTTAAGTCACCACAGCATGTTCAACATTTCTTCTTGCCTACTCATTCTCCCCACCACCCCCACCCTCCACCCCTCCCACCACACCAACAAAAAGTATCACCTTGAAATTAAGTGGACATTTTAACTTGGTCACAAGATATCTGCTTATTATGGAAAGTCAGATTAATTGTTTAAAGCAAGGAAACGAGTTAAAGAAATGATAACACTACATCAAACCTTGCTGGTTTGTAATATTGATTGCATTGTTTTTGTTTCAGGAGGTTAGCAAATACCAAAGGTGAAATAAGAGTTGGAGTCAGCCATCAGGTAAAGGATTTATTTAACATTCAAGGATTTCATTTCTTATATCTTTTTTAGCAGGATAGCAACTGGTTTCCCAGGTGGGCACAACTTTTTAACTGAACTCCTTGATAACAAAAAAACTTTTTCTCTACATGGTCAAACCAAGCAGGCAAAATGTTCCTAACAGCCTTTCAATTTGCTTGGTGGCTGGCCCTTAATTTTCATGAAGCCCCAGAACATGATGTGCAAGCTGTCCTTAAAATATTAAGGTATTACATCCAAACACTGTTAAAGCACATCCACTAGATACCGGTGATGGTTCATGTTACCTCTTCACCTCTCTTTACTGAAACTCAGCTTCTCATCCACCCTCTCCTCCCACAACAAGGTGTAATTTTGTTGTTATTACTGGGATCTAATGTTTCTACAGTATTTACCACCACAGTATCTGGTCAACATCCTCATGTTGGTATCGAATACCAATATATTAATGGTTGATTATTGCAGGCAACACTCCCAGAATGTTGTTCATATCCTGTGAGTATCTCAGAGGAGGTGGAAAATCCAAGAGAAGAGCTGGTATGAACATTTCTTGTTTTTGCATTATTACTTACTTAGACCAGATCCTTGGAGACCTCACGCCATGTTCATATAAAGCAAGAGTATTAACTTTCCCAGTGTATCTCTCCAATAATCATCAATGTAGAAAAGGATATGGTTGTTATGGCAACCTGAGAAAATCCTGATTGGTCCACTTCGATGGCTCATCCAGAGGAGTAGCTTTTCTCCTAGCTGCTTCCAGTGGTGGATCCAGACCTTGAGCTGGGGCGGGGGCGGGGGCGGTCTTCATTAACCTGCCCTGCCGGCCTTTTTCCCTTCTGTCGTTTCTTCTTTTTTTTGCCCAAACAGGGGCTCCTAGATCCGCCACTGGCTTCATGCTACTGACTCCGAGTCAAATGCTGACCTTGTGAGCTGATCATTAGTTTTTCTTTCTTCCTTTTACTCTCTTGATATTATTAACTATTTTATTTCCTTGTCAGATGTGGAATCCAACTCTTGATGACTATGAGTTGATGATGTATTTACGAGCTGCAAGGTGAATAGTAAAACTTAGTGGTGTTTTCATGGTTCATGTTATTGTATTGGTGCCATTGTTGATGAGAAATTCCTTGTATTATTGCACAAAAACACTTTAATGCATTTGTTGAATTAATCTTTTGTTGTGTTTGTGTCTTGAAGGAGTATGGCACAGTATGCCGGAATGTGTAATGGTGGTTCACCTGAGGATGGCTACAGTGCTGTGTCTCAGGATGCCACAACAAGCAATGCCCTTAATGTGGTGAGTTGTTTTCTGTTCAGGAAAATGTTATTATTTTGAAAGGAGCTATGTGTGTGACCTCACACACCCCTGTTGTGTAATGAGGATGATGATGATAATGATAAGGATGATGATGAGGAGGATAAAAGGCGCCACATACACAATTATCGCGGACAAAATTACCTCTAAATTGAAGGAAACTTCAAAATAGTAGTCTGCTAAGAAAAAATACACTAAAGATATAATAATGAAGCATAAAGAAACAAGGATGGTTAAGGATGGAGAAGATTGACACGGATTACAAACAACGAACTTGAAATCTTAGGCTAACTTTTGAAGATGCACAGAGAGCTCTTTTGAGACCCTCTTTTAACTCTTGGCTAAGAGAGGTTCTTTAAAAAGAACCTTGAGTTGACCTGTGAATACTGAATAGATGATCAACCAGAACTGTTCTTTGTTCTTAGCTTCATCAGAATAATTACGATGCAGCCAAAGCCTTACAAGCTCTTGTGAAGAAGCCCTACCCCAAGGAACTGGAGAAGAAATGGTCTGATGATGAAACGGTAATATTGAATGTTTGCTGTTGCTGCGTATAGTATAAGACAAGTAGGGATTAAGAAAGCCGTCCAAAGGTTCCCTCCCTCACTTCAATTTTCTCCCCCCCTCTCGCCCTCCCCATTTCTTTAATTCTCAGTCACCCACCCAACCCTAGACGCACAAGTTCTGCCGGTGTAATGAAAACAGTTTCAGTTCAAATCTTCTTTTAGACGGGTGTATGTTGTTGTCTTCTTTTATGATTTTAAACATCCATCTTGAATAATTGCTTTTATTTTCGTTTTAGAAAAAGTTTGTCAAGGGATTGAGGCAGTATGGAAAGAACTTTTACAAGATCAGAAAGGAACTGCTTTCCCACAAAGAAACGGTAAAGATTTTTGTGCTTTTTTCCCCAAAATCTGCTCAAATAACTGTACAACCAGTTCTTGTTCTTTTCATTTAAACGTTCTTTTTTCGACTTATAGGGAGAGCTTGTAGAGTATTACTACACATGGAAAAAGACTCCCACAGCGTTAAGTTCTCGACCACACAGGCGTCGAAGACATAACGTTCTCAGGCGCAAGGCTCTCCCAAGAACATCCAAGAACATTGTTAGCGAATTCGGTAAGTAGCGAACTGCAATTTTCAGGGATTGTTACCCTAAGTGCCTTAAACTTCAAGCAGAAAGTTTTAGTTTCAACTCATTTGAACCCTTTCTCTCCTCAGTTGATCTTAGCTCTTGCAGTGAAGAAGATTATGATAGTGACGACAGCGAAAGAGATTTGAGGTTGGCTGAAGTCGTTTTTCTGTGTTTTACGTTTCCGTCTTGTTCCTCGCGTGTCCACAGGCGGTCTGCACGAACTTCTCTATCGTGCGTGGTGTGTACGTCGCGCCGCAAACTATTTTTAATTTTCAATTTTCTAATTTAAGTGTATCTTTATTTTTAGGCTGTACTGTTGTCGGCATTGCTATACGACTGAGTCTCGCAGCTGGCATCACGGCAGTCAAAACAAGGTGATTTTATGCGACGATTGCCGGATTTACTACAAGAAATACGGGAAGCTTCCCACGACAGATGAAACACGCGAGCCACCACCTTACATGTTCAAGGTTGTCGTGGAGAGGGAACTCAGAGATGAAGATGGCTACGTGGTGAATGGAAAACTAGCTCTCCGCAGCAGAAGAGCCATTCCTCCAGTGCAAACCACGCTAAGATCAGGACGAAACAAGACTGCCAGCCCTGTCGAAGGTATTTTAAGGTCGTTTGTTACATAATTAAGTTAAATTCAACACTCGTTTCTCAGGTGATTGCAACGCGCGCGTGAAGTGTGGCTAAAATACATTTAGTTTCCTGTTATGTTTTATTCTCTAAATCCTTTGGAGTTGAAACTCCAGTGTTGGTCACTTCCACTGAAGTATTTAAGAAATACAGTAGGGAACGCCCGCCGTCTTTTTGCTGCTGCTGTTGTTGTTTTTAAAGATTTCTGGTTTTAAAATTATAAAGAAAGAAAGACAAATGAAACTGACTAGATTTATATTTTCACGACGTTTCGAAGTCATCGTAACTCCATTATCAAGTGATAAATAATTTCAAGTGCTAGAGTTTGAATAGATGGAAAGCATAATTTGCATACTGGGTGTTGTAACGAATGTTCTACAAATAACTTTGCCTTGATCAAGTCGCTTTGGACATTAAGAGAGGGTGACAATTCCCTAATGTATAGCATTTCATAAATTAAACAGTCATGTTTAGTCTTGCATTTTCGTAAGACTGTAAAGTGCTGATTGATATTATCAGGCAAACAATCTTGTTTATTATTGAAATGTTTCTTGATGCTGGACGAATTAAATTTATGTTCCTCACAACGTTCGTGTAGATGCCTCATCGTAAAACCCATATACTACATTTAAACACTAAAACTACATTTAAACTGATAAACTACACGTTTTTGGTTAACTATTGATGGCTTCTTTTCTGTGATCTTTAGTTCGTCCTCTAGCTTCTTACTAAGAAACACAGGTTGGAAAGTAACGTTTATTTTGCTTCCAAGGTCGTTAAGCTGACGTCTAACGATATCGGCCGCTTTCTGATCTTTAAATGGTAATGCTACTCGCGCAATGTTAACTGTGGTCGAGTTCAGTGTTGTCTGTGTTGGAGATGTCTTTTCCAAAACAAATCGATTAACGATCCGATTGATGTGATTTTTGGGATAATGAAGATTGGAAAAAACGTTTTCAAGTCGAGTGCATTCTTCAGTAAAAAATTCCCAAGACGATGACAGTCGATAGGTGCGCTCAAGCATAGTTCGTACTAGGCAATGTTTATAACGGGCATCAACGTGGCTGTCATAATGCAAGAATAACCTTTTATGATGTTGATTTACTAAGAAGTTTGATGCCAACAAAGGGCAGCATACCATCGTTTTCGACTTCCATAGCAAATTATGCTTTCCATCCATTTAAACTCTAGCACTTGTAATTATTTATCACTTGATAATGGAGTTACGATGACTTCGAAACGTCGTGAAAATATAAATCTAGTCAGTTTCATTTGTCTTTCTTTCTTGGTTATAAGTTTTTCTAAGCAAAATTATAAAGGTTTCGAAAAACGAGCGGAAGTCTGGTGAGTCGACAGATGTTATAGAAACTCCATTCAAAGACCGGCGTTTTTTACTGCTGTTTCGGAAGTTCCCTCCACCTTTTACGAATGCTAAAAGCAGTGCTTTCTGTTCAGTTTCAAGAGTTTCTGCATTATTTTGGTGTTATTTAGACAGTCGCTTGTAATTATGTAATGTATGTTAATGTATGTATATTTCAACTGTAATGTATTTTTCAGTAATGTATTTTCAGTCATGGTGGTAACCAACTCGAAAGCCCCGGGCAATGGTTACTCTGCGTTTTGGTGTTTCCCTAACCATGCATATGTAAAATATTTCTCTTGTTATATTTATAATAGTAACTAATGTAAACCCTGTGCACAAGGAAGAAGTTGAGTTGAGTATCCGAAAAAAAAAATCTAAAAAGATTTTTCATTGCCAGCAATTGTACAGAGTGTCTTCCCAGCTTGAAAGAGTTCCTGCAGAGCTTTCACACACGAGCGATGTAGACCCAGAATTTCTCTTAGGTCAACCACCTTTAAAAACATGGCTTTCAGACTGCGTTCAAACCTTGAACTTTAAATTCAATCATGATCTAGACTATCTTGCTAAATGTGAAAATTTTGATTTAGGAGCAACCAGTGAGTCGTCCGGAGGAAGCCGAAGATTAGCAAAGATCAACAAGGCACCTTCACCGTCAAGTGGCAGCACTTCAAGTACTGGAAGCAGCGGAGGAAAAGACAAACTCAAGAAGGTATCAAATTCGCCATTGTTATTGTTTGTTAGGGCCTTCATTTCTGCCACAACTCTTCAGTGTGTTACTCGTTAAAGGAGCACTGATGGTCGCGGTAGTTTTAGTTATTTTGACCACGAACAAAATTATTTTTCAATTGAAGGAAACTCAGCTGGAAATAATAGTTTACAAAGATAGAAAAACACCAAAGAGATAATATTAAACCGTAAAGGAACAAGGATGGTTGACGATGGAGAAGATTCACACGGATTACAAATGAGGAACTTGACACTTTTAAAGATGCGCACACCGTGATATGAATGGAGGTTATGACTTAAGCAACCAATGATGCAGTAGGTTGACTGAGATTTTGTTTGTATAGGGTAAGGTGAAGAAAGGAAAGAAGCGTCGACGAGATCAGTCATCTGAGAATCAAACGACAGACAAACGAAAGAAAGCTCAATCGCAGGTAAAGAGAAAACTCTGCAATTTGCTTGGAACTAAATTGTGCTTTCTGTATGTGGGGAAGCTCTCTAACTCAACTGTCTACCATCCTCTTAGGACTCTGACGAAGATGCGAATGATAACGCTAGCGACACCAGCAGCACTACCGGGGGTAGGGACAGTGTACTTCCAGACCATGACGCCAGTAGCGTTTGTAGCAATAGCAGTAATACCAATGACGACGCCGCCAGTAACCGCTCGTGCTCGCCGACTGGGAGTAGAAATGAAGTGCCTGGACCTGTTTCGCTTCCTCCCAGATTTAAGCGCGTCATTACAGGTGAAGAGGGGCGAAGCTGTGTACGTACTGACGTCATCTTCGTGCATCCCGAGAAGCCGAAGAAGGACCCGGCGTGTTCCCGAGAAACGACGGTTTCTAAGGAGTCGCCGTCAAAGGCTGAGGTATGTTAACCTGAAAGGCGTCTATTTTTTTATTTAAACAGGGAGAGTTTTTTGAAAACCAAAGTAATGACATCTCAGTGACCAATCACAACAAAAGTAATTATATCTAGTCAACCAATCAGAATTGGAGACGGTAACATGCTGCCAGGAGGGCATGTCTTATTCGTCAGTACTTTGTGTCAACACTTGCGAAGTCTGTTTGTCAAACTT
The DNA here is from genome assembly GCA_022496165.2 of Catalaphyllia jardinei. Taxonomy (NCBI): domain Eukaryota; kingdom Metazoa; phylum Cnidaria; class Anthozoa; order Scleractinia; family Caryophylliidae; genus Catalaphyllia; species Catalaphyllia jardinei. Next base: position 18,774,501 of record CM042749.1, read on the forward strand.
GACGTAAACGACTCAAGAGAGCAAACGCAACGTGGTGTACATGGTTGCGTATTTCTCAAAGACATATGTTGTTTTGTTCTTTTAGGCCAGAGTGGAGTCGTCTTCGGAAGCGCCGGCTCGTTCAAGTTCCAGTCACTCACCGTACGACACTCCAGCTACCATCACCTCACATTACGAGGCGTCGCTACGCAACATGATGGCTGGAGGACAATACCATTTGTATCCCCCGAACATTCCGCCGGGTATGTCATCCCAGGGGATCAACATACCGGGATTCCCGCATCCGAGTGCTGGCATGGATTATAGGATGCTCCCATTGCACATGTTCTCAGGGATGGGCGTTGTCCCCAGTGCGGAGTCGAGGGGAAATGCCTCGAAATTTACTGAAGGATTTGATGAGTGGTATGCGCAATATCGTACTGCTCATATGCAGTCTGCAGGCCATCATCTTCCTGCTATCTCCTATCTTCAGGGGCAGGGGCGAGCACTGGAACAAAACGCATTGGATTCACGTGGCCAAGCGCACGAGGCCCTTCTCAAAGGACGTGTTATTACAGACCCTGTGACAGGACTTCAGTATTACGGACCTCAACAGCACTCGCACTCTCATCTTCACACTCACTTCCACATTCATCCTCACGAGCAACAACATCTTCAGAATTTACAGGCTGCCAATCTATCGGCCATTGATCAAGCAGCTTATCTGCAACACCCGGGAATCAGTGCTTGGAGGAACCACCCGTCTTTGTGGCACAATCCAGAACTGTTGCATCTCCATGGTAGTGGCGCGCGTGGAATGTTCCCTGAGGAGATGGCGCACGCCGCTGTACCGGTTCACGGGCTCGGCTCAACGCCCCTCGATCGTCAGTTGCAGCAACAACTTATGATGAGCCAACAGAGTAAATACCATGCTCAACAACATCTATTACCACACGAAGAGTTCATGCGGTGTTGGAGGCAACACAGTCGAGCTCAACAAAGACTAGAAAGCGAAAAAATCAACGACCATTTGCTCTCGAACATTCTCAAGAAGGAGCAAAGAAATCTACACAGCCCTTCACAACTTGAAAATGTAGTGAAGAAGAACCTGGACAGCTCTGGAGTGTATTCTTCGCCTTCCAAGAAACCAGTCCATATAGACTTATCGAATGACTAGGCTAGTTATTTAGCAGGTGTTCTGTTGAAATTAAGTCCTAAAATAAATTTATTCAAAGTGAAAATAATTTAAAGATCGTTCTTTCATATTGTTCATAAATCGTTAATTATTAAAAGTGGTGTCTGCGAGTTACACGTTTCCCATCAACCAACATAGAAATGGCAGCACTGTTTCGTTTATATTTAAGATTTATTTTAGGTCTGTTGAACTTGCGAAGAGAAATAACCTATTTATTTCTGACTAAACGTATATGAAATTAAGTGGGGAGTTTATAAATTTGTGATTTTAGTTTCTTCTGTGGAGTGTTACACACGAGAGTTTAAAAACGTTTTGTTTTATTTTATTAACATCGAATGATGGAAAAGAACTTCTAAAACACATTATTTTCTATACGGAGTAAGACTTCATTTCCTTGTATTCAGTACCGTTAAAGAGTGCAAATAGCGTAATGGAAGATATAAAAAGCTTTAAAAATATATTTTATTTAATACATTCTGTTTTGTAGGTTTTGGGTATAATTTTGTTTATTTCCTATAAGAGCCGATTGTCTTGAAATAATTTGATATCTAAAAGATCTGTAAAAACGTAATACTTAACGAAAAAAGAATAAAAAAGCTGTACATACATATTAAATTTCGTTCACTTAGAAAGGTGTTTCGCGACAATAGTGAAGAAAATCATTTAGTCACAGCTAAATAATGAGAATTAAAGATCGTTCAGAAAGCAAGAATTATCTTGTGACTACCGCTCGAGGAACTGTAGAATGGGGAGTGAAGTGATATGATGTTTGTTAGGATTAAAAAGTACGTTGATGAAACGAGGTTTTTGCTGAGCTGAACAGAATCGTTGCGAAATCTAAGACAAGTTCTATGGCTTCAGTATTTCGTCATTTCGAAACATTCTTTATAGAGAAATCGTGATGTGATTTGTAAATAAATGTTATTTATAACGTTCTTGTATGTAAAGGATTTGTAATAAAGTCCTTTCAAATTTATAATAAATTGGTGCTTTTGTTTGCTTATGATCACAAAGACGTCAAATATAAGGGCTGAAATGACAGGGCCCATTTTTCAAAAGGCACCAGACCTTAGTCCTGATAACACCGGTAAAGCAACGAAAAAGTGCAATAATTATGTGATGTTGGAAAGCAGTCTTTTAGGGTGAGCAGAGACCAAGTTGTGGACTTTGAAATATGATTTAAAATCCATACAAATGACAGCGTCCCCCAAAACCATATAAACTCTTAAAATTTCTTATCAATTTTGTGACAACCGTAAAATCCTGTCATGCAGCTACTATTTGAATGAAGCTGAGATGAAAATTGCTATGTTTGCCTATTTTAAACAGTATCACAGAAATCATTTAAATTTTAAGAGTTTGTATGATTTTCGGGGGCGCTGTCTCAAAATTAGAGACGTTTGTATGGATTTTGAACCATATTTCAAGGTCCAGAACTTGGTCTCTGTTCGCCCTAAAAGCATCATACTTAGTCAAATGACCAATCTCAACATGATCTTTCATGAGGTGGTGTCAGTTTATCGACTGGTTAAAATTTGAAACTCGCCCCAGTCCCCTGCTCAACTTCGAAATGGCCAATATCCAATAGTTCCGATACATAAACACTCTTTTGTCTTTATTGTTCACCACTAAATTATATTCCCCGCGCTAGTTCAAAAATCGTAGTGAATTATTTTCGACTTTTTAAGTCAAATGCAAAATCTGAAAAAAAAACAGACAAAACTCCCTAATAAATTTGAAATTGTTTATTTCCCACAAACCCGTTTGATTACAGAAATATTTTCACGGCACTGTGGGCTGATTTGTGTCTCCGCGAAGGATCCCTATCGCGTCACGTGATAAATTTAAACCAATAAGAATTAAATCAAACAATAGTGTTCTGTCGAGGAAACTATCGGCCGACATTTGCCCCACGGAAATTTGGATCTCCGAGATCATTTATTTCAAGGAAACAAGGGATACTTTTCGAACTGGAGGGAGCGAACTCGTCCCAGGCTGTCACTCCTCTTTAAGAACTTGAGTTAATTTTTGCAAGGGCCATCGTGATAAAATAGTACCAGATCCTCTAGGTGTAGAAGATCTAATCAGCCATAAGTTGAATAAAAGACGAAAATAAGCAAGGCTAAAACAGTATGAGATTTTATTTAATAACCAAATCAATGCGCGCGTTCTGATTGGTCAATCAGCTGTGGGTTATTGTACCGGTAAACCCCACGAAAAATCGCGCGTCTTCTGAATTATTATATAAAAGCAATACACCACAAGTTTTCTATGAGTTATGGGCTGATAAACCACTTTGGGTGTTGGTAGAACACTCGAAAAATTCGTAAACCACTCGCCTGCGGCTCGTGGTTTACAAATCCTTCTCGTGTTCTACCAAAATCCCGTGTGCTTTATTTAAGCAATAGACCACAAGTTTCTGTGGGTTATAAGCTGATAAACCACGCGGGATATTGGTAGAACACGAGAAGAATTTGTAAACCACGAGCCGCAGGCGGGTGGTTTACGAATTCTTCGAGTGTTTTACCAACATCCCAAGTAGTTTATCAGCCTATAACCCATAGAAAACTTGTGGTCTATTGCTTTTATATAATAATTCAGAAGACCCGCGATTTTTCCGTTGGTTTACCGGCACAATAACCCACAGCTGATTGACCAATCAGAGCGCGCGCATTGATTTGGTTATTATATAACAGCTTATAACCCACGGAGACTTGTGGTCTATTGCTTAAATATTTACCTACATTTTGGAAGGCACAGCCTTCTTTATTCGGGGTGTTACAGAGAATAACCCAAGTTAAACATTACAAATTTAAAATATGGTGGTAACTACGATATAACAAGTGGAAAGATAAATAATACACTAGTTGTATCGTATTTCCCATATTTTAAATTTGTAATGTTTAAATTGAGCCATTCTCTGTAACACCCTGAAGAAGGTAGGCCGTGCCTTCCGCGATCCGAAATATTGGAAAATATTATCCGATACTGTTTAATCAGCCTTGCAATTTTTGTGTCACTCCTCTAAAAAACTTGGAGGCAGAGGCAGAGAACCTGGGACCAAGATTGGAGGGAACAAGGAACATCACTTCCGCTAAACAATTTTAGAAAGCGGGAAATTTTTGATTACTTAATGTGGAGCAAGGGAACTTGATTCCAGTCTGGGCCCTTCAGGGTATATTGGACGAACTTTTTTGAACAACGATGAACCAAGAAAGAAAATGTCGTCTCGCGTGAATTCATTTTATTGAAACTCAAACCATTCACTTTCGAAGGGTTTACTTGCTAAATAAGCTAGAGGGATTCCTTAAACAGGAAAAATCAGTGAAAAACTGTTACAGTGAAAACGTGGTAGTTTATATAAACAACCTCCATTTCATGCGAAAATATGCTCATTTGTCCGTGGACATCATCTGTTCCGAGAATCGAACAGTACGCTCTCGGACCATTGCGAACGTCGAGAAGTATTCAGTCATTTGACGCGTTTAGACCATTCGGGCGCGAGCAAAAATATTTGATGGATTGTAACAGAAACTATCCATCCATTTAAGCTCCAATAGATGTATTTGTCTTCTGTATAGTACATTATAATTATTCTTGTAAAATCTGCAAAAAAAGACGTCGCCAACAACAGTAATGTAACCTTACTGCGACTTTCAATAACATGGGGACTCTAAAATTCAAAGCTC
>CM042749.1:18779373-18789373 GCA_022496165.2 Catalaphyllia jardinei
TATGACGGATGAGCCTCCATTATCTCAGCTAGTTCCAGTCCATTACCTAAAAGCAACCCTGTTGCAAGTTGCGGCAACATGATGTGGGAAGTGGGCACGACACGACAATACCGCTTCTCGAAGCAGCGGTGTTAGGCCGCAAGTTGAGAGAAAATGTTTTCCGTATTACTCGTCCTTTTAGATGCCGTTCCTTGTGCCACGCAACCTTATTTACGGATATTGAGTGACATTGGAAATAAACGGTCTTTCACAAAAAGTGTCAAGTCACTCCTATTTAGTAACAACCGTGCGTCTGTATTAATTTCAAACTGCACCAAATTTCTACACGAATATATAGAAGCGGTCGTTTAACTTGATCAAACATAATCATACATAGTTTTTTTTTTGCAGTTTCTGACTTTTAAGCCCTCAGAGTGTCTGTCGTCATTATGATCAAGGCACATATAATCCACCTCTGGTAATGCCGTGAACTCTAAAACGAGTACAAGATAAATAGTATAGCTGCACACGACAAAAGCGATTCTGAGTTTACCAAAAATATATCAAAAACATTTCGGGGGCAGTCGCCAAGCCGCACACAAGAAAGGTATATATACATCTGTGCGTAACGAAATTCAAGAAATCAGATTACAAAATAGGTAAGCTGCTTAACGTTTCAAAGTAAACCAAAAGATAAACACTGAGAAAATTGCTCCTTCAAAGAACTGGAAACAGAAGCGAAAATTGTACAGTGATGACGTAGGCCCACCCAAACCACGAGAATGACTCTGATTGGTTGAAATACAAATCAACAAGGAACCCAATCAGAAGCAGTCCTCAGACCTGAGCAGTGCCACGTCATAATGGAATCTTTTAGCACGTTGCAAGTTTAACCTCTTTCGCTAAGAGCACCGTGTGAAGGCTGCCAAAGGCGTGGTCTGTCAGGAGAAAGCAGTGCTTTGCGGTGCAATAAATAACTTTGGAAATGTTACAACGAAACCAGCGTTGAGTGACCTTGATTAGTCTGTTAGAATACGATTTTTATATCAAAGAACGTCACTGGGCTGGGTATAGAAAAATCGCTGTTTTAAAGTTAATTGTGTTTCGCTCTCTTTCCTTTAGCGTAACCTTCCCACCGAACTGCTGTTGTTCTTAAAATGGGATCCCGGTCGATATTCGCCAAATATGATAACAGACTAACGTGTAAAGTGTGATAATCCCACCGAGCCAAATTCGGCGCGGTACGCATGGTAACATGACGCAGGTCATAAAAGCTGCCCGAGCCACTGTCATAGAGCGGCAGCATGGCTTTTAACGAGCGCATGCCTTGATCAAATAACTCCGCTGCCTCGGCGCCGTGCTGCGGCCCTGCTGTAAGCTTCAAGTCATATAGTCCAAGGAGTGAGTAGATGAAGCCGTTAAGAACAAACAGTGAAGGTGAAGTGGGGTATTCTTCATACCAAGGATACTGGTTCATGAATGTAGTTAAAACTCCTTTGTCCTTCGACTTGACTTTAAAGAGTTTAGTCGCCTTGAGCGCGGCTGTTAAATACACGGGATTTTTAGTGTATAAATAGGCCCTGGTTAGCAGAGACATGCCCTGACCTTGACCCATGGCTGAGTACCAATTCGGGAACAGTGTCACCCCGTCTATCACTTTACGCTTCACTGTGATTGGCCAACTTCCTTGCTCTGTTTGATGACGTACGAACCACCTTGCGGCGGCCATGAACGAGTGCTCATGAGCAGAATGCGCCAATGAAATGTTGTCAATGGAGCCTTTCCCGTGAAGCGAGATGCTCTGAATTTCGGTAAGAGACAACTTGCTTCTCTTTGCGTTCTTTGCATCAGGAAACCGTAGTCCTTTCCTCAAGTCAGTATCTAAATTCCGCACAATCCTTCTCCAGCCATTCCAGTGCCCTATACCGTAAAAAATCTCCGACTCCGCCGACGAAATTAACTCGTTGTTGGTTGTGTAATGCACTGTGTAAAACTCCGAATTGTCTGTTTCAATGACAATAGAAACACGCACATCGCCGCCAAGGAGGAGGTCGAAGGCTACAATGAAATCCTTGGTCGCACTGTCCACGCTTAGAGAAATCCCTTCTCCTGTTAAGCCTACCAGAAAGAAAATCTCCATCAGACTAATTTAATCGGAATTATTAGGAATAGCTGTCATTTTAGCTAAGTGTTTCAGCAAACACTTGCAAGCTGACGCAACAAAACACATTCTTCAGAAACTAACCACTTTGTTCATATAAAACGAACACCCCTGGGCTCAGGCTAATTGCTGCTCTTAAGGCTCTCTATGGGCTTATCCTAGGAAAGGCGCATTTTCCGAAGGATTAGAAACTTAGAATCGGAAGGACTTTTGTCACGTTTCCAACATACTTTAGTCTCAATTAGTTAGTCTCTCGATTTCTCGGCACTCAGTTAAAATTTCAGCTCATTTATAAACTGTAAGTGACTGCAGATCTTTATATCAGCTATCAGTAACAATAACGCGTCAATTCTTAGCTAACAGGTTAACCCCAATCCAAAACCTCTTAAGGTTGGAAGCGATGTTTCGCCTGAAAAGGTTTACCTGGTACACATACTGAAGAATTCTGACAAAGATCCGATCCCAACATATGACGATACAAAATTCAAAATACGCTATAAAGTGGTCCAAAAAACACCTAAGGAAACACTTATACGACAGTACAATACGAAACAGAAGGAAGCTAAAAATTGAAAATAATCATATCGTCCATTTAGAGATTAAACTTTTAATTAGGCTTTACTTTGTCTGAGAGTTTGGGGGGCTTGTTGTAAGCGGAATTTGTGGTTGTTGGCAAAGTATCCAGCACTTTCCATCAGTTACAATTAGGCAAGTCAATACTCCCACGCCTCAGCAAGTGACGAAATAGAGGCAAAAAACAGCCAAGCAGGTAACCTCTTTGACTGTCGTCCAAATTTAGTGAGGCTGATTGTAACTATTGTACAACACTTTCTGGAGTCAAAGAAGACATACAAAAACTGTCGTACTATATAGTACATAGATGATATTCAGTACACAGCGGTGTGACGATCTAAATTGTATTTTTAGTATTTTCGCGTGGTAATAACAATATTGTGCGAACGAGCGCAAGCAACCGTGAAATTTTCCAAAACGTTTATTTATTTCTTCGAATTTTCAGCAGTTACGGAAACTGGCAAGAGTCACGCCTTTATTAACACCAGAGTAAACAGTTCACCAAACATCATCCAAAGCAAAGCTTGCAGCGTAAATAGGGGACAACGCCTTGCAAACACAGTGAAATCAATAGTGGGGCGAAATCTGCTTTTTGGTCCGCTAATTAAGCAAGTTATTTTCCTTCAGAGCCGATTCAAGGAATTGAAGAGATAATCCCCTTCTCAACCTCCTGGCTAGTTTATGAAGCATAATCGTTTATCGACAGAAAAGGTGAAACTGGCCAACATCACAAATTAATGTCATAGAACACGCAACAATTCTATTTGTGTACCTTGCATCGCAAAAAAACTAGTTGTACGAGCTGTTGTAAGTAAAATTCACTTGCATAACCATTTTCACTGTCATTCATTTCTCAAGTTAACTTTCCACTCTCTGCAACAAGTTTCTATGGTTTTTCATCCTGTTAGATATATTTTGAAACATTCTGGTGTTTAAGAAAAACCATGGCTTACAATAAATATTTACGAACGGCATGATTCTGAGCGAAGTTTTCCCACCGAGTTACCAGCCTCTCAAGAGCAAATATTTACAGCAAAATGTTCTTTGTGGCATCTCAGTGGTGTATGGATACTTTGGCCGAAAACGTCGTCACTCTACATCGTTTTTTCAGTGCAAATGCTCTCGCCAAATGCGAAATTCGACATGCTATTCCTAAGTTTTGAACACAAAATCTTTTTTTCTTCCTTTTCTGAACCCGCCATAACAGTCACATTTTAAATCCTTGCACGTTTGAATTTCCTTATCCCAAAAATCCCGAATATGTGCGATCCCATTCTAGTATTAAACTCTATTAGAAAATGCATCCCCAATTATGTAATCAATCAACTTGCGAAAATTCAACCCCATCCAAGCGGCACATCCCCATGAGCTTATCCCCCAGGGGAGCCTATCCCCCAGGGATTCATCCGCGTTATTTCCCCGCAACACACCTACCCACAAATAAGACCAAATTTCCACAGGACTAGCGTATTGAGCCGCCAATTCGTTGAAAAAGCAAGGCTTTTTGTAATAACTGCCGCAACATACCTCGCTTAAAACTTCACTCCATTACGACACGTGCGAGTACGAAACTCCATGAGAAGAGTGAAGTACAAATTAACTCCTTAAAATAAACAATAATCATCTCCATTTCACCCTCAAATTCACACCAGAATCAAATTGTTTCTTTTTTCCCTTTCTTCAGGTTGACCTTTACCGAGCTCAAATTCCCAAATGAGAGCTGACATCTGGTTGTAATTCGTTGTTTAAATAAAATGTCGACGGAATTAAACACAGATTTACACAGGTCAAAGGAAGTCTTACTCCTTGACGAAGTTTTAATTCACCGATAATGCTCTCAAAGGATAGGAATGTTTCTGCCCCGACAACAACAGACACGCATCGAAATGCGAGTGGTTTTACAGATTTCGCGGCTCTCATGATCTAAACGATTGCGGACACCTGTGATAACAAGATAAAGTATTAATGCTAAAATGGAGAACTTGTTAATTGATCAGGCGTCTTGGCGCGAGATAGCGAAGAATGCCAACACACATACTTGTCAACGAACGTGTCAAAAAACACTAACTGTTTACACAAGTTTCTTGCCTCGTGCCGACTTGCCTCAATAAATAATTTCCAAAAATCAAAATTATAAACCATCCGTTATTTATAAAATTTCGTATATCAATTAATTCTCCTTCGTTGAGATCATCGTCCCAGAGGAAAACCTCTTTTAGTCCAAAGGATTTTGCTATGAAGCCAAGAAAACCAGGCTTTTCCTTTCCCCCCAGAGGTCTGGCAAAAATGCCGATTTCCTGTGCTGAGAACCCTGAGGCAATAGAGTACACAGCGCACTGGAGACTTTTGTTTTGTCTCGGGCCCTGGTATATTTTTAGGCCCGTGCCCTGAAGACCGACGCCCTTACAGATCCTGTTTTAATCTCTTCCAACATGAATACTTTTGAACTGATAAACAGCAAAATAGAAGAGATATTTGTGGTTAACCTTTATAATTACATTTTAAAATTGCCAACGAGAGAGAGAAAAAGAGGCATACAGGTACTATACAGAAAGAGAAATGCCTTGTCCGCACTCAAAAAGTGGAATCGAATAACTCTCTCTTGACATTCCAGAAGATATCGGCAAACAACAAGCTAAAACAATATAACACTCTGACGAAAATTATACCATCAATTTAGGTATTCTGGAATTTATGTACTCTGGAACTAGAGGATACATATGTTGAGCCACCTACTTTAGTTAACAAATTAAGCAAGATGAATTTATAATAGGCTTCTAATTCTGTAATTTTGCAACGTATTGTAATAACTCTAGTTCATCTCTGTATCTTTTATATAGTTCTATCTTCCTTTTTCTTTTCTTTCCTTCTCTTCCTTTTCTTAATCTCCTCCTGTTGAATTACTTTATGTGCAAGTGTCCTCTACCCGCCTCGACTAGCTGAGCTATATGCGAGCAGAGGAAGCTAATATGTATATTTCTGTGAGAGAATACATGAATGAATGAATAAAAATTAAGGCTATGAGTAGCCAATCTCTTTCTCGCGTCACTTTTTTTTATTTGCTTAAATTATTGGAAATTACTTTAGTTATGGGCACTGTGAAGACAAGCTCCTAAAGAGTAATATTGTACCTCAATGCGAAATAAATGATTTCTGTGAACACTTCACAACTAAAGCATGATCAAGATGAAATAACTATTCACGTATCTAACATCAGCTGATTTTACTTACTAGCACAAAAGTAGAAAGTGAAAGAGATTTTGTACTTATTTTTGTACCGGATTTCTGTTTCTGTGTCAGCAGCAGTTTCTATCAAACTTCTAACAAATTTGCTCAAACATGAAATTTATGAATTACCTTGCTTGATTTCTTTCTAAGTAGTATATCATACATGGCTTATATATTATATCTAAGCTTGGAGAAAAAGGCCATTTATTTGGGGCTTTTTAAAAAGGTGAACCCGAGAAAGATAAATTTGCTTTGAAACCTCTAAGGCTTTGATCTGAGTTGTAAGAAGTTGGGCCATGGAGCGGCACAACAATTCATTCCCCAAATTATCTTTATCCTGTTTAGCCATCAACTTATTAGGGTTACTCAGAGAAAAAAATATATAGTCTAACCATTTGGCAAAGACATTGTGTAAACTCTGCTGTGATAGCTCCTTTCACTTCCTCTACAAACAACTCATTGTGAAAAGTTCTATTTCCTTACCAACTTGGGTGTTGACAACTATTAGGGTAAAGGCTCAGAGGGCAACTTCTTCTGGACATTTTAATTAAACTTATTTTTAGCATGTTGAAAACAAATTAAGTCTTTAAACTGAAACTAAACACAAATATCAGATCAAGCCTTATCTTTACAGAATTAAGAATCTACTTATCAGAAAATGGTTCCTACATGGGCTGTCTTAACAATTGGGCTGTGTTGACAATTCCAGTTGCGGCAAGAAAATTCCTTGATATGAGAGAACTTGCACTCTTTTACGGGCTTTCATTGAATCAAATATCTGATGAAATGTAGTCAGTCATCATTCTTTGTCCTTGTTAGAATCAAATTCTAGACACATTCTTCCAATTTAAACAACAAATCAAAGACTTTTAATTGTCATTATTTGTCAGCAAATAATTTCACATTTTGGTTCCTGATTTTAATTTGTAAGCTCTGGTTGAATACTATAGATTCTGCATAACACATGACTCCAGTGCCAACCAAAAAAATGATTTCATCTTAAGTCTGTTCTTCTTTTTAAAATCTGGAAGGTTTACACAAAATACAACTTTTGGTTTGATACTCTCCTAAAAGATTTTTCTCTTTGTTATTTACTTAACGCAATTTATTAGAGGTTTTATTTATATTAGGAAACTTAATAAATCATATTTTTCCTTTCCTTTCCTATGTTAGTAAACAAATAAAAATTAAAACATTCCTGCTATGAACACTTTTTATCATGTCTTACCTAAATACAGTTGTAGTTTACTTGGCTAGTGCAGAAACATTTATGTTAAAAATACAGTGTACAATTGATATAATTTATTTTCCGATTTTCATTATCTTATTTCTTTTATTAGTGCTTTAATTTCAGCTTGCATTGGCTCATCAAAATAACAGATAATTGTAATGATTTTAAAAAGAAGAACAGACTTGAGATAAAATCAGTACTATTAAAGAGTTTAATAATAAAATTTATCCATGTTTGGCCCTGAAATATAATAAATCAAAAAACATACTTCTTTGGCATGGACACTGGGTTTACCACTAAATAGACCAACATGATACTTGTAACAGCAACTGAAGATAATTGTTGCTTTAAAAATGATCAAGAATTAGTCAGTTGCACAGTCCGTGCTATATTGCCTTAAATTAAAATTTCAATAATTGAATACTGGTAACCGAATGCTTCAACTAATAGGCTATTGACTATTCAATAGACCATTTACTTTTCAACATATTCCCACATTGACATTTACTTGTAGTGCAAGAACACCCTAGAATGAGACAAAGAACTATATATTGACTTTTGCAACTTATCTGGAGTATCAGAAAACAAATTCATATTTGTTGCTTCATACCAGACTATACATCAAGATTAAAAATGAGGTACCTTCTATTCCAAACAAATAATCTTGGAATTTCACACCCAGTTGATATAGATCTTTACAGGAAATTGGCATAGTTCCTGTGTGGGCAAATGTTGCCACATCTATTTTCCACACTGATGTATAAAATTGATATTTTTATCAGAAAATCAGTTAAAAGCTTTTGGTTGTTGCTAAGAAATGAAGCCTTCATTCATAGAATGTTTGCCAACATCTGGAAACATTAAGCACTGGGATAGCAAACCCAATTTGACACCAAAGAAGTACAAGCAAATTATTTTCTAGAAAATCATATTTTTGCTGCTTTTCTATGATTATAGTACTTTATCCGATTGCAAAAATACAAATTTTTGGTCTGCTTTTATGCCAAAGCTGCTTTTGTTCCAACAAAGATCAATATCATGTTGTTATTAAAACGTGTTTTTCATTAGTTTACTATAAAAATGATTATTTCTTGAAACTTAATTAGCATTCATGAAAATTTTTCACTGTTACAATAAAGAGATTTTATTTAGTTTAGGAGGAAAAAGACAGGATTCTTGCAAACGCTTTGCAAACGCTTTGCAGATTCACCTGTACATCAGTGGGAAGAAAACTTATAAAATGTTGATGAAAACAGATTTTTTTTTTTCTGCTGGGTTGCAAAGGTTGTGCAGAGACAGAGTGTCGATGAAACTAAATTTGTGAAGCATAGCACATCTCTGCATGAGGCAAATATCTACAGTGCTTGATATTAATATTTAATAAACAATTTATACAAAGCATACTTTGTGTAGATGACCCTTTTCATATGGGGCCACCTTCCCTGGAGAACAATGTATACACTATCAAAAATAATGGCCAAGACACCCTGAAACAATATAGCAGAAGTCGTCCTGTTGATTTAGTTCAAACCAAGAGAAACTTGATAACAATTTAAATTCACAGACCAAAAAAAAACATGAAGAGATAAGCATAAGACAGGTCTAGAAAAGTGTATCAAGTGGGAATCTAAAACCTGGAAAGTGAGATAGTAGCTGTGCATTGTTTCACTCAATTAATTCAGGAGTTTCTGTCGATGAAAACTACCGAAATGTGTCTACAACAAGATATAAAACAAGCACCACGACTCATAACTTCAAAAACTGTGTCACTTGATCGCTGTGTGGCACTCGAAAGGAGTTACGGAGAATTAATTTGGCAGACACCTCCCATACAGCTTAAATCGGTTTGAAAGGAAAAAAAGTCACTCATTTATCGCGATCGCCGGTGGTATCAAATTTTTGGTACATTCGTTGCGACACTCTAAGAATCTTGCGCAGGGAGTCGATGTAACTTTCCTGCAAATGATTAAAAGCACATTAAACACGGTAGTTGAAAGCTTTGTCTCCTCGTTGGCACATTTTCTATACTGTTGAACCTCAATTATGTGCGAGTTATCACATGAGGAAATCACAAGGCAGATTCCCAGATAAAAGTTGCTTATCTTGAGCAAGAAACTTTGGAATTTGTTTACATAGGACACCTTCTCCGCGCATTAGATTAACGAACAATTTTCTTTATAAACTACACTGATTAGATACCCTAAAACGAATGGAAAGGTTCTTTGCCATAATTAAAACTCGTTTGGGTGTCGATATTTCATCTTTTAAAAGACTTAAAAAATGGAAATCGGATTGAGGCGAAAGACAAGGGTTTCGTGTTTTGATAATGTTTACCTAACTTTTGTCGGCGCCTTAAAAAAATTGTACCGGATATTTTAATACGCTTGGAAAGAAACTAAAAAAACAAACAGATTACTCGCCGAAAGGAAATCGCTACTTTTGCCCTGAAATGAAAGTTCTCAGATTGCAAACTAAAAGGAGCACACCAAAATCTCAAGTGTCGCTAATTTGCATCCGAGAGTGGGTGCAATGAATTACAACTGGTGTTAAAATTAAAGCCACGCCGTGTTGTCACCTGGAAAATAAAAAAATAATTCTTACCCCAACAAAAGCGCACACAATAGCGAGCAACGATAAATCAAAAGCTTACCTGGCGTAGAAAACTGGAAGACTCTTGAATTTTGCTCTTTATCAAACACATTGGCCATCTGTGCGCTCTTCGGAGCGACCCAGTTCCAATTGACATCTGAGACACTTTCAGCATTCTCGAAGATTTTTTCCTTGCCGTCTGAATCGCCTTCGATTAGTAGTATATTGTAGTGTGAAAG
>CM042749.1:18794373-18812871 GCA_022496165.2 Catalaphyllia jardinei
TAAAATACGTTTTTGTCATTATAAGATGTCGACACGATTTTTCATACCGACTGTCACTGACCCAGCCGTGCCGTGGTCAGCCTGTCGGCCCGGCCAAGAAAAAACACTTCCCAAGGCACAAGACAAACAATTAAAAAAAAGCCAAAACAAAACTACCTGCTTACTCCAATCACACAAATCCTACCATTAATATTTATTACCACCCCGTTGGTGTTTTTTTTTTTTACGTTATTTCCTTTACTATGAAAGTATTTTTTTCTTGACTCTTACGTAACAGGCGTTTCAGCCAGCTTCGTGGCTTCTCGGCTTAAAAGAGAAAGATCGTGTTTCAGACAATAAAATACAACTCGATACGTGTGACCTTGGCAAGTGATTGTTAATGAGATCTAATCTGTGGGCACATCTATACTTCACGGACAGTTCCGTAATGTTTTGTTACCCGGATTAATTCTCCAGGCGAAGCTCACGAATGCCACAACCGTGAACTTCGCGGAGTGCCCTGTACTCTTGGCTGCTAGCTTGGTACATAAACTGAGTTAGAGAACTAAACCGACAGCAAAGCGAAAGAAAAGGTCAACGTCAAATTCGGCCAAGATATTATATGACGCTATTAATTCGGTATTTAAAAGTAGTTTAAGGGAACAGATAACACAGGATTTTTTTGATGGGTGGTAAAACAGACTTAAAGCGGGGTTGATCACTGGTTGATAGCTTTCCTATGTGGTACAGAATCCCTCTAACGACCTTTTTTATGTAAAGGAGAGCTTAGCCAGTCATTCATTTTTTGTGGGCAACCCTTTCGTGCTGCCCACCGGAGATTTTTTTGTTCGACCACCTGGCAGTCTGCTAAGTTGTACTGAGATATAAAAATTATTCATTACTGCTGTTGCTGCGCTACTGTTGATCTGTGTTGTTGATCTGTTGCACTTGTCTCCAAGAGGCATAAATCGTGGACGCCGCTAACGCTATTCTTACTCGCGTTTTAATTTTTACAACATGGCACTTCAAGTAGTTCAATTCAACTTGTTTGCTCTCCAGCTGCACGAAGGTAGTTTTGTTGGTTGTTATCTAATGAGTGTTCAGTCGTCCCCGCGTGGAACATCTTCATCTTCCTCCACTCTCTTACGAATACTGCAGTAATAATAACTCATAATGAAAGCTGATGACACGAGGAGCGCTGAGGCAAGAGACACACAGATGAACACCACATATGTGTGAGGGAAGTGAAAGCTGCTGGTGTACGCTGCGGGACTCTCTTTCATGATCTCACAGTCCGTGCTCTCTGGTGACGATTCATTACAGCGCATGTTCAGCTTATTTGGCGCCAGCGCTCCCTTGACTGCTGTTTGAGTAAAACTGGGACTGATTAAACAAAACAAAACTGAAAATTAGACTTTGAATCTGAGAGGGAGAGCTTTACAGTGAAAAGCTGTTGAAAATAAAGCAAGAACAAGCGGACTAAGTCTTGTTAATTTCTTTTCTCCTTGTCCTCACACACGAGGAAATTGACGATGACGGATGATTTGACTAGTCTACTGCAATAAAAGGCGCATCACTGTATGCGCTTCCCTATACCATCATGTGAAGTGCAGTATATCCCTTTTTATTGTCATGTAATCATCAAGGCCCGTACTAGGTTTTCTAGGTTTCCGTATCACAAAACGACTTGACTGGGCCACTTTGTACCCAATACAAGTCTGAATCACACCAAAGCATCCCATGCCCTTTTAGTCCATCCTGGTTTCTGTAGCATCAAGTGGCTAGAGATATTTCTGCTTCCCCTGGATGGGATGCTAGTCCACGGCAGTGTTATGCCCCAGCATTAAATTCACTGGTACCCATTTATACACTAGAGAGAGGCACTGTGCAAAGTCAAGTGTCTTACCCGGGAACACTAAGCACTTAATGAATGGGTCCAAGGGAAACAGTGACTTTTGTTTCTTTGAGACCCTCAGCCTTCCCTGAGGTAAAACGGAGGGGAATATTGAGGTCAGGGGAAAGCAAAAACTCACTGTTTCTTGCACGGTCAGTCATTAAATATTTTGTTACACCTCCCAACTCACAAATAGAAAAAAAAAACTGTGAAGAAATCGTTTGCTTGATATTGGCTGGCTCGTAAATTTGCCGCTTTCTCAAGAAGCACGTTCATTCTGATTACCTGCAAGTTGAAAGATCCAGTTGCTGTTTGCATAGGGAGTTAGCGAGTTTTGACCTGTTCTCCTCCAATTGGAAAACATATTTGAGTTGGGAAGAATAACAAAATGCAATAACTTCGGCAAGGGCTCAAACCCAGACCACTTGATCCAGAGTACAGTGAACACACCATTAAGCCACTGTCCTCTCCCCCACCTGCCCCCCACCCCCACCTCCCGCAGGAGTAGACTTAACTTTGGACTCACATATATCTTACCTATCACTATATTGGTCATGATAGTGTAATCCACTGCTAGCCACTACTCCCCCTTCAGTAAACTTCTGTTCTTGAGGAGCTTTGTTTACTTCCACTGCGGAATCTGAGGTGGACATGAAAACCACAAAGTCTTTTGCATTTGATGAGTTGCGATGGCGAGAATTGAGAAACAACTTCTTTGACCCTGTAGCATTAAGTAGTGCAAGTTCTTTTGTCAAAAACGTTCTTTGTTTAGAGTCCAACCCATGTTTATGATGTCTCTTATTTGCTTGGTTATCTGAAATGCAATGGAAATGTGGAGCTTCAGGTGTGCATTGGGCTAAAAAGAAGAACTTTTTGCCAAAGCGCCAGATCAAATGAGAACATTAGTCGACTTGTAAGAGTTCAAGGTTTCGCAGTCATTTGACCACCAGTTTCATCCACCCTCATTCATTTGCTCCAACTCAATATTAAATTTTATTGATCACAAGATTTGTATGAGCTTGTCTAACTACATGCTGATAAAAGTTGATCCACTGAGTTACTGGTAGTGTACATCTAAAACACTCACTTCTTTTTCATTTGGCATTCTCTAATGACAGTATTACTGATATTTCATTCTATATGGTATTCTCATACAGAGACAACAGCAACCAACCATTTTATTTTGCCATATTTACAAGGAAACAACAACAACAAAAAAAATTGAATTAATTTGGCAACACTACTCAGATACTAAGGAAACTAAACAAGCTGAGTGGATAGAAAAAAATAAAATAAACATGCTTCACCTTGGTTGCAATATGCATAATCCAAGAGGGGAAAAAAAAGAAAACACAAAAAAAGAAGATACAGACAAAAAGGAAAGAGAGTTATGACTGTTGTGTATCTACCAGACAAAACACTGTGACAAGGTTTATAAACATGCACTCAATTAAATATATATTTTTTGCTTGTTGATGCTTTTAAAACTCATAACTGAAACATGTGGTAGAGTTTTTATATCCATGTACCTTGTTGTTTGTTGACTGCAGAGTGTTGACGTATGCTCAGAGAAAACAACTTTGGCGATCCTTTGCATGTTTGTCCATACAAACTTGGTTCATCAGATAGCCACCTTGGTGAAATCAACCTTCTATCAATGCACCGCCCTCTGCCATTACATTTTTTCTCACTGCAGGCCTCCACTTGATGCCTCAGAGATTCAAAGTAGGGACCAAGTTTTGTTTTAATGTAGTCATTAAGTTCTTGGCATACGGCAGGAGAGGTGTTTTCATCACGTCTATTACCCCACATGACAACACCCGCTGCACCCATATCAGCTGCCTGGCCAATTGAATTGCGTAGATCAACCTAAAAGAGCAGCCAAATAATAATAAAACACACTACATCTAGGAGAAACAGTGGAAATACCAAAAAGGAATTTCTGTCAGTTTACTTTAAGAGTGGGAGCATTCTAGAAGTGAATGCTGCCAGGATTTTTTATGAAAGACTGTTGTTAAATCAAGGGCATAGCCAGGGGGGGTCCTGGGGTGTCCGTGACCCCCCTTTGTAAGCCTTTTTGTAAGCAAACAACCTACAATATTCAGGTGACAATCTGGTGAGTACCCTCTGTATGACTCAGTGTGACAACCCCTTTGAAAAATCCTGGCTACGCCCTTGTAAATGTTACTGGCCTCCAAGGCAGTCTGAATGAAAAGATAGTGAAGGCAAGGTTAAATTCATATCAGATCAAGGCTGCCCATTTTGCTGTGGCTTCTCTCTGTTTCCAATTACTAGGAGTATTTTTCTTCTCTTGGACGGCATGATGCTTGTTCATCGTAGGATTAGCCCACCCCCAATTTTTGTTGGTACACATTTTTCACATGGTGGAGAGAGGACTGCAAATTGCTATCTGCACACTTTCCACTTACTAAAAAAATGACTAAATATGAAATCAACCTATTGTACTCAAAAAGGAAAAACATGTCCTAAGTTTTGTTTGCACACAATAACACAAAATTCAATAATTTCTTACATCAGTGAGGTAGTCAAACTCCAGTGGTTTTCCTTCATACAAATGTCGAAAATAAGGAAACACAGGTACTCTTCTCTTTTTTTCTTTTGAAACCCATGTTGCTAGTCTGAATGCTTCTTCCAGTCGACCATATGCAAACGCTTTATTTGACGACTGCTGATCATACATATAAACAGAAGGATAGAGTGCCATGCTGCTAGAAAACAACCATTTTAATTGGTTGTTCAATTCTTGGTTCTGAAAACAAAGGAACTTAGTTTGTAAAGTGAAGAAATGATTATTTCAGTTGTCTTTGCAATGTAGAAAATCACCGGGTTTGAGTCCAGGGGCTCTGTATTATGTAAACCTAAGAGGCAACAAGTGTTCTGAGAGTGAAGCTGTGGGAGACCTGTGATCTTAAAGGAAGAGATAATGTGCAAAACAAAATGTCCATGCATATTTTTTGAGCTACAAGAAAATGTTTGGGTTTAAATCTGCTTGTTTTGAAAGACCTTTTTTCAAAGCTGTAAAACATCATTTAGCACTGAAGAATAGGACTTGGAGGAAGCCACTTGTATGAGCTACTGGGAATTTTTCAGTCTTGGCTGTATCGTGTGACATATTTGGACCAATTAAGTATGAAAATATTTGATGGTTTTTCATGGGGAAACCAAATTATGATGTAGTTAATATCTAGAAATGTTCAACTATGCTATGTGTCACTGACAATTCACCCATAAGATATTAGTATTGAAAACTTGATCTTGCAATCCAACAGTACAGGTCAAATTATTGTACAGTGGTTACCAAAGATGCATGATGCACATACCTGATTTGTCAAAAAAACTGTTAACTACTGACTATATAACAGTTGGCGACAAGGAAATCAAAGTTGCTTCAAGCAAATATGTCACAACCACATTTCCATGTTTTTGTTTTGCAAATACATGTATTAACCACTGGGATATTGCAAGAACACTCATATTGCAAATCATTTATCTTTGGCTCCTGATCAGCAAACCCTTCTTGCCTGCTTTTTATATCCATATGTTTTTGTAAGGATTATAACAAAGTGAATAAACATAATCAATTTTTCCATCTGTCACATGATGACTATTCTAGAGTGCAAAGTTGATTGTAACAAAAAAAATATATTAAGTTGCACCCACCTCTTGAGAGCAGCGGTAATTTGTATCACTTTTCCCAAAACAATCAGGAAACCCATAAAAGCCCCACAATCCTTTGGGTCTCAGCTGTCTCGCTAACTTTATAGTACTTTCCATTAACCCACGAGCAGATTGTTCAAACTCCTGTCTTGCTTCTTCAATAACTTCTTCCATTGACCACTCTGGGTGTTTTTCTTGAACAAGTTCAATTGATCTGCTTTGGTAGATTCTTTTTGAGTCAAAATTCCTGTCCCATGTTGGGCGCCAGCCCTCCCAATCAATAATTGCCAAACCACTATAATTTGGGTCTGGAATTTTTCTAATAATGTCTTTTTTCATTTTTTTCAGATGTGCAGCTAAATTTATCAGCTGAAAATTAAGAAAACATTTATTACAGAATGTCATAACATCAAGGTAAAAAAATAACTAAAAAATTTTTTCGATGTCAGTCTAGGAAATTGATAGCTTCTTGCAGGTAATGTACACAAATGACCTCAATTGACTGAATGGTTATTTTGAAGAGGGTAGCAAACATTTGTTAAGATGAATATAAACAGAAATACAAATCCTGTAATATAATGACTGTAAACCCTGGAGAACAAATTCCCTACTGTATTTCAAACTAAACAGAATACATCGAGGCCAACAAAGTGAAGTTTAAGAAAAAAATTAGTGACCTGAAACGGGGTAATTACGGTGAAATTTATGTTTGTTTACCTGGGGCATTCCTCCATTATAGCTATTTGTTCCTTGCTCGTTCGTGAAATACGGATACAATCCCAGCTGCGCATTATACAATACAGTAACATATTTTCCATCCCACGTTTGCTTCGGATTCTCGAGAATGTCAAAATCTCTCAGATTTATGTTGATGCTGTAGTTAACATAACACCCACCCGTCGGGGCGTTCCAAATCGCTACAAACGGCCGATCCTCTATCGGGAAGTCCTCGCATTTACAAAAGGAATTCTTAATATCTAATGCGTGACCGAGGAAAGATACACCAGCGACTAGAAGATAAAACTGCAGTAAACGAGTTGATAGAGCCACAAAAGGACCCTGAAAATAAGACATAGTTTTTCATCTTGTTTCTGAGCTGTTTTGGGGAGCGATGCCTCGCATGGTTAAGTTCGTTTATAGCTCATGATGTAAGAATTCCAAATATAACACAAACAGATTGAATGAGGAATCCATAAGATGTTGCTACGACCAAAAATAGTGAACACTCGTCACTCAGTCGCATGTTTTGTCTTCAGCAGTGAATCTGCAAATAGAAAAGAAGGGTGAATTAGTACATAAACGCCTCCCTCAATCACGGGGGCTACATGATCACATTGACGATCACCGATCATCTAAGAATTGTTTGTAAACAAGACTCTTGGCGACACTGCCGGTATCTCCGGCTAAAACGTAAGTCTTATATTATGGTATCATGGTCCGACACATTTGAAAGGAACTAATAAAGCACGGCAAGGGTAAATTGCGTATTTTTAGGCCTGAACTCGAGTCGGATTAACCATCGGCCATCTTGCTTAGCAATATAGTCGACACCATAGTTTGGGATACATAACCTACCCAATCGACCGCTGCCCCCAAGAGGTGATTTCCCGCGAAAATCAACACTTATGAACACTGACTTTCAGTGCAAAATTACAGACTCTGTTCATTCAGGAGCTAAAGCGTTCCTTAATGCATGAGGCCATTACTTTGCTTAATGTCAATGTTACTAGTGAGAAGTTGTGGCTTTATTAGCTATTATTGCTGCAGATCATTTTTGTCAGTCTACCTTCCAATTAGAATTTGAAAACTGGAAATAGTGGAGTGGAGTGCGCTTAGCAGGCAAATCCTTTTTTATATAATCAACAAAAAAGGTTTATGAGCTCCTGGAGTGGTAAAAATTGAAAATCTCTCCAAACAGAGCATTTAACCAGGCATGCATGCAGATAGCTTTGTTTTAACTCAAACCGTACCAGCCCCCGTTGAGATTGAACTGTTGAAGCTTTTGTGCATAAACACTGGTAAAAGTGAGGAAGGAAATCAAAGTGAAATTTGCATTCTTGAAATTTCATAGAGATAATTGGTTTACTCACTGAGGGGTGGATCAGTTACCTCAGTTGTTATCTGCCAATTCAATTTATTTTTGGTTTTACTTTTACTTTCCTTTGTTCAACCCGGTTTGAAACTTTACGTCGTGAATATCTTGTATTGTTTAACTTTAGTTTCATTAGTTTCATTTCGGTCTCCCCATCTAGTGTTAAGATCTTAGTACCCGTGGCAATTTAATAAAGCTATCTCGGTAAGGGTTATCAGCCACAGCCTTCGGCTTCGGCTGATAACCCTTACCTCGACCTTGATTATTCTGGATATCACAAAAACCGAATCTAATAATTGTTTTATTATGGAAGTGATGTTTCTGCTTCTTCACTGACGGTAAGCAGCACGAATCGCGCGAAGTTGACATGATTACCCTTAGAAATCATGCTTTGCGGTCATACATGACATGATAACCCGTGACCTTGATTGTCCTTGACATGATAACTGTATAATCTGCAGTTATGACGTCACGGGCGCTGATTTCGAAAATTCACTGTAGGCATTCGGCCAGTCAGAAATGAGTTAGAGGGTTGAATGTATAATAATTGTTAATTGTATGCTTCCCAGGCCTCCTTCGCACATCCTTTGGTTTGGCGTACAGTCTGAATACTTACAGGCCGTACAATATTGCAGAACAGTGGACTAGTCTCAGGTGTACTTAACTTTTCTGTGGACTTCCTCTATAGATCAACGTGTTCCGGTACTTGTCGATATAACACGAAGTTACCCAGTCTCATTTCGTAGTTCCTGGGAGTGCACACACTGAACGCGTGTACAAAGAGAAACAAAGACGTGATAAAACTCTCGTGATACCTGTTATAGTTCATTCAGTTGTCGCAAAAATAAATTCCTTTTTCAGACCCAAGAATGATTCTTAACGAGACAGAACCTACAAAGCCCTCCTTGGTAACAAGTTAGACGCATCACAAGTGACATTTTAAAGGGGCTACGTCCACGTCACGGTCTTTTGGGTTATTTGGACCATCGACAAAATTACCTTTAAATTGAAGGAAACCTGAAAATAATACTTTACAAAGATAGAAAAACACTAAAGACATAACAATTAACCATAAGGGAACAAGGATGGTTAAGGATGGAGAAGATTGACACGGATTACCAACAATTTGAAAAATTTAGGCTACACTTTTTAAACAATTCAACCGTGACGCAGCTCCTTTAAAGTGCCTGGGAAGTAAAAAAATATTTTTTTTTCAAAGTAAAGAATGGCGTTTTCGTTTTAGAGATATTCATGTTTTTGTATTATGCAAATGAGGAAAGTGATGACGTCATAAATGGTTTCATTTAAACAATAAAATAGTGAATCAAGAATACCTCCAGAAATATTGGAGCAGTGTTCTTCAAACTTGGCACCAGAAAAGAACATCACAAAAGAAACAAAGTGACACCTACTATGTCGTTACCATGGCAATACTCTTGGCTCCAGTCTCTTACTGTGAAAAAGCAAATATCCCGGCCATTTGCAACATTTGCAGGTGGGACAGAGGGTCTTTCTCGGGACACACATGGTTCTCATATTCTCGAACCTATTTTCTATTTCCCCTGAAGGTTCGAGTTATCGGGAGTCCACTGTACTGCAAGGTCTAGGTTTGACATTTTCCTGTGAAGACCTCACTTGCGTTTAGCACGTAATTATTATCACCCGAGTTCAAGGTCCGATATCAAGTCAGAAAAAAACTTCAAATTAAAGAATTACGTACAATAACCATTTTCCTTCTCTTTTATTGTCTATAACAGACACCTTTGTTCCTATGAAATGATTTAGAACATTACTTCAACTGTACAGCATATATTACAAAAGCCACGATTTCCTCAAAATATCCAGCCAGAATGCTTGAGGACGCCTGCATAAGTAAACTTAGTGTTTACTCAAACTGTATAATTTGAAACAGGGTGAACAAGAAAGTTATAGATTCTATTATGAACGTAGATATCAACAATTCACTTAAGACACTTTTACAACGTGTACATTTGTAATCCTTGCAAAATTTCACACTGTACTTCCTCTTTCAAACTTAAATAACTTAACTATAATTTAAATTAAATTCATACATTTCTTAAAAAAAATTCTTTCACATCATTGAACGTTTGAACCGATGAAATGGTATGAATTCGACAACGATATTTCAATAAGTTTTCATTTTAACAGAACGTTAATCTATTTATTATATTAATCAATTTCAAAGCGAGAACAATTGTGATTGCGTGAGACATTTACGTCGCGTGACAATTTGATTTGAACATATCCTACAGTAATGATTATTTACTTTCTTAATGTTAATTGCTGTAAACACCTGTTATATTATTATGCTTAATATTAAAATTTACCTCTTAGCTGATGCAATTCTGTTTGCATACTAAACGAAAGCGAAAACTTTTGAGGGCGCAGGCGGTATAGTCACGCCTTCTTTGCCATGGCCAAGTCACGCATGCCTTAATCAGTAACTGAAAGGTTGATATCCCTACAATTTAAGAACTCGTGATAATTCGGTATTTCAACGTACAACCAACCTAAAATACCGTTGGTTTTCTCATCCGACGGTTTAGGATTAAGGCAGATAACTTTAGACAGGATGTGAGCAATGGGACAAGCTATTAAAAAATCTAGCCTAGCTAACTAAAGTACACTGAAGTAAATTTTCCGTCCCATCTCCACCAAAAAGGAATCTAAAAAATAGCTTATTGATGTTGAATGAGAAAGTAATGTTCCTGGCACAATCCTGTGGCACAATACGAGTCGTTACTTAATATGAAAATCGATTTCTTACAGGGATATTGGAACGTTTTCTTAAAAACTGAGCCCACAAATCTCAAGCAGTGGGGTTGCTAGGAAACAAGTTATTTCTAGAAACCAATGTTGCTGAAACAAAGATCACGAAGTAAAAAAGGTTCTGAAATGCTTCAGACATTCTTGTTTTGCCATTTTCGGACCTTGAGAGACCACAATTGTTAATGATTTATGTACGCGTATCGAGTGAGACGTGGCTGACTTAAGTGCGCGGTGTTGTGTTACAATTGGGCTGTTGAGAATTTGAGCGCTGCACAAGGTATTGTATGGAATATAAATAACTAAAGGATAAAATCGCCTACTGAAATAAAATGTTACTTTTTTGGAATGAAATTAAGTAAATGAACCCACCTTGCCTGATTTCTGTTGTCTATTTGACCTATTTCGTCGTTTTGGGGGGGTTTCAGGCGTTTGTCGTAGCTTTCTATAGACGAAGTCACAAAGTGCGTCGGAAAGTTGAAAGCTCCAACAGTGAAGCAAACATCGTTCGAATTGGAGCGGAAAGTTTGAAGATTTTTCCACGCCGACCGGAAAAGGGGACCAATGGACTATCCTTCTTTGAGTTGGAGGGAAAAATCGAGCAACGGATTTGAATTTCGGTGAGAAAACGGGCTCGTGGTCCACGTCTTTCGAAACAGCAGTGTTCAGCCTTGACTTCGTCTATAGAAAGCTACGACAAACACCTGAAAACTCTTCAAAAACGACGAAATAGGCCAAATAGACAACAGAAATCAGGGAAGGTAAGTTCATTTACTTAATTTCATTCCAAAAGAGTAACATTTTATTTCATTGCGCGATTTTATCCTTCGTTATTATAAATTCCATACAATGCCTTGTAGAGCGCTCAAATTCTCAACGGCCCAATGTGTAACACAACACCACGCACTTAAGTCAGTCACGTCTCACTCATTAATATTTGATCGATTCCTCCAATCGTGAGTTTGGAGGCCTGTGGAGAGACGTGTGTTTTACACGCAGTTACGCAGTGCAAGCTAGTGGGAATGACTGTGTCTACGACGTCTAGGCGATGTACCGTTCAGCTTTCCCTTAGACCGTCCACGCTGTGTTTTTTCAATAATTTGCCGAACTGTTTGTACGCTGGAATGATTCACGAGTGCATTCAATCGTTCTAGGCGACACTAAACAATATTCCAATTCGATATATCAAAATTCTGACATGAATCGGAGGATCTTTGCACTAACTTCTCTCAGATTCCTCTCGCTGGTAATTCTCAAAATAGACTTAATACAAACAAAACAAACTAAATATTGAATTTTGGCAGAAACCCCGGTGCCATGTTAGAATTTTGATATATCAACCTTGGGCTATCCAGGTGCCTTGAAAGTGAGGAAAGTTATTTATGGCCTCAGTAAACAGAAGTCCCTATTCGCGCACAGCAATCTTACCCAGTTATTCCACCCGAAAAATTCCGCGTTGACGACAATTTTACAAAGCTTCTGATTGGTAATTACTGAATTTTCCCGCGAAAAAAGCAGCCAATCAGAAAACCAGTGCTGATGCCGTACAGCTTCGTCAACAGAATGGAATTTCTAGGCTCGAATCTTAGAGTTCTCTCGAGGAAAAATTGAGCGCACAAAGAAGTCGTATGTTTACTTAAGCTGTTAATAAATTTTTCTTGCCTAAGTTAACTAAATGTTTTCTATCCTCCATCACAGTCTGGTGTCGTCTGTGTCACTATCGTCGCCGTGAAGTTCCAGAATCTCCTCGAACGCCGCCGTCACAGCCTTCAGGATATCCATTTGGCTTCTCGTCAGATCCTGTGTGACTCCTAAGCTTGAATCATCGTTACTCCGGACGCCAGGAGGCTGGCTTTGTGAGTTCGCACTATCAGTTTCTACTTCTCTGACAAGCTCACGATCGTTGAATTGAAAACATGGCGTCGCTACATCTTCTTTTTCCGACTGTAGAACACTTTCGGGATCAGTTGGTTTTGTTTCATCGTTTGTGCAACAAATTTCAGGAATTCTGTTTTGAGTTCTATCACTCGCACAATCTGTCCCAGTTTGTTCTTCTGTAACACTATCTCTTCTAACTAACAGTTCTATGGTATCCTCAGGAGTATAATATCCCTCACTAGAAGAACACCTTTTTTCTAACTCGATGCCTTCGTCCACAGCATCCTCGGGTTCTTCATTATCCTGTTGAAACGATGAATTATCCTCCACAGGTTCATTGCTAAGAGAATTGTTCGAACATACATCTGTAGCTTGAAAATTCTCAGCAGGCTCATTAGAATAAGCGAACGCAGTGGAAGATTTCTGTTCAGGTTGGTTGGTTTTTGCATAACGTTCCTCTGGTAAGTTTGAGGCCGTTTCTGAATTTGTCTCAACAGTATTGGCAGAGTCTATCCAAGTCTCTGGACTGGAATCTTTTCGATTGGTCTGGCTAGGCAGACTAGATGAAAGAGACTGTTCGACATTATCATGGGCAGAGTCTTCTTGGTTAGAATCATTAGACATTTCGTACGGCTCAACCTCTGGATTGCCTTGTGCAGAGGTAAAGTCTCCACTTTCAAGATCACTATTCGGTGATTCTAGCAGGGCGTGACTTTCTAGTTCGTAGTCCTGCGTTGTCGAGGAAGGAATTTCATCTACGCGCGTCACTGCTTCTTCCCAAATCTGCGCGTGCTCAGATACGTTAACTTCCGACGAAATAGTTTGTTCACAGCGAACTTCAGCTTCTTTGGAACATTTCAATGTAGCTGGTAAAGATGACTCGAAAGTTTCAGCCGCACAAACATTCTCGTACGCTTCAAGGGTTTTATCTGCAGTGTTCCACGTTTTGCCTCCTTCGGTGGCAGAACATTCGCCCTGTTGAAGTACCTTCTGACAATCCTCGTCTTCTGCTGCACTAAAACACGGTGGGTCAGTTTCAGAGAACTCGAGCTTTTTCAAACTTTCATCATCGTTTTCAACATTGAAATCTCTTTCAGTACATTTAAGAGCATTGTTAGAATCTTCGACTTCAAGATTGGAAGTTCTCTTTTGATCGACCCCGTTTGAAGCGGATTTTTCAACAGCCGAAGTAGGACGATCCCGTTCCAAAAAGGATTCAGAAATATTGTTGTCACACGGGGTTGAAACTCGTACAGCGTCTAACACATCGCGTGTCTCGACAAAAGGTCCGCTTATCTCTTTACCCTCAATTTCTCTCCACACTTGGTCATTAACTTGTTCCACCAGATAAACCGAGCTCTCTCCCGTTTCAACAGCATTTACATGGTCAACATGAACCAAAGGACGGCTGGAAGAATCTTCTTGAACGCTTTTATGCTGTAGAGACGATTGACTGGCTGTCGCTTCATTCACGGTTTCACCAGTTTGTGATTGTAACTCGTACAGTCCATCACTGGTGTTAATGGAATCCTCAACACTGATGCATCTCGTGTCACTCTCAGAATCTCGAATCTCTTCAATCTCGCCGTCTGTTTCCTGCTCGCTTTCATTAACAGCATCCTCGTTTGGCACCAGCTCTTCGTCGCCACGGCTAACTTGAACTTCCGCCAATTCCTCAGCGACTCTAGACACACTTTCCACAGCTGCACACTCAGTCTCGCACGCACAACCACCCCTCGTCATCACGACTTCTTCATCATCATCACCATCAGCTTCAGTCTGTTTACTCTTCTTGTCTTCAGACGTGGCATCATTAATATGGTGCTCACTTTCGTTTGCCTCCTCCACAACTTTCTCCAGCTCGGATTCGCCACGCAGTCCTGGATATCTGCACATGAACAAAGTGTCTTTTTCCTCATTTTCCTGCAAACTGATCTTCTCAAACTCTGATGACATTTCCATCGAAGGGCTTCCCAGTTCATTTCCCTCGTTATTTCCTTGACCGACCTCTTCAGAGAGCTCTTCTGTAATCTGTCCTTTGTTTTGATTGCTTTCTCCTCTATCCAGCGCTTGTGTAACATTCTCGTAGACGTGATAAAGTTGTTCTTGAAACTCGGGACTTTTTTCAGCCATCGCGGAAGCGAAAGCCAAGAAATTCTCGTAAACGTGACTTAAATCTTCGATACTCGAAAGACTACTTACAGTTTTTCGGTTGCTATCAGAAATCTCAGCTTCCGAAACTGTTCTTTCGGCTGACGGCGGATCGTCGCGTTGGTCATTCCGTGGCTGTTCATCTTTTTGTTCTACAGCAGATGCAACGGTTTCATCGTCTGGATTAACAGGTTTTAAATCTGCTGAGCCGGGATCATTTGCTGGGTCAAAGACGCTATCAGCAGACCAGATGGAAACCGTTTCATTATATGAGCCAGAGTCGACAGTCAGAGTTCGGGTGGCTCTGTGATCCGGTGAGGTCACTTCGCTTTCACTGGAGCTTTTCTCTGAACTAAGCGTGCGGCTGCGTCTGAGCTGTCGCTCGCTCCGGTCCAGCAGTACAGCGGTCTTAACTGAGATGACAGTCGTCCACTTTTCCAAATCGGTGCGAGTTAATGCTCGAAAAAACACAGCCTCCCCCTCGCCAAAATCGACTCTGAATCTGTAAATACAGCCTTCGACATCACTAGTATCCACTACTTTGGCGTTACAGAGAGGAATAACCTTAATGGGCTCATCAGCGGCTTCGTTATCGTAAATGTATAAATAATCATCTTTTTGAACACACCATCTTCGCACTTGGCTACTGTACAACTCGTGGGTGATAAGCTCCATCAGATGGCCACTGTACTTTCCATCGCTGTCGAATAGGCTGCCGCAAGAGAACCTTTTCAAGGCCTTATTAGCGGCCGCTCGGCCTGATCGTTCCCGATCCCTCATCTTTACCTCCAGCTTCTCCGTGGACGCTCGCCACGGTGCCTTGAACTCGGAACGATTAAACTTTCGGAAGAAAGTCGAATCTTCGGTCGCCCTTCGCATGAGCTTTCGTCCACTCGCCCTCCCTTCGCTAAGCACTTCGAGAACGTTCGGGTCCTTTTCGGTCGATTTGGATTTGAGATCGTTATCGCTCGCAGAGCGCCTTCTGTCCTCTTTGCTATTTGACCTTAGCGGTTCATTCGCCGCAACTGAATGGCAATAGCGTGCTAACACGCTCAACCAGTGCCGCGCGGAGTCTTCGTCAATAACTTTAAAACACAACTCTTCCACGCCAAGAAAGACACGAAACCCAAATGACCCCGCATCCATGTCGCTCTGATCTTGAACGGACATTTGTGAGAGTTCCCACTCAAAGGAAGCTTTCTTGGAGTTTTGATTCTCATACACGATGAACTTCTCGGTCGTCGCTACACACCACCGGCGCAAAAGAGTTCTAGCGCCGTGGGTTTCCCGAACCTCCTGAAGATATCCGCTCATGAGTCTATCAGTAGGACTTGTAGAACCTTCACGGGTCTTCGTCGCTGATGTAGGCGTCTCCTCTTCTTGTGACAACGCCTCGCTCCGAGTCCTCCGATGCAGTATCTTCTTTTTCGCAAACGTCGGCGAAGTTAGCCGACCGGCGCACTTCGGCCTGTCGTCGTCGCTCGAATTCCGCCTCTCAATCTCCGAAGCCAGCATTCGGAGCCATCGGTTGTGATCAAATTTATCGCATGCGTCGAACACAAGGGTCTCGTTGCAAAAACGAATCTGAAACCTGTTCGGGCTGCTTTCATCGTCGCTCAAATCACTGAACGCTGATCTTAACAGAGGTATCTTACGAAGTGGATCAGAAGCTTTACGGTCTGAGAAAATCAACAGTTCTTTCTGTTTGATTGTACACCATCTTGAATTCGTAGACCTGTTCGATTCTACTAGTGTCAAATTGCCGCCGAAAACAGCCAAGGTGTCGACATCTGCTTCCGGGAGGGAAGAACCCTCAGGAGGCGCCCCAGCCTCTAAATCGTACGAGCTGTGTGTTTTCCGGAATAAATCAATCACATTTCTTCTCTGTGATAGCTTCATTCTTAGCGACGTTCTCACCTTCCCGGGAGCCAGGGCGTATATTTCGTCTTTTATTTTAGCGGCCGCGCGGGAACTCTTTGTTCGTAATGTTCCCCGCTCAAACGATCCGTCTCCCAAATCGCTGCCACAAGAATCTGTTTTTCCGAGCGGCTCTGCCGCTACTTCAGGCTGTGGTCTCTCCACGCGTAACTCAGTGAACAACTTCAGCACACCCATCCACTTCTGAAAATCTTCTTCGACTGTCGTTTGCAAGGTTGTCTCGTTACTATCCTTGTCCTCTAACGTAAAACAAAACTTGTTTCGAGATTCGTCGCTTTTATCTGTAAGCCACATATCTACTAAGGACAGCTTTCCTTGAGGTGTGTCTTCTCTTTCGCTATTGAAGAGGATCAATAATCCGTTTTTAACTACACACCACCGTCTTAAATGCGTTGTACCAAACTTGTTGTACCTAACCTCGGTGAGATAACCACAAAACCGCCCTTCCCTATCAAATAAATGCGTCAGATTAGCGATTGTTTGTGAATTCTTTCTTCTCATATTTGGATGCTTGTTCTTAGCGCTGTCTGGCTGAGTGAATGGTGTGACATTTCCCCGTAATCTGTAGTCATAAGACTGGCCGCGTGATAGCTTTTTCTTTTTCAAAGTGTCTGTCCAACGCTTGTCTTTCTTTGATGAACTTTCTTCGCTACTCTCCTGTATTCAAACGACAAAACAAACAAACAAATTAAAATCAGATCACAATGTGCGTTAGGCGACCAAAAAAAGGGAACAGTCTCAAATTGACCAAATAGAAATAGACTTCTGCACCTACAGAACGACTCTTCTTAACAATTGGCGTATTGCTATCTTTTCATAACAATAAATTGTAGGGTTTCCTGTAGGTTTTATCCCAACGGACGAATATTTAATAATCAAGCAGTTATAAATTTTTCAGGCTCTTCGCCTTTTTTCAATTGGCGAAACAAGGTTGTACAAGAAAAATTTCTTTTTTTTTTACATCAAGTAAGCTGCAGGAGCGTATCCCGGTTTCTTTAGCATGAAGAGGCTGGGAGTATTTCTACCCCCGCTGAATATGATGCTAGTCCATCGCAATTTCTTAGGTTTCCCCAACAATTCGCCGGTACCCACTTATTCTCTTGGGTGGAGAGAGGCACTGTCAGAGTCAAGTGTTTTGCCAAAGAACACAACACAATGTCCCCGGCCAGGGCTCGAACCCAGACCGCTCGCTCCGGAGTCGAGCGTACTAAGTAGGAAGCCATCGGGCCTCTCAACATTTAAACATATCTATAATTAATTTTTACTGTATAATACGCAGAAGACGCCAAAATGTGGTAAGAATATCAGTGAGAAACTCGCCCCGTGTGCCACTTTTTTCTTCTTTCTGCATTTTAACCTCGTCTATGATCAATTACTGAATAGACTCACGGCAACACGGGATCTATTTGTTCAGCTGCATTTTTTTTACTGTTTGCAGCCCTTTATTGTCTTGTATACCAACTGCATATTTATATGTCCATTTTTCCCCTCCCATTTGTCTCGAAAATCACGTTGACGATCCGTTCCCCATCTTGCTTTCAGTGTGAAAAAATGGAAGGAAAATACACGGAATGCGAGAGTTTAACTGACCTTTGCATTGCCTTGGGGACGTGAAGCGTGTTCTTCATTCATTGGTTCAGGTTTGGCCTGCCCGTCAACAGACTCACTGATGAACATGCTGTGAGGGGGACTCATGGTAGAAGGTGTTTCTGAAATAACAATGACAATGCAATTAAAATTAAATTAGTCCAAATAAGCCAAACCAAAGCAGCTACAATGGCCAATCACAGACTGTAAGCAACACAATGAACCCATTAAAACTCAAGGATATACACGTGACCGGCGAAAATGAACAGCGTAAGAAAACACACGAAACCAAGTCATGCAGATTCCTGGGAAAATAACGGTTGTGCACCATTTACGCGGAGAAATCAATTAGTCAACTGAACGGTTTGTGCCAATGGTAAGCAAAAGTCCCTGGAGTAACTTCCGTCAAGATTGGACATTTCTCATGTACTCAACAACACCAAATTACCGACAGAACCTGGGATGAGTTCAAACTGATCATAATTCCAAGATGGCGGCTGGTGCCATTGCCTGA
>CM042749.1:18812881-18836041 GCA_022496165.2 Catalaphyllia jardinei
AATTTTGACCTGAAAGCCTTGGAGCCATGTTGGAATATTGATATATCAATCGTGGCCTATTGCAAGACAGGCACATTTTCCCTTTCGGATATTTTCGGTTGGAAATTTTAAACTAACTTTCAAGACGTACCGCTTATTTCGGAAACTCTCCGTTTGGTCGAGGCAAAATTGTCCTAACCATTACCATTTACAATCTGACTGAATTTCTGGAATTTTGGGGTAAATAGTTCACAACCAAAATTCCTCATTTTATGACCGCTCTGCCAAATCTGCTTTTCAAACCAAACAACGGATTGAATGAAAATGTGTTCTTACTCGTTCCTTCTCTTGGTTTTTCTTTCCTTTTCTTTTGTGTCCTCTCTTTTTTTCCCGTCTCTGGAGACTGTTCAACTCCACTTTCGTGGCACTTCTCTTCGGTTTGGACTGAAACTTCCACATTTCTGCAAAAAAAAAAAAAAATTCAGCAAGATTATTCCAGGAATTGTTCTCCCAATTTCCACTTGTAAAACTTGGAAAAAATTAATTCAGCAAGATTAGTCCAAGAACTGTTATCCCGTTTTCCACTTGTCATAAAAGAATCACCACTTATGATTGTCCAAAAATTGTCATAGAAGAAATACCACTTACTACTGCTATAATTGTTTTTTATCTTATCTATAGCCATATATGTAAACACCTCAACTTTTAAAAGTGTCCCCAATTAGCCACATAACTAAATACCCTAACTAAAGTTGATGATGATGATGATGACGATGATAACAAACACAATGAAGAGAGAAAAAAAAGGATTTAATAGCAGCCATTCTGGTGCCCAAAACAGCAGAAAGGGTTAATTTTATCTAAATGGGGAAAGCCCACTCTGAAAACCCTCTGATCTGTAAGTAGTCTCTAACGCAAACAGTTCAACCTAGATTATGTGTAATCCTTTACTTATCTTGTGGTATGTGGAGTAGCCGAGCATGAAAGCACCCAAGAAAATCAACAAGTTTAACAACATTTGGCATGCAGTTATATCAAGTCTTGCAACTCCTCGCACAAAACTGTTAGCTTAGCAAGATCATTAAAACTCATGTAACCTATTGAATCAAATATTTAGGACAAGATTAAATGCCCAAATGCCATCGACAATATGGATTTTTACTTTGTTCCTTTTTTATGACAACTGAATTTACATCCTTGGTTCTGTGTGTAGCGTCCTACATGTATCTGTCAAGCCACCCCACTTTGCCACACTAACTGTCTGGAAGAACTAGCAGTGAAAAGTCCGCATATGACCCAAATGGCCCCTCAGGCTGGCAAGTATCTCCAGTTCCCCCCCCCCCCTCCAGTATGAGCAGCATTTCTACTCCACTCTGGATGGGATGCTGGCGATCAGAGTTACCCCAAGCATTAAATTCACCAGTACCCATTTATACACCTGCGACTAGAGAGACACTGCAAGGTTTAAGTGTCTCTCGTCCAAGAACACAACACAATATCCCTGGTCAGGGCTTGAACCTGCAGCACTCAATGGGGAGTTGAGCACATGAGGCCACTGCATTTGCCACATTACTACACTGGTGCTGTTACATAACTGTCTCAAAGACCCAGCAGTACAAAGTACATACCTAGATTCATTTGGCAGCACTGTATATGCCTTCTCAGTTGGTAATATTTTCTGTTCTTCATTTGCTTCAGCAGGAGGGTCCAACTCATCTAAAGTGTCAGCACTATCATCATCGGAAAGCCTTCCCTGTTGGAAGAGAGAAATAATAATAAAAAACATAATTAGTTAAGCCATTAGGGTAAAACAATTTAGAAAACACCCTATTCCCAAAAAAACAATATTACTACTAGTAGTAAATTGGAAATTGGATATTGGAAAGGCCACTTTACTAAAAGCGTGACAGAAAATTGGCGTTACTTTTGATTATTTTTGTCATATCCCCCCACAACCTCCGGAGAGTTTTGTAAGTTAGTTAATTGAATAGTCAAGAACATGGCAGCCAGTTGCGGAGTAATGTTTACTTGCTCAAAATTGAGGCAAAGCCTTTCAGAGATGGAAGTCAGGACATTTTTAAGGATTCAGAGAATAATTTGCGACCATTTGCTGGCTTTCAAGGGTGAAGATACCAGAAGCAAGCTTTATTTTTATTTTCATGCCAAACTCCGTGGTAAATAATTTTTGCTAAGCTGTGATGCTGTCTATTCTAATTTTTCTTTTCCTCTCTTGTCTAGCCCACCGAGGTCATTTTTCGTCTAAATCACCCAAGGAACGTTCGGAAAAGATGTTCCCATTCAAGGTTGAGCTCTCAAGCAATAATTCTGGGATTTTTTTATCGAAACGTGACTTGTGTTTGTGTTTTTTGGTCGCTATGGGCGACTGTGGCTACTTCGATGAATCAAGCAATGATGCCAGGTGAAAAAAGTTCTAATTAATTCTGGTTTTCTTCAATTTCGCTGAAATCTTAACATGATAAAGCTGGATTGTTAAGGAATAGATTGAAATTTTGCCAATGTGTGATAGCTATTAACCCTAAAGTGTTACATCGCTTCCAAGTCAGGGTTAGTGAAGAGATTTTTGCAAAGTGTCGGTTCGGCCCATTCGGCTTAATCAGAGATTTTTGTTGACCCTAAAGGAAAGATATCTGTAAAAAGTCATTTCACTGATGACTCAAACCATTATAAATTTATATATGTTCCGAACTCAAGTTCTAGTAAAAAAAAAATTTTCGATGAGAGCTGTTTTTTTTTAAATTCACTTTCCTTGAAAGTTTGAGCCAGCATGTGACAAACTGTCGTCAGCAAAACGTACTTTGATCTTCCATGTGACAGAAGCCTGCATCCCATGTGACAAACTGTTGTGATTGATACATTTTTTGCATTCTGATCGTTCTTAGTGGAAGAACAAATTTTCAACTTCTTGTTCCAGCCTCCCTGTTAAAAATGTGGCGTGCACACTAATACACAATCCGCTGGTCACTGTCAAGGTTAGGGTTGTGGGCCTCTCTTGGGCCCGCAATTACACTAGCAATAGTAGTAATATTTCACAATCACTAATGGAAGTTACCAGAACTTAGAGTTGCAGTGGAAACACTTGTCTATGGTTCTAGTCTTGCAGCCTTTCTTTAGAATTGTATGTGGCCTAAGTTTACTGATCTATGTTTGGTCTCATAAACTCCTGCTTCTACTTCCAAATTTTGAAGCACAAATAATGTATTCTATTCCTTGAATATGTAAAGTGATGCTGGTCACTAGTGAGAATGTATTACAGTATATATGTTTCATGTTTCAACCAAGTAAATATTGACGAGCCACCAGGTTATGTCTGAACGTGAAACCGTATGCTTTCAGTAGCTTTTGGCTTTGAAAATAGACACAGTGGTTTGCCCTTCACCAACTATTTCAACAATTGAGTGTTTCTGACTAGGAACTATCGGCTGATATTTGCCCTGTGGAAATTTGATGTTCTTAAAACAAATATTTGCCCAAGAAGGGAAGTTTCGAGGGCAAATATGCTGGTTTTAGGAACATTAAATTTCCAAAGGGCAACTATCACACCAATAGTTCAGAGACAAACATCCTATTGTCTTTATTGTTTTACCACTGAATAAACTTCTATGCACCAGTTCAAAAAAATATATTGAACCATTTTCAACTTTTTTAGATGAAAGCTGTGAAAGCCAAATGTAAAATTTGAAAAAGAAAACAGACACAAACCAACTTTAATAATACAATTTCGATTGCTTCTTTTCTATAAGCCTGCTTGTTTACAAAACAAATTTTCATGCACAAGTACAATCTATTTGGGTATTTTCCTCGGAAGGGCACTATGAGCTGATAGTGTCTCTCCGTGAATGAATACTATCGTGTAATGTGATCAACTTAAACCAATAAGAATAAGAGAAAATTTAGTGGTGAACTATAATAACAACCCGCAAGATTTTGATCTGTGTTCAATAGGGGGGGGGGGGGGCTTGCAGAGGGGTTACATGTACTTATAACTGAAGGTTCTCATCAATGTTTACTTCCAACAATTTTCAAGACAAGACGAGGCAATTGACAATTGACAAGACTCCACATCACTGTTTCAATGCCATGGCACATGCCACAATTTTATCCTTTAAACTTGTTGTGGAAGGAAAAAAACAGCTTTTTGTTTCATGTCAAGTTGTAACTAATCCAAACCTTTCAGGCTGTTATGGTTTGCTGGTTATCTTTTGCGAATCCATCTCACATCAGCATGGGCGTGAAACAATACAAAATCCAGAGATTTTCTTTAGTGTTCACGGATTAATGGGAAAGACTGTAACTTAAAAACTACTTTTTGAAACTGATCTAAAAAAGTTTAAAAAACTAGATTTTCTGCATATTTTCTACTGCCTACATTACAGTTTACATGAAAGGGTGTCACCACAAACACAATCAGTCTTTATCATCTGCTGGTCCCAGGGATACTACTTTTACAACTTTTTTAGATTAATTTCAAAAGGAAGTTTTAAGTTAACTCCCTCTAAGTATTTTTTTTTTTGCTAAAAACATTAAGCAATGTGATGGCACTCGACAGGACACGTTCCAGTAGTGCATGCACAGTACACTTAACTCTACAAGTACACTGTAATCAATGCATTTTCATCACCATGTTAACACAAGTCTTACCTCACTACTAAGCAATGATTCCCTTGATCTGCTTTTTAACTCATCTCCAGATTGCTCAGCACAAAAGTATGGAGGATATGGAGCAATCACGTCAAGCCTCCCTGTAGCAGCTAAAGAAAGCACTTCAATCCAACGTTCAATGGAGACCCGTGAATCTGTAGCAAAGTAATAAGTCTCCAGGCTGGGGTGTGATATCTTGATGCAATAACTCTTCCTTGACTCTTTGTTGTCAATCAAACTTACATCATAACCAAGAATTGGAAAGTTCAGACTTGGTTTCTGGTCAGCTGGATTTCTGAGGAGACAGAGAGTGTACAAAATTAACAAACTGCTGAGCCAGCACTCCCACTTAAAGTACTTGTAGCTACCTGTCTTCTTGTCCACTGCCAATAGTTTTATTTTTAAACTCGCACACATTACAATATGATCGTTAGTTTAAATTAATGTGGTCTTAATCAAAACTGTCATCTATGATGGTGTTGATTTATGATTAAATGTATAACAAGTAAATTTCAGGTCTACTTTCTACTGCTAAGATCACTGCTGCAAACAAGAACATTTATAACAACAAAAAACAGGCAGACTTCAAACTACTGGCTTATGTCACTATTTTTTCTTACACCTTGAGTGTCCTCTTTTCAGTTTTTCTTAACCACATAAATACAGTGTTTCCATTATATTCAATCAATGGGACAGTTGCCACTTACCGATAACACTTGAATCTACTGTCGAGAATCTTGCAGTAGCGTTTTGACCAGACTCCCAACCTACGCTTCTGATACAAGATTCCACTGTGCATTGCACAGGGATCTTGCAGAAACTGAAGCTCAGCTTCAGCGGGAACAAGTTTCCTTTGTCTCTTCACTTTGGGACCTAATCCTTTGGAAGTCACACTTGTGTCAGAAGTAACCAAACTAGTTCTTGCGTGTTCTGTATCCGAACATACTGACTCTGTGCTAATGCTGAGAACAGTGGAAGTTCTCTTCCTCGACACATTTTCTATGTCCTCCTCTTTAGGTTCAGAGCTAACAGTATCATCACTCACTATAGGCTCAATATAGCTGTGCCTGTTACTTATATTCCCACTGTGTTCACTGTGACTGTCAGTGAAGTCTAACGATTGGTCATTGGTTGATCCTTCATCACAAATAGAGTCTTGACTTTTGTTCGTTTCATTGCCTCCTTTGTGCTGCCCAGCTGCAAGTTCTGCCAGTAGATCAGGAGGAATTGCATCATAAATCTTCTTCTTTACTGCAGCCTTTTCATCAGACACTTTTTTCGCCATGCTTTCATCCTCATCTGAGCTGCTTTCTGAAGAGGAATCTTCATCATCAATAGGGAGGGGAGGGAGAGGTGCATCATAACCTTCATCTTCCTCATCCTTGGATTCTTTTGTCACAGGGGTACTGTGAGCAGATGGCATTCCACACTATCAAGATACAAACAAAACGATACTGCAGTCAATATAATATCAGAGCAAGGAGAATGGAATAACCATTATAAGAATGGATTCTTTTTCATAATTTGTTTTCAAACAGGTTACACCATTCATTTTTTCCAACGCAAGACTCTCAATAAGCTCTGGCAAAAATTGCTATTGAGTAGCTGCGGATGGCAACTACTTTTAATGTGCTTTTTGTGCTTTTATGGGTTTTTTAATTTCTGGATGAGATGATACTTCATGGGCATCTTACAGAGGCTGCAATCATGTCTCTAAGCAAGGACCTGAATGCTCAGCACTGCCTACTACACTACAGGTAATTCTTTGTCTGCTTCAAATTTTCAGAACCCTACAGTGGTTTTCCAAACTTCTTGACTATCAACATAAAATTTTCTACATTGATTTACATGCTCAGTTTAAGCAAATTGTGATATCTACACCAGACATTAAAGATGATTTTAAGAAACATAATTCAGAGTTTAATTTGCAGGTACATTTTCCAGTCCAAACTTCTTAGGGTTACCCTATAACTTTGCAGGTGTCTTTTGCTATATATCAAGGTAAAGCAATTAAATTTACAGAAGATGTCAATAGCTTAGATTGCACACCTGAGGTGAAGTCTAAATTGCTTGTACTTGTTACTAGTGATTCGCTGCAATGAGCATACAAAGTCGCCCACTTAAGCCCTCGCTTAACAATAGAACACTTTCATTCAGTGTTGTGTGAGGTTAATAACATTTTTTCAATTTTATCACTTAGCTAAGCCTTTGGAGGATGCACACAAATGTACTTAAAGCTTGAAATCAGAGTTCAAGATTTCTGCGATTGATATTTTCTAATAACATTGACTTGCATTGTATGACACTTAGCAGATTGTGGACCTTTTGTGTATAACTCATGTGTCTCAAGTTTTTGACAAAAATTGTGGGAGGGGGGGGGGAATGCAAGTAAAATAGTAATCAGTGATTTCGCTTGAAAAAGAAAAATGTTTTTTGCACGTAACTGTCCCTTGAAGGTCTATGGTAACCATTAACCTCTGCTTTTTTATTGTATACATGTTTAAGAAATATTTGTTCTGTAATCTATTTCCTTAACAGGTGTTTAAACTGTAAAATGCCTCTTTTCTGACCTTATACTTATATTCAATTAATATATGGTGGTCACCCAACTAGTTTAGCTCATTAGTTATTTTGGGTGACCAGCAACTGCATGTATTTTTAATTTATTTCCTGTTTAATTTGTAATTAAGTCAACTTACAGTTCAAATAAACCTTGTTGTTGTTGTTGCTTAAAAATATAAATTATTGAGTTGCCTGACTATGAGAGGCAGCATTCAATCATGTATATTTAAAAAAGCATTTAATCCTTGCTTACCGCACTATGGTCCATAGGATGTTCATAAATATCCTCTTCTAGTTCTTCATGTTCCTCTTCTATTCCACCATCCAATTCAGAACTACGCATCCTCTCTGCTCGAGCCTGCTCCAAAGAAAATAACCCTTCTAGAGGACTGATGGGCCGGTCAATACTACTTCGTCGTACAGCTGCCGCCATAATTGCACTCATCCATGGAGAAAGGTCATGGCCATCTTCTATGGCTAATGTCACACCTGGACCATCAGCAGGAATCAGTCTAAAACTATAGCTGATCTTCTTCTTATCATCAACACCAATGTTGCACTCTGGCAAGTATAGAATCATGATCGCCGGGTCTTCTTGATTCTTGAAGATATGTAAGCGATTACCTTGTAGAACACACCAGCGTCTTTTGTTTGCCTTTATATCCTTGAGATATCCTTTGATTACTGGTTCCCTCAAATGTGACACATAAACTTCTTCATTCAATTTTGTCTCTCGCTTAAACCTAACAGGAAACATAGGGGTTTAACAAGTTATAGTCTACTCACAGCAGAGTCAGGGATAAATACTTATTTGATTGCAGTGTTGTGTTAGTTCAGAGTACTAGCCATGGAAGCAGGGTGGACTGATGGTTAGGTGCTAAAGTGATTTGAATTTGGCTTTGCTCATAGTTCCAGGTTTCAGATTGTATGATAGACCAGGATTTTCAATTTTACCATCTGAGGTAGCTATAAGATTTATACCATATCTATATATTTCTTCATGAAAACCTTGCTTATTTGAACTGATATATCATGACATTTTGGTAGTGTTTTTATATTAGCGAACATTTTTCTCTTTCTATCATCATTGTTGTAAATACATTCTGAAAAACCTTTCAGAGGATGAATGCAGTGCATGAATTGTTCAGTTAGCAAAAACTAAAGCGATAACTCATCACAACTGTAATATCCAGTCCAGCATTCTGACAAGTATAGTGCAGTTTTGTGCCTGAGCATGAGCATGGCTTTTTACAGTGCCATGTTTTCAGATTATTTTGTTATTAAACAGCATTATATGAGAGAAAGACTCGCAGTTGTTACACTGGCGACAAGATAAAAATTCAGCAACAAAAAGCAGAAAAGAAGCAAGAGAAACCTAAAAAGCAAAGTCTGAAGCCCAGGGAGAGAGGCAAGCAGGCAAAATACTTCAACACACAAATTGATCGATTGACAAAACATGTCTGACACAGAACAAGCAGATGCTGGCGCAGCAGCTCCAGTGTAGGTTATTACCGCAACAAGAAATCTAAAATCTCAAACATTTATCCCAGAGGATGACCTGATAGTCAAAGGAAAAGCATGAGACGACTGGCTCAAAGAAATCGAATGGGAATTTAGATATTTCAAGATTACGGGATCGCTTGACAAGAAAGATGCACTCATCATTTATGGCCGGAAAGAAATTGCTTGTCTGGAGAAAAGTTTGCCAAACCCAACAGATGGCGCTAATGACTATGAGAAGTTGAGAAAGAAGCTGAATGACAACTTCAAACCGAAGAAAAATAAACACCACACAAGGTACGTAATCCTCAAAACGAGACTGACACATGACGAAAGAATGAACACGGTTAAGGGAGACAGCTAATGACTGCGAATTCGAAGCCAACTGCGATGAACGAATCTTGGAACACCTCATCCAAACAACACAGAATCGACTGCTTATACAAAAAGCCATCAACAAGAAATGGGATTTGACACAGTTTTGACCGAAGCCACTCCAATCGAAGACACAGCTCTTCAAATAAGCGACATGAAAATTCCTCAAGATGTGAAGAAGCTTGGGCGACATTTTGAGAAGTGGCGTCTACCCAAGAACACAACCCGAGCGTTAAAGAAAAGCAACCCTGTGGATACTGCGGACAAACAGACACACACAAGGCAGTAACTGCCCAGCATATGAGAAAAAATGTTCTGTGTGCAAGTCCAAATGCCCACACAACAGCAAAAAAGGCAATGACAAATGTGATTACAAGCCACCAGGGAATTCAAAGCCACCATTCAAATTCAAAGAGAACCACTGAAGAAGAAGATGCCGACAACTCAACAAGTTCCCATGACTAGTTCTTCTGCCAAGCCGTAAGACACCTGAAGCAAGTGAAGAAAATCAAAACAGATGATGGTGAAGACAGAACCATATCAGTGAAGATAGAAGATGTTGATGTAAGAGCTGAGCCTGACAGCGGAGCAGAAGTAAATGTCATGGATGAGCACCAATTTAAAGCACTGACAAATCGATCCAACGTGAAACTTACACTGCAACCACGCAGAGTAAAGCTAAGCACCTTGCAGAGTGAGCTACCTGTAAAAATGTAATTTGTGATTACACCGTATTATCATAAATTACTATTTTGCCAGCACGTATCAGAGGTCTGGGGAGGGTATTAGTGTGCAGAGGAGTTATGGGATTTGAGTTTGTAATTCGCGGTTGTTAGGAAGGTGAGGCATTCTACAGTCAGCGTTTACTGTGCTAGGTTGCTTTTCCTTTTTTCTTTTACTTGTGTGTTTATTGATGCTTATAGTTTAGGCACTAGCATACCCTAAAACCCCAAGGGTTGCACCACTGCCTTGGTCGGGGGTACACATTCCCCATGTTTTTTCCACCTACTAGTTTTTGGGGGTTTTCTTGTCCGGATTTAGTGCTTCTGTTCTTTCATTTATAGATAATACTTGATATTTGTACATATCTACATATATGTTAAATGAACGGCACGGTGGCTTGGCTGGCCTACGCGCCCATATATGAACATTGTTGTGTTGTGTGTACCAGTTGAGTAGTGGAGGCAAAATGGAGAGTTGATAGCCACTATAAGGAATCAGGCCTGTGGAGCAGTTGCAAGATTTGTTGTGACCAGAGCAAAAATCAATTCCCCACCCCTCATCAGCAAAAGTACCTTTCAAGAGCTGGGTATGTTACAGGTCAGAGAAGATGGCTCT
Organism: Catalaphyllia jardinei; assembly: GCA_022496165.2. Lineage (NCBI taxonomy): Eukaryota > Metazoa > Cnidaria > Anthozoa > Scleractinia > Caryophylliidae > Catalaphyllia > Catalaphyllia jardinei. Next base: position 18,823,295 of record CM042749.1, read on the forward strand.
TTCTCCAAGACCAGTGACCTGAAAATCCATGAAGAACCACCAGGCATCAAAAGTGTCAAGCAAGATAAGGATCTCAAGCTTGAAATTAAAGAAATAACCAATCAATACAGTGACATAGTTAAGGGTATCAGGAAGATCAGAGACATCAAGAATGGAAAAGAGTTCTATGCAAAGTTCAGCGTGAGACCAGAAGCAGTACCCGTAGCAAAAGATCAGTGCCTTACTACCTGCAAGAACCATTGAAGAAATGGCTGGACCAATGTGTAGAAGAGGAGATATTTTGAAGAGGTGCCTGAAGGCGAGGCATTTACATGGTGCTCACCCCTGGTCGTTCAACCAAAGCTGAAGTTCAACACTGTAGACAAGGAGAAACTTGAACTGCACATGATCAGAGCCAGCGTGGACCTCAGGGTGCCAAACCAATTCATGGAAAGAAATAGGATCATCCAGGGACCTATTGTTGAAGACTTCATGTACAAGTTTCATGACTGCACTATTTTCTCCAAACTTGACATGCAGTAGGGATACCCCCAACTCCTACTCGATCCAGAGTCCAGAAAAATGGCAACTTTTAGCACCCTGTGGGGGAACATGTGAATAAAACATTTGATCTTTGGAGCCAAAGCATCAGAAGATCTCTTTGATGAAGCTATCTACTGAATATTTGGAGACATATGAAGATGCCTCAACCAAATGGATGATATCCTGCTAGGAGGAAGAAACATGGAGGAGCACAACAAGGCATTGAAAGCAGTCCTGCAGACAGCAGTGGATTTTGGAATCACATTCAACCCTGACAAGTACCAGTTTGGAGAAAGAAAGCAGCCCACCAGAATCAAAAGAAGCTGTGACCAGATATTTATCAAAGTTCACCCCAAGATATGCATCACTAACCGCACCCTTGTGAGAACTGACCCAACCAGATACAAAGTTCAAATGGGGAGCAGAGGAGAATGAAGCATTTGAGAAGCTGAAAGCAAGCATCACAACTGAAAGCACAATGGCATACTTCAATCCAGCTAGACCAATTGTTGTGAGAGTGGAAGCCAGCTTCCATAAAAGGCTCTCAGCCGGATTGTTCCAGGAGAAAGGAAGTGGTCTTTAGCCAGTCCACTTCATTAGTCGTACTATGACCAACAAGGATAAATGGTATAGCCAGATAGAGAAAGATGCCCTGTCAGTACACTGGGCAAAGAACAGGCTCAGCATTTACCTTCTGGGAGCACCGAAGTTCAAGATCATGACAGCCCACAAGCCACTGCTCTCACTGTTTAACGAGGCAGTCATGGGAGGATTGAAAAATGGGTCATGGGAATGCAAGATGTTGACTTCAAGCTAATATATGAACCGGGAAAGGACGATGCCGACCCACTCAACTTCCTATAAAGACACACATTGCCAGAGAAAGGAAAGGATGCTGTAGAAAAAGTAATCAAATATGTCTTGGAAGCAGAGAATGCTGTCATTGTAGATCAGATCAAGGAAGAAACTTGCAAAGATCCCCAACTGCAAAAACTGTCCGTCAGGATACTTACTGGGGACTGGGAGCATCACAAAAAGGATCCAAACATTGCACCATTCTACAGTATGCAGAATGAGTTGTATACACCTTATTCACAAATGGCCGCCAACCTGTGATGAGTGTGCGGCCAAACATGGAATCAAGGCATTTTGGGATAAAAATTTGTTTCCATGCAAACTTTGGCCAATTAACTGGCCAACTTACGTTGAAATTATCGGTCATCTAAAAGTGATTTCTTTAATGCGACAGTTTCCTCATGGCTTATTTCATTGAGGATGAGTTCAAGTTTGAGTTCAAATATTAATTGCTGTGCTCCTCTTTGCAACCAGAGAGGAACCATAGACCCCAACGTAAAGAGAGTCAGCTTCTTCAATTTTCCGAAAGATGCAAACCTTTGAGCTCAATGGCTGCAGAAGAATCGAAGAGACATTGGAACAAATTCAAACTGACAGAAATTACAAAAGTTTGCTTACTGCATTTTCATGAAAGCGAAATCAAAAGAGGCCTTGGAGGAAAGAAGACATCACCCAAGTTCCTTCGAGATTTGTATGGCATACATTACTGCGAAAGAGACTGCCACCGTCTGCAAGATTTTCACCGAAGAAGAGCAAGCATTGACTGGAAGAATCAATCACAGAAGAATCATTCACGGTTAAGCAGCGACATAACATTCAAAGCGAACGATACAGTTTCTCTCGAAAAAGTTTGTACGAAAACAAATTTTCATCCCAAAACCCCTCGAAACCATGTTTGGCTGCGCGCTCGTCACAGGTTGGCGGCCAATTGTGGATAAGGTGTATGCAGTGGATGGCCTACTCTTCCGAATGAATCAGATCATTATCCCCAGACGCCTACAGAGACAAGTCATCAAGGCCACACACCACCTAAGTCATCTGGAAACGACCAAAACAAAGCATATGACTCGAGGCAAGTTGTATGATCTAACAGATCATTGGCCAATGTTATGAATACCAGGTTACCACAAAGCAACACAGGCAGGAACCCATCAAAGTTGCAGACACACCCAAGAAACCATGGGACGCCATAGCTGTAGACTTCAGCGGACCCCACCCTGATGGCCACTAAAATCTAGTAGCCATAGACAAAAAACCAAGATACCCTGAATTTGTGAAGACCCACTCAACAGAATTTCAGCCAACCAAAGAAAAGCTCAAAACAATGTTTGCCACTCACGGCATCCCAAGACAGCTGGAAAGTGACAACGGACGTGTGTGTGCAGCTAAAAACCCTTTCGAGCCTCCTTAACTTGCAATGTGTAAAAGCTAATAATTTTGTAAAGTACATTTTTTACGGACATATTCTGAGCAGGAAGTTCAAATATAAGTAAACATTTGCAATTGTGTACTCATTCATCATAAACAAACTCCATGCAACTGATTTGAGTACTTCTCCTGGCCTGATTAATAAAGATTAATAAAGTAGACAGTGTTTACATTTCTGTTCCATGGTTCAGGTTCACTCTTATGGACCCTGCCCTCAAAGTACTCTTCCAACGATTCCAAACAATATTCAACCGGAAAAGACTGACCTTTTCTGACGCGGCTGGAACTAAATCAACAAATTCAAAAAACACAGCTGTTTTCACGGTTAACATCCTAAAGCCTAGGTGATCATTTTCATAAACATATAAAATAAACAAGGAAGCAAAGTCCAGAATTCAACAAGAAAGCACACCAAACGAGAAGAGAAGGTCAAACTCGACAAGAAAAGACACCAGGACGCGAGGCAAATGTGAAACTGGATTCATGCTAGAAACTACACACATGGCAACCTCATTCCAGAGCATGGGAATGAGGTTAAGCACATGGTCGATGAAAATTACGTCATTTGCCCTGAATAATTTTGCCCCTCCCCCCTGGGGGGGGAAATTGATGTCAATGAACGGTCCAAAATTCTCGAATGCAACCGCATTATGAAGGCATTCTTTTTCGAACACAATAATTTACTCCATTTGAGCAGAAACATACTAAATGTAATAACATGACAGAGGACCCAGAATTTAATATGACAATCATGTTTCCATTCAATCTCTTAGAAGCCACTTCCGCAGTCAAACATGGCCTCTTTGTTGTTGTTTCGAAGGGTTTGATCACGATGCACATTGTCTTTATCAGCACCTAAAACTTTCGTAAATGCCTGTAGTAATGCTCTGTTTGCCTTTCCGGCTCATTTGCCAACTTACTTGATTCTTTTACTCTTTTGAGTTCACAGAACAACCCAATATATATGCTCATTGAACTACGCCATCTTTAAGAGTGGATCTACCATGAATGGTGTGTGGGTCTGTATAATGCTTGAACATAAATAGATGGCCCCAGTTTGTTAACATTTCCTTTCGGCATTAACTTCGGCATCATGGAGAAAAGGTTGAGCCCTTATTATATGTCTGCAGTATTGCCCATTGCATGTGTCTGAGCTTCGACAGGAAATAGACAGTCAGTCACAAAACTAATAAAATTGTTTTTAAATCTTTCTAAAAGAAAGAGCATCGGCTTCCTTATAGATCTCTTTGTTTTATTGCCACATATGTGGTTCTTATATTAAGTGCTTACCATCCTGAAGACAGCCTGCCTTTTCCTCCAGAAGCCCTCAAGCTGCCTGACCGGGTGGGGATGTAAATAGATGAGGAATGATCCTGGGGAGTCTTGGGAGGGCTGGGAAACACAAATGAATCTTCTGTCTTAGTAGATCCATCACCATCCTGTGTGCTGACAGGATCTGGTGGTGAAATGCTTTTCAAACTCAGATGTTCATAAAGGTCATCTTCAGTACTGCTTGTACTCTGTATGGAGTCTCGAATGCCATCCTGAAATGTCAAACAAAGCTTAATCAGCTAAATATTGTGTCCAAACAGGCACACAGTAGTGGATGCACTTCAAGGCTACAGTCTAAGAAAAATAAGGAGCCCAATAGTTCCCAGCCATGAAATCCTGGGTGTCCCAGCATCTTCTATGAAGAAAGTAGGTTTTTAAGTCACCCATCTAAGCAAAAATTAGCTGCTGTGACACATGGACACAACTTGATCACAGTTCTGCACTTGTACAAAAGAAAACAGCCATGTACAGCCCTCGAGCTTCAAGATCATCATACATCTACAATAGAAATGTTTGTTGTTTTACTTAAAAATGATACCACATCATGTTTTTTAGCAATTTCTAACAAACAAGTGTTATACTTCAAGAAATAGAAAGTTGTTCATCTCCACCTAAGATTCTGCTCTATTTGAGATTAACAAAGCTATCTTCTTATGAAGGCAGTAAAATAATGTTCACAATTTACCTCTATGCCTGGTTAAATTGTTACTAATTTATCGACCAAAAGTCATTTAGCAATAAAACAATGAACCTTAGTTGCTATCATGTTTAAGTAGTTTGCTGAATATAATTCACTTCATTTGTCTCCTGCTACATGCAGCTTATCATCCTATCATTTTTGGACTTGGACTGGAGAATAAGGTAAATGCCACTGTCAGTTTTTGGCATCATCATTAAATTCTGCCCAATTCTTGATACTGCAACAATTTACACACATATACATACACAACTTAAAGTGCCCCTGTGACAAAAAATAAATTATTTTTTTCCTTTGGATTTCAAAACTATGTTAACTAAACACTAAGTGACCCAAGTTTTAATCCTTGATTTAAAAAAGGCACCTGTTTATTTTAACTGGAACTTTCCTATTTAATGATCCGCCATTACTAAATTTAAGTTCTTGAGAGAGCTGGATCGAGAAGAAAATGACGTCAAAGGCTCACTAGTTTAAGAATGCGATGCGTGTGTACGCTGCAGGATTAATATGCAGCACGGGAGTTTCGGGCTTTCACACTTTTAAACTCGCACTTTGCATACATAATAAGCTGCGTTCACACGCAGAAATTTTACGCTGGTGAGCCTTTGACGTCGCTTTTGCCGGATCCAACCCTCTGAGGTCAAATTGGTCAGGTTTGAACGTGAGTGATGGCGGATCGTGAAATCCAAAACTTACACTTAAAGTAAACGGCCTTTGGATAAAAATGAAAGGTCAGAATTTTGCCAGTCAAGTGTTAAGCACACACACACTTTCAGAATCTCAAGAAAAAAAGGAAGTGATTTTTTTTATCACAGGGGCACTTTAAGCCTGACATGGAAATAGAGCAATCAACAGCATACAAACAGGGAACTATTAAAGACTAGACTAAAATTAACAACTTTATTTAACAATTTCATCCCAGGTTCTTCCACAAAGGAATTCTCTCAATTTTCCCTCTGATAGTACAGGATAACTTAGAAATTATGGTTCAGTGATTTAGTAGATGTAAATGCCAAAATCTTAATCCCAATTAACTTATTTCATGAGAATTATTTTGCACCAATTTGTCTCACATGAAAATCCGAAACTAAAGCATTTGGAGCCAAGATTTAACATCTTTGACATGCAAAAGTTTAGGCTGATTAGGCTCAAAATTGGGATTGCTTGGATGAAAACAGATACAGTAGGTTATAACTGAAGGGCTTTATATGTCCTTTTTGCACAAAATCCTCCAATTAGACAGAGAAAATAATATTAATAGTTCATTCATTATGAAAATCAACTAAGGCGATAGGCAATCCTTGAGAAAAACATTCATATGTGGTATTAATTGCCATAGCTCAAGAAGGCTTGTCAAAAATGCTAATCATGTCAAACAAGGTCAACACACACACAAAGAAAAAGACAGTAGTTTACACCACAAGTAATCATTGCTAACTAAAGAAATGTCACAAAATCTATCACAATCTTTTCCCAGTTGAAAGATTAATACCTTTTGCTAGCCACTGAGAAGTTTAGGGTAAAATAGTATTACAGCAATGGTAACTTGAAATTGATTGTTATGACATCACATGTATCCTGGTAGAATGAACTAATTTATTATGCGAAGCTTTAAAAAGACAAGACGAAATTCTTACCATCGGAATATCTGAGTGCTAATTATGGACTTTCATGAGTAAAAGAATGGCCAATATTCACACCTATTAACTTAGTTAAAAATGTAAATGTGAACATTCAAAGCTTTTAGAATTAATTGTTCAAAGCTTTTAGCTGAGATGCTGAAAAGTCCATCACAGTGATGTATAAAAATGACATTGTGACAGTCTACACTAGTTTGTATTTGCACAGTATCATTTGCTTGAAAAAGATTTCCAAAAATTCGCACGATTCTAATGTTGCACTCTTGAGCAAGGTAACATGTCAAAATGTACATCTGCAGTAACGATTATTTTTTACCGACAAACTCTGGTATTTATAAACCCATGTAAATTTTGTATAAATTCAAAGAAAAAGGTTAAATGTCTTTCATAAGTTATTTTCATGTTAAAAGGAAGGTTTAGTCCAAAGGTTAGAAAACAGTTTACATTAAGTCAGAAAACAATTATATTAAAAAAAATATTTCTAGACTTTCAAGAACCCCTCTGCAACAAGATCTGATGAAATTTTAAAGCCTCTTAATGTTGCCCTTGTAGATAATCTTTAATAATACCAAGAAGATTCCAGTATTACATTTATACATTGATCTGGGATATGTGCTTGAAATCATACACTACATAAGACAAAAATGTCACCACTTTATTATTGAAACGTCATCGCTTTCTAGTATGTAGACGTAGATTAAGATCATGTGAAATTTTAAAAGAAATTAATCAGCCTATGCTTCAGCAAGTCAGTCGGAGTGATCTTTCACTTTCAATTTCGATTAAGTTATGTTCAGTTAACCAGACCTGTTTTGTAACTACACTGGTTCTTACAGAAATAAGACCATAAAGCAAAGCAATGAAATTTAATATTACAAATGGATCAAAGCACTATTTTGCTATAAATTGCAAATTAAAATAGGCTTGATATATACAGTATATCGGAAACAAAAAGTCTTCTCTCAATAAAACCGCTGGAAATTGAAAGGTGTTGATCTGAAGTAATTTAGCATAAATGGAACAAAAGATCTTTTGTGTCTTTTGAAGCGAAACCATGACTATAGTCTATTTAAAAACAGCTAATTGTATAAATAATTGTTTTAACTCCACAAAGAGAACGATGTTAAATTTCGTGAAGGAAGACACCACATCATATCTAGGTTGTAGATTCAATCTTTATCAGTAATGAGGTATAGCTGATGGATCATTTCCACGCGATAACTGTGTAAGCTACTTCCAAATTTTCACAAATTTATATAGATCCCTGACGTGATCACCGCGTTAAGTTAATCGAAAATTAGCTTACGGGTAAAAGAGCCCACAGCGTGCACATTTTTTTTTCATTCACAGCGCTCTGGCACAGGCGATCAACTGGTTTCGTTAATATGCGAGTTCACGTTTACGAAATTATTCATGCCTCGATACTGTATTTCGCGGCAGGGAGGGCAAGTATATTGCTTTGAATAATAAATATAGTCACGTACAAGGGATGAATACAAGTTAAGGTAATCTAAAAGGCTATGCCTTGAAGTATACATCAAGAAGCTTCAAGAAAGTCCTTAAGATGTGTCTCAAGCTTAAAGGAAGCCTTTTCACTTACCCTCGTGTTTCCCGGCCTGGCAAAGTACAAGCCTCCATTCCTATTTCCTTTCTCGCCGATAATAACAGTTTGCGGAGCGTAGGTCTTGTACAGGGTAGCAAATCTGGATAATTCACGTTGCTGTGAGGCAAACTGAACTGGGTCTATCGCTTTGTCGTTTTTATACACACTGCTTTCATCTTGTAGGCTGCTTCCGGACGGAACTTCGTTTTGCTGGAGACGCGCACGATAAATTTCACTCAAGTTTGCAGGTCTCGGAGGCAGCGATGGCGGTCGCGATACACTTTCTAACCTTCTAAGAAAATCAATTCGTTGCCTGTTCGCTTCTTCACTCAACGGCTCGCTTCCTAGGACCACTTTGAGAAAATCTTCCAAGCCAGGGAGCGTCTGGTTGATAGCTATAGAGAGAGTGACTCGTTGGTGAGCTGGAATACAGTTTACACATGAGGGATGGCGTTCAAAAAACGTCCATAAAACAATGTAGATTAAAAGATCGCCTGAGTATTACATGTTTTCAATATAGTAACATAAACAAGCCCAAGCCTTGAAGATTATGAAGACAAATAAGAAATATGGAAATCACGGACGAAGAACACGATACAACACACGCAGTTACTGTAAATAGGCTCAAGTTTACAGACGAAAACCTCACCGAGAAAGCGGTCATGTTTATCCATTCTGGTCTAGTTAACCAAACCATATACTGCATCGTATAAATCAACCCATTATGTCCTTTATCCAGGGCTACAACGTTAAAAATTCTCCTCTAAAAACAAACGAGTCATCAATTTAACCGCCATGTTTTTCTTGTTCGAAAGGCAACTCTAAAGTGTTGACTTTGCGATCAGATGACCTACACCTCGCATTCTGATTGGTTAATGCTTATTGACGGCACTAGCGGCTACCCAAAGAGACTTGATCAAATCTGACGGAGTTCCTATTCTTTCCATTACACAATCAAAGACGGAAAAAAAACTGTATTCTAGAACATTCAAAACTCAGCATCAAGAGGGTTGGCAGCTTTTTGCAACCGGCTGTTAGCACCCTTTCCATATTCTGTTCATTTTAGCAATGCTTTGCCAGCAGCAACAATAGCAGAAAAGTTACCCAGCTGTCAAAAGAGGTAAAAACACCGCAAACGCCAAAATTAAAGTGTAAAAATCATAACAGGTTAAACAAAAGCCGAGGTGGAAAAGGATTTTTAATTAAAATTGCCGAAAAGTAGTATTACTTCAAAGAAATGCTAACAAACAAATGATTAATTGAGAGGAATCATCGATCAAAGGAACTTTCTGATCTGAAACTGTTCACAAGGAACTCCGCTCTCAGTTTCGGCTCTGATTCAGTTACTTTTTGGCAATAGGCTTTATTCGCGATAGATCACACCATCTGCAAATGTACAACTTAGGCTAAAGTGATCAGATATTCAACGCGTGTTGCATTTTGCTTCATGCCAATGGGATGAATACATGCCTTATCGATAACGGATTAATATAGGTCCCGGCCCGGCCGACTCGGGTCAGCGCGACTATACCAAGTACATTTGTAAATCAGGCATATCTCGTTAGAAATCAGCAATAACAACAATATATATTTTTCTGCGCATTATTGTCCTTTTTTCGTTTCTTTCTTTCCAATTTTTCACTGCATAAAATCCACTTTATATTGTTTCATTGCCGAGCCCATTTGGCCCGGAAGTTGAATAACTGGCACGCCTTGAACAATACCTGCAAGTTTGAAATTATCGAGAGTTTTGCTTTCTGCGTTCGCTAACCGAAGTATGCGCCGATTATATTAATCTTCAGTCACCCACTTGAACAAAATAAAGCCCGTCGAAAACATTCAGAGCATTAAAAAGGCTTTCTGGTAAGGAAATTAGACAAATTAGCACTAAATGCCAATATCAGAAAAACGCTCTCGATAACGTAAACGCTGAAAAATTCTGTATTAGAGGTCTTTTGTGAAGCTTAAGTCTGGCGAGCCGTTCATAAGATATCGCTTTCACAGCAGTGAATGAGCTACGGCAGTGTGTAATCTATATCCGTTCGGCGCTGATACTTTGAAGTCACGGCTGCAGACAGGCAAACTGATACTGAAGCGTGACGAGTCGTGTAAAAGAAGCAGATGCTTGCCTTTTGTGAAGTTTTGCCGATTAAAAAAGAAACTTTGTTGCTAAGTGTAATGTACATGTCATGAAGTACTTCTTTTTAAAGAGGAAAACTCGGCATGTGCGCTGTAAAACGACATGTTTTTTTTTGTCTAAGTCGATCATGTTAGGTGTCCAAGTCCGTCATGTTAGATGTTAAATTACAAGTTCTGAGGTCAGTGGTTTAGGGTACACAACAAAGAAGATATCTCTTCCTGTACAAGAATAAAGCTAATTAATCCCTTGTTCAGTAAGAGAATATGCCCGTTTACAGACACTTAACGATATCAAGGATCTGTTCCTGTCGGTGATTCCATCTGCCCCTAAACAGGTGTGCTTGTATTTCCTGCCCAATGGAGATCTACCTTATCTTAATGTAATAATATAATGACCCATTACGTAATAAGATTATCATACATCGAGGAAGAAAACTGCTAGTAAGCGAGACTCAAAATATCGGTTGCTGAAAGAGAGATATAGCTCGGATTCAATAATGAGAGCTTCGTCGACCGAATTTCATTGCAATGTTTGCACACGTGTGTTCACCTGACACGATTTGCCCGTCGTGGTTTGACCTTCGCCGGCTTGCAGGTTGCGTGGATGCGACTCCCTCCATGTCGGTCCGATCGAAGAGGAAGCCGTTGGAAGTCGTTTTACGTTAATTATATAACATAGAGAAAAATTGTAGTGATATTGTTAAAATGGACACTCGGCAGGCTAGTAAGTTTACCAGAGTCGCGTGATTATCATGTATGGACTGTCATGTTCTGCATGGACAGCATTTTATCTTCAAAGCGTAAATAAGCTTTCTTATTTGTAAGGCTAACAACTGCAATTTTTGAGAAGTAGTCTTCCGTCTCCACATAGACAGCACATGACCTTCGAAAAACGTTTCTCCATCGTGACGTTAAATTTTAGGAAAACCAAAAGCTCTCATACGTACTATGCACAGTAATTCGATTATATATCCCTCAAATAGCTAACAATGGTAAAGTGTAGTATTTTATTTTATTTTATTTTAAACTTGAGTAGAGTGCCTTGTGAGTTCCGTGATCAAACTCTTGCGGTCATAGCTCAATTTTACTGACTGAAGTGTTTCATCGCTTCCTTCGGATCGCCATAAGGGAAGTGGGGGTAGTTACAGCACAATCCACAAAGAATAGGTTAGGAGAGGAAAAGATACAAAAGCAGCTAAAGTTTCCACCAAGTCACGCGATTCGCGCACGGGAAATCCGCCTCGTATTACAGGAACGAATACTGAGCTAAATTTACACGTTCACATGCCAGTTCCGTCTGATTTTTGACAGTAAACACTTTGATACTATATAGATTATGTGAGATAAGTAAAGTTGTCGTAAACCTATATTGATTACTTTCGATAAGCAAACTACTTCCGATTGCAGTGCAGTCTATAAATCAGAGTTTCCAATGATCCAGTTTGATTAGTTAATGTATTTACAGTCTCGCCACATCTTCACGCCTCTGCCATTGTCTGCGCTGCGTGAACTTAAACTTGCCAGTCGCATAATTAGCTGTTTTACTAGAAGAACAAATCATATCTCAATCAGCCAAGTCATCCGACGAATTAATCAGGCATCTTAGTTAGTATGTAATCTATATTCCGCGAAAGATCTGATAAATGATAAATTCGTATTAAGACCGGAAGTAAGGGGCGTGGCTTCTAGAACCAGCATCGTTAGCATCGTTTGTTTCGTCTAGGCTCGGGGGGAGGGGAGGACGGGGAGGACGCCCATATAAAATTGAGGGGAGTGTAATTTCTTGGTACCTCTTAGGGGTCGACCACCCCTTCCTTTTAATACGAGAGTTCCTCCGGAATTTAAACTATGACATTTGAGATCTGAGTTATTTTAAGTTGTTGTGTTGCAGGTTCATAATCTCGAACCCAGATCTCACTCTGTTTTACACTGGCCGGTGGGAGATCTGGGTTCGAGATTAGCAGGCTCAGTTACGATTGTAACTTTCCATTGTGGGGACCTCGAGGTTGATCTCGTCTTCCTAGGCGGCCAAATCTGCAGACACAAAATCGGCAAACTTTCTTACTAACACGACTTGTAATCCCTTTCACTGTTCGTGATTAGTGGATGGTGTTGAGTACTTGCGCCTGCATGGCTGAGACTTGCCACAAATCGTCCTTTGCTCATGAATTCTTCTCTTTTTTATCTCCTTCGAGCGAGGCGAGAGGGCAATCTTTGAGCGATGAAGTCGCGTGGCGACATCCAGGCAGGAATTTTTGGAAACGACTTTCAGAAAGTCTCGCGCCTGGCGGGATGATTCAATGATGGCGAGGAACGATCCCAGACAAAGACGGGCAAGCTTCGAAGAGTAATCAGTAAAAAAAACTTTATCCTTCCATTATTTTAAACAAGTAATGACTGAACATTTCTTAAGTACTTTCGTTCCATACAAAAATACACACAAATTCGGTCTTACGATTGACTAGTGCGGTTAAGAAATGGCTTTTCATTTCTTGTCATCTTGCTTTCTTTTTTTTTTGTTTGTTTTTTTC
>CM042749.1:18845801-18874938 GCA_022496165.2 Catalaphyllia jardinei
ACCGGCCGTGTAACCTTATTTAAACTCAAAATTGCCATGAATCTTGTGACGTCAAGGTCATACTTCAAGTATGTTGTACCTATAAAATGTCATGTTGCGCAGAATAAAAATATTATTAGTTATTCAGTGGCGTAGCCTCCTACGTAGACGTTCTTAGGCTTGTCACGCAACGCGTGACAAGCATGTAGGGTGGCGAGCTTGATAAAAACAGTTAATTAAATCCAAAAAATGTTCATGTTGATTGATTGGATTAAGAAATGATGGTCCGACGACGTCAGGATAAGGCTCAAAACGTTAATGATGGCTAATCAGTGGTTCAAATCAACTGCCACTAAATTAATGCACTGACACAGGTCAACAGACATGTTAAAGAAGTTCTGCAGCATCTGGCGCTAAGTAATGAAGTAATGGTGTGATCCTCAGATAAATAACGCTCCTATGCAAACTACTTCAAGCAGAATTGCGTAAATATTAAGTTTCAAAGGGAAAAAATCTCTTAATTAAGCGAGCGAAGTCGCGTGGAAGTTGTAATTAGCTTTCAGGAAGCTTTCAGTATTAGATCTACCGGCTTGTGCAGTGGTTTCAAATAGACCAAGTTCCTCGTTTTAGCTTCAAACCGTGCATTGTCCTCTCAAACCTTTTTAATAAAAGGAATGCAGCGCAAACATTCCGAAAAGAAAGATTCTGGGACGTAATTCCTGTTTTGTTGTTTATTTTCGTACCGATTCACCGCAACTAAACAAAACCTCCCCTTATAAGGAGGCACGAAGTTTACAGGGAAGTCGGCTGTTTGGGGAGCTCTACATTTTCATAATTGCCACTCTCTTGTTAGCTAGAAATTCATGGATATTGTCTTTTAGCGACACACTGAAAGCTAGTGAAAGCCGTCACATTACGTGACAGTGACGTCATGTTTTCAGTGTGATGTGACAGTTATCTTGTTCAGACGTCATTGAAGACCAATCATTTTGGACAAAACACAATGTAAGAACTCAAAAATGTCGCCCACTCTCTTAGGGGTTAATTAATGCCACAGGTAACACCCCCGCTGTAAATCACACTAGACTCGTTTCTAAACTAGTCAGCTGTGTTCTCTCTAGTTGGTCTGTGTGATCGCTTATTGAAGTGTATGAACTGCGCTCGTGAATTAGCTCGCTGGATTTGTGAGCACGGTAAATTTACGGAGAGATTTCGACGCGGACGTCATCCTTGATTACTTCGAAGCGGCTGGCGCGATATTGGTGTTGTTAAAAACCAGCCAACCCTAACAGCCGACAGCCGCCGTAGTCGAAAAAAAGTTTGCAACCATGATTGAACTATCTACGGAGGTACTTGTAGGTGAGTGATACTAGTTATAAAAAGCCATGCCGTTTTAATGTGTGAACTATTGGATTTGGCTAAGATTCAATAGTGTGTCGATACGACCTTTTAACATTCTCTATATTATGATCGCGATTTTAGGGTTTGAAGGAACATTGATCGTGAGCTCGATTGAGCATCACAAAATTTAATACAGTCATTGGGTTTTACTTAGTCAGAAGTTTTTTCTCGGCTTGTGCATCGCTCTCGAATATTTGTAGGATTTCCAGCAGGGTTTTCATTCACGCACCAAACTTTGAAATAGTAGGATGCCAAAACTTATTAATATTGGCTCGATTCACAACGGTTGTTTATATATCATTGAACCGAAGCGAAGGACTTCATTCACTTTTACCTACTCATTCAACAGCGTGAACTACGCAATTTGAACAACATTCTCGTTTTTTAAATTCTCTTTCGACTTTTTGATGTGTGGTCTGTGCGTGTCAGCTTTCTCGATTTTTTCCACACGTGGAAATATGAAACGGAATGTTTCAGTTTTACAGTTGTCAAAACCAACGAGGAAACGTTTTAGTTTAGTTCTAAAGCAACCATTTATTAACGCGCAGTTGAAGAACAGAGGCTTTCCTTTGCGATCGTATTAAACCCGCAGTCTGGTCAGTGACACCCGGGTGGATCTACAGAAACAACACTGAGTGACTACTACTTCCAATAGCTTACATGCTGCTGTTTTATCTACAAAGACATAATAATATTCGTCTCCTTGGCTTGTATTGAATATGGTACCGATTTATTTGCATATCACCGGCTTCTTTAAATAGAAAGCAACTCCCTTTATAGCTTTCTCTTACTCTCAAAACTGATCCTTATTTCGTCTAAACGACGATTTCAATCAGTATTTTGAAATCTTATCATGGACTTTCATTAGCGTCGTGTTTCATAATTTTTCACGTCACATCGCCAGACTAGCTAGCGTCTTTCACTTGTTTTTTGCTAAAAATGCCAGCTGAAAAAGAATATAAATTGAATCCGCGAAAAGTTTTTCTTTATAAGTCGATAGACTCCCTAAGGCCTAAAACATTATTTTATGATGTTACGAATATTAATGACTACGCCAGCACCGAGAATCAATATTTGAAGAAGACATTTCAGCAGATTTAGTTTTCTTTTGTCTGTTTAAAATTCAAGGCCGCAATATGAAGTGCATATCTTTGTAGCGGAAAAAAGGATATTTGAAGAAGCGTAATATTATGTATTGTCAATGTAGAGTTGTCGGATGTATAATCATATTGAAATTCAAAATGTAATTATGAGATTTTATTCGTTCAATTCATTCAGTAAATTATTTCAAAGGCCGATGTGCGGAAATAGCAAATGAGACGACTCAAGACCAAATGAAACACGAAGTTGCACCCAATTTTTTGTATTTAAACTTTTGTAGATAGTTCTTTTTATACTAAAAATCCTTGACAATTTATTTAATAGGTTTTCTTACAAACTTAGGGCACTATCACTGGTCAGTGCGGCAATTATTCAAATTTGAAATTTAAATTTTAAGTTGTCTTCTGGGCCAGACTAATGCTTTAAGGCAAATTTATCTTTTTTGAAACCCATAAACATTGCATATATATTTATAAAATTCTGGGAAGCTCTGCGTAGTGTGTTGAAAAAGAGGCATTTGTTAATGCAGTAAAGGAAAAAATATTGACTACCGGTATTTTGATAAATGTTGGTTTTCAAACAGCAAATAGCTATCAAGCTCATTAGAATGTCCATTGTGTGGTACGGGAAATGTGCAGATGTGGAAAAGTTTGTTGTGTTCTGTCTCTTAGCAACCTGTTAAGCAGTAAATAGTGTTACAAGTTTTTTTGTTCAAACACATGTATGCCTTGTTTGTTTATGAGTTCCATTTGTCTTCATAATACACAAGTCATTCAAAATATTATTTACCTGTCCAAATTTTATAGATCAAATCTAATTAAAATTGCCAGATGAAAACTTTGCCTTTAGCTTACTGAGAAATAATGAAAAATGCAAATTAAATTTTTGTGGTTTGAAATGACAAGTTCAGCATCAAGAGACAATGTTGATCAAACGACGTTATAAAATATCATTATTGCAATCACATGCTTGCCTTACATATTTCAGTTTTGTGGGAATCATATTCAGGTATTGCCTTAGAATTTCTATTTTTAGAACATACCTCATTCATGATCAGTTTTTTGGAAATATTTGTGGACAATAATATTATACATGTAATATTTCTAACATCTTTTATGAAATCAATTCATTTCAATAGGTTTTGTAGCATATTATATTTATTATCTTTTAGGGTATTTAACCTCTGTTTACAATAAAAATTCACAGGAACCTGTATATTTACCTCTTTATCTTATTGTTATGACTAACATCAGCATTTCTCATTACTCTGTGAATATTTCTCTTGAAATAATGACCAGCAGACACTATACTTTCTCAATATTTATTTAACAAACAAATTTCAGATTCTTTTTCATTTTCAGTTTTTGAAAAATAACTTATTTTGTGAAAACAGTACTGATTCAAATCTTACGGCTCTTTAAGCACTCAATGCAATCAACATTTCAATTACTTTTCTATAGGTGTAGAAATAAAAATAATAAATAATAGATGTGTTTGCAAGCATAATTCTCCTTCTGTTCATGTAAGATGCAAGATGGCTACATGGCTACCAGCATTTCTTTGAGTAAAAGGTATCATTTCCTGAGGGGCATAGTACATACCCGGTAGTACATGAACAAGTGGTTGTAGATTGCAGGGTTTTTACAAATTTAATACATGGTGCTTTAGATCTTTTATAATAAGAGTGTTTATTTCATGCTAACAACTATACAATATTCCATATTTCTATGGAAAATTCAGCTGTATGCAGATTTCTTAAAACGTTGCCCAGTTAAGGTGTTTCAGCATATGCAGGACAGAGATTTGTGTTTGTACATGTATAATTTTTATCTTTTGAATGTGGACTTTTGAGGGTATGAGTTAATATCAATACATGTATATCTAAAACAGTATTGCTTCTATACTTTCTCATGGTAAATAAATGAATTTTACACCAGTTAAATAGCTAATGGTTTATAGTTTAACCAAAACAAAGAACTGTATATTTTTTCATAAAATAATAAAATATTATCTTTTGCCACATATAGGAACAAAAAATTAACAATATGTTGAGTGTAATAACTCACAGAAAATCACTTAAGACCCATT
Source organism: Catalaphyllia jardinei (assembly GCA_022496165.2). Taxonomy (NCBI): domain Eukaryota; kingdom Metazoa; phylum Cnidaria; class Anthozoa; order Scleractinia; family Caryophylliidae; genus Catalaphyllia; species Catalaphyllia jardinei. The sequence continues at coordinate 18,850,371 of CM042749.1, forward strand.
TTTGCATTTGTATAATATTGCATATCTGCAAATCTGAGTAGTGTATTCTCCATATCCTCACTAGTGGGGATATATTGATGATTTCATTTTACTTACTCGCCGCACTATGCCTACCTATATGTAGCAATATTTTTTCCTTGTTGATTTATATTTGATTTAAACTTATTTGCTTTTAAATTTAAACTTCATCTCCAAAATTTATTTAAATTGAAACCAAATTCTTATTTAAACGTTTCAAACTTATTTAATTTAAGTTTAATTTTTTATTTAATGTTGTTTACCATTTAAATTTAAACTTTAAAATGTCTTTTAAACCCTATTACAATATTTTGTTAATTTGCTTAAGTTTGATTTAATCCTTTTTATTCATGTAGATTTAAACTTTCAAAATGTCATTTAAACTTATGTATTTGTACATGTACATTTGTATTTGATTTAAACTGCGAAGTTTTATTTAATCTTTCTGGGGCAGCTCAGCCAGCGTCGCGCGTTTAGGTAGGTCACATATTCATCATCAGTGACCATTTTGTTTTTAGATGTATCGTCAGTAAATATGTACAAAGGCATCAAAGTAGAGTGTCTGAACTACTAAGCAATGGATCCAGGCTTTTCCCCTCATCCTTCAGCACTGCTTCAAACCCTGCTGTGAATGCCAGTCGTTCAGCAGTGATACTGTTGGCAACAATCAATGAAGCCCTTAGGCTTGCTAAGGGAATGTTTCGGGAAAGTACATTTGCAGCCTCTGTGGAAGTTTGAACTGACAAGAACATCATAGAGCGACATGTAAAATGGTCTAAAAAGTGTTGACAGGCCTCCAGGAAGCCTGCAGTTTGCAGATGAATCTGCTCTAAAGCCTTCATAGCTAGATGTCTTTGGGATTTTTCCATGTGATATGAGATACCGGTATTGAAGGCTCCTAAATGGGGTATACAGTGTATCATCCTTATTGCTTTACAAGAGGCAGTATCTTCTCTTAAGTGGCGTTATTGTTCTATGCTAGTCACACTTTCATGTCAGAGAATTTAGCCTCTGTGAGGTGTGAAGTTCTTCCTGGGCAACCTCTGTTCCGATGGTGTCTTTAGAAATGTTTCCTCAAACATGAATTAAAAAAATTTGATCTTAGAAGCCTTAATGTTTCCCCATTGATGAAGCCTTTTGTGATGCCTGGTAGGTGACATGAATAGAAAGGTCTCTATAGGCTTTGTGGGAAGTGCAGTGGCCTCATGGATGATGGTTGGTGCGCTCAACTCCGGAGCGAGCTGTCTGGGTTTTTGCCCTTGTCTTGGGCAAGACACTTGACTCTCACAGTGCCTCTCTCCACCCAGGTGTGTAAATGGGTACCAGCTGGGTACCCAGCTGGGGGGTACCCCTGCGATGGCGCCCCCCCCCCCCCGGGGGGGGGGGGGGTAGAAATACTCCTACAGTAGTTGCTCTTGCTACAGAAACCGGGATAAGCTCCAGCCTGGTAGGCCACTTGGCCCATATGCGGACTTTACCTATAGGTTTGTAGTATATATTTTGTGCTTTTTGTTGAATCTGTCACCTTTTGTACATGTATCTTTGGGACAGGGAGGGGGGGGGGGGGGGAAGGTGTAGTACAACACCTGTCATCTTTCTGGGGGAAGTCAATATTTTGGTCTTTAAAAATGCATATTGTAGCATAAAAGTGTGTAACAATCAAAATAATTTTAATAAAATAGAAACCAAATATATAGTAAAAGAAATCAGTCACAACGATGAGTGGTTCCGCATGTTCGTTGGCTGTCGAGTGGTTGTTTTGGCAGTCGGGACACGTCTTTGTGGCTGTTGCCATTATGGAGCGAGACTGAATTTGTGGACCACACATAGAAACAAATATGCAAGTTTAAATGATATTTTGAAAGTTTAAATTTAAATGAATAAAAAGTATTAGATCAAACTTAAGCAAGTTAATGAAATATTGCAATGTGCAGTTCCAGAAAATATCCATACTCCCTCCACAGAAGGGATTGGAATTTCCTGGGGGGTGGGGGGTTCTGTAAGTCCAAAAAAAATTAAAGAAATGTATGAAGCTTAATTGGAATTTCCAGAGGGGTGAGGGGTCTTTGAATTAAATAATATAACTTGTAATAGAAACTTGAATTGAAAACTCTAATAGAACTTGAATTAAATAATATAAAATAATGTTACCTTGTGAAAACACCAAAGTGAAATGAACACCATCAAAGTAGAAAAACACAATAACAAAAGTGTAGGTCGTTATGTTCCAATGGCAAAATGTCACAAAGCAATAACAAAAGAGCAGTTTTCAATAGCAACATGTCAAAACGAAATGACAAAAGTGCAGGTTGGAATGTTCCAATAGCAAAATGCTAGAATGCAAGAACAAAATGACAAAATGCAATAACACATAACAAAACAGCAGGATTCAGTAGCAAAAAAACAAAAGACATCAGGAAAGAGCATGTTCCAATAGCAAGATACCAGAACTTATAGCAAAAGAGCAGTTTCCAAAAGCAAGATGTCAGAACGCAATTGCAAAACTGCAGGTTTCAATAACATAATACCAAGTATTAATTTTGGCGGTGATCACACTTCATAGGAAGTGAATTTAGCGGATCTTTGCTGCCATTTGTTTTGATGGTCAATGTTCAGTGCTTGAATGAGTTGATAATAACTTGCTTGTGATTTTAAAAAATGTGCAATACTGTACAGTCATCCTTTTTTGCATTGTCTCAGTAACTTTTCCATAAAACAGGGGGAGGGGTCACTTCTTTGAGTGGAGGTGCTTATTTTAATTTTTGGCTGATAGGAGGGGTACTTTTTTAAAGGGGCACTTTTTTTAGGGGAGGCGCTAATTCAAGGATTTACTGCTTAACTCATATCTTCACACCATTCTTTAGTATCAATGGTATCTGCTGGTGATAGACAGTAGTGAGTGCTTGTTTTGATAGAGAGTATAATCAGTGGAAATCAGATAAAGGAAATATTTTTGAAAGTTTCATGTTTTGAATGGGAAGTGTGTGTTGATATGCAAACCACTTAATATGTACTGTACAGATTGTACTTTCCACTGTTAAGTAATACACACACACACACACACACACACACACACTGTAGTACTATCCAGCATATTGTTACATACGAGGTGACCTCAATTATAATCCTGGTGGTTTCTAGAGGTCACCTCACATTACACTGAAATATTGATAATAATCTGTGTATTAGGTTAATAGGCAAATGAACAGAATGTTAAGTCTTGAATCTTGAATATATGTGGTAAAAAGGGTATAAACCAAAAATGAACAAACAAGGCAGATTAATACATACAAAAATAGCAAATGGTGTTTAACTTATTGATATTCTCAGAGAGACCACAGGTGTAGTTGTCAGTATTGAAATTGTATCAGTGGCCTACATTTGAGAAGAAAAGCTGGTACAGAAATATACATGTACACTAAAGTCGTAATCTGAGCTTTTCATTAATTAACTGGCCAATAGTGGATAGTCATATTTCTTGACAAAACAAAGAAAACTTCTGTGGTTTAAGTCTAGCTCTGCAGAAAGAATTACTGAAAAAGAAGAGGTCAAGGTGCTAATGGTACAAAATTTGGTTACCACAGCGTTCATTTGAATGAGTGCCACAGTGCTTATTAATTGAGGGTGGCATTTATTTAAAACCTGAACGCGACAAAAAAGTTATTACTCTTAATTCAATCTGTGAAAAAATTTAACAGTAACAAACAGAAGTGCCTTTTTTCACAACAGAACTACATACATGTACAGTTGTATTAATAATATTATTTTAAACAAAGGACTGAATAGACCAGCGGTGAAATGTAATCATTTTGAACTGATGTCCCTTTTGGTGAAAATATATTTCTGATGCTGTGTTAGACTAATGTTTTGTAATGGATTTTTTGAGCTGGGCTCTGATTCAGGGGGTGGTGGTTATTAATTTTTTTTATCCCAAATGTGTCTTTTACTCAAGAACAGTGCTTATTTTAGTGGCAGGTCCAGACCTTGAGCTGGGGGGAGGAGTTCTTGATTTACTTGCCCTGCTGGCCTTTTTCCCTTCAAAAAGGGTGTATGTGTGTGGGGGGGGGGGGCGGTACTTGACCACAGTTTTGCAAAACAGTTTTGGAAAATTTTGTAATGATTAAATTTCTAAAATAGTTGGCCAAATGGTATACAGTGCAACTCCATTAATCTGGTCACCTATTGGCTACAAAAATTCTGGCTGTTTTAATGGGGTGGCCATATAAATGGGTTTTTTAATAAATAAGGAAATGAAAAACTGAGCTTTAGTTTAGACCAGAATAAGTGGCTGACCAATAACAAGGTGGCTGCATTAACAGGCTTAAGGCAGGGTTTAACTACAGTATTTGTATGCACCCTTAATTTGCTGCTGATTATTACTCTTGCTAGTATGTAAAAATGCATTTTACCTGATGCAGTGTTATTGCTTTCTACTTCACAGAATTTCAGACAGGACTTTCTAAATTAAGTATTTTCCTTCAAAACATTTTGCTGAAGGAATCTCTCAGCTGTGAGGCTGACATTCATAGAAAAGAATGTATCACCCTTGTGGAAGGAATGAATTATTCTTTGAACAACATGAAGAACAATAATCTTAAGGATGGCAGCCTTCTCAATGCTGGACTGTCACTTTCAAGCCAGTCGCTGCATGAAAGTAATGGGTTCAATGGCATCAGTGAAGAGGGGATTCCCCGTAGTGAATCTCTTCCAGACATGTCCAGTTGTGGCCAGTCTGAGGATTCAGAAACCTGGCAAGCAAGCAGAACAAAAAAGGTTTGCATTTCTATTTTGTTTTTACATTGATCTGTTTGAAACATTGCAGTACCAAATTTTTGTGGAAATACGCTGGTGGTTAAATAAGCAGGATTTGTATGCTGTTATAATTATATTGTCATTGAACAGGTAGAATTATTATTTCAGTTACCAAATTATAAGGGAAAGTTCATTTAATATGACAAGGGGGGAATGAAGATATTGAGGGGGAGGGGGGGGGGGGCTCCGAAGATTTTTAGACACCTGAAAAGGGGGCTCTGAAAGAATTGTTGGGCTAGAAGGGGGCGCCGAAAATTTGTATAGTTCAAAACCAACACATGACATCATCATACAAATCAGATCATTGGTTTTCAAATCGACAATAATGACCTGTGCAACTCAGCTATATCATGTGGTTTACAGATAATAACAAATGTGGTCTCAGTATTACACTCTTGTTCATCCCGCAAATGCTTTAGAAAATTTCAAAAATTAGAAATGCTCAGACTTTTTATAATAAAACCACATTGATTCAACAAGATTTCAAAATCTGCTAACAGGAACTATATTGGTAAATACACTATATTTAATACAATCTAGCAATCTTTTTTCAGGGGAGCAAAGGAATATTGAAGGGGCTATGAAATGTTTTCAACTACCAAAGGTGGGGGGGGGGGGCTGCTAAAATTTCAAGCTTCAAGTTTCAATATCTTCACCCCCCTTGTCATATTCTTGGTTTTCACTCATGTGACACTGGCCTTGGTAACGGTTGCTATCCGCCATCTTTGTGCCCCTCGAGTGTAAACAAAACTGAGAAGTGAAGAGACGCAAATGTGATAGTTTGAGATGGTCCACTGCATTGTAGTTGGTTGTGGGAACAAAAGTGGCAAACACAAGACAAATTTCAGTAAAATACCGAAGATTGTTACAATTCAAGGTGAAGAGTGGGAAGAATTAACAAGGGAGATGAGAAATTGATGGATTTCTGTGGTGAGTCATGGCGATACCGAAACGAAGAACGTCCTTGAAAGCGAGCGTGTTTGTGGTCATCATTTTGTTTCAGGGGGGCCCTCAGCTGCGTGGGACAAGCACAATGTTGGCTTGGTTCCCACTTTAAACCTCGGTAAAAAAGAATTCAAGACAAACAAAGACAAAGACAAGAAACAGAAGGCTGTAAATGAAAGAGCAGAAAGAGCAAAAGAACGAAGGAAGCGTGTCTCTGAGCAACAACGAGCCAAAATTGCAGAGAAAAGGAAAAATCTAAATCAGAGTGGTTATCGTGTCGCTGATATCTCCTTCTCTGAGGCGAGCACGAGTACCTCATCTGGAAACTCTTGAAAATGCTGGCACTGCTGAAACGATGGAAATGGAGCAAGTGGAGCCCTCTTGTAGCACAACTGGCTCTATGAACGAAGCCACCATAGAATGTGTTGATGAGCCCAAAGAAATCACCGTAGCTTCTTCAAACGACGCTGAAACACAGACCGAAGAGTTTGAATATATGTTTTACAAGCCCACGTATCGAGCTCCCGACAGAGAATATTTTAAATCAGATGACAAAGTTCGCTTTTACACAGGACGGCCATCCTACCAGGTCATTGCAACATTAAATCATGTGGCACCGCACGTGAGTCGACGGACTCAGACACTACATCCTTTCCAGGAATTTGTTATTGTTTTGATGGAGCTACGACTCAATGTGCCATTTCAGGATCTGGCTTACCGATTCATGGTATAAGTTCTGGATCTTCTGGCTGTGGATAAATGCCATTGACAACAGGTTGAGTGGGCTCCTTCACTGGCCAGTGAGAGAAAATCTTTGGAAGACAATGCCAGTGTGCTTCAAATATTCGTTTGGCAATAAGGTAACAGTTGTTATTGACTGTTTTGAGGTTTTTATTGAAAAACCAACAAATTTGCTGGCAAGAGCACAGACATTTAGTTCCTACAAACACCACAATACTATTAAAATATTACAGTACCGCTCAGAAATAAGCGAACCAAAACATAGCGAAATACGCGAATGCTCATACGCGTATACAAAGTATACAAAGTATACGCGTATGCTCATTAGTATTTATGAGCTAGCTTATTGTTGCTTTCTTTGTAATACTGTAGTTGTTGAATGTTGTTTCGATGGCCCGGTAATACTGGAATTATATGGGCTGACTAAATTGCTATGTGCCAAATACGGTAGCACTAGCCACAGTTTCACAAATTTTTTTATATAGAATGCGCTCTATAGCATTACAATAATTTTATTGCAAGAAACTCTCATTGCACAACATATCCGGAAAAACTTGTAGTCGGGTTTCCATCAGAAAATTTTTACTGTTCATTTTAATCATTGACTTCACCTTGCTCCAAACAGAACCATTTCACATCTTGTCGTGACGCTTCGAAAACGGCAGAGACAAAAACAACTAGCCGTCGCCTGTCGACAAGATACAGGGCTGTAAAGTTTCACGGTGCATCATAAATACTTCGATAAAACATTGTTTTGCAGATGGAGATCATTTCATTGTTGAAATCACCGATTTATGCTAAACAGAACCAGAGACACCATCAAAATTTTCACCATACTTCTTGCCGCGCGACGCTTCAGTCGACAAATAAGCAAACGACCGGCACGTACGAAAGATAAAAGTCTTGGAAAGTTTCTATTGCAAAAAAGTTAATACCTGTTCGTGGCGCATCATAAAAACTTCAATCAAACATCGTTTCTGCGGATAGAGATCATTTCACCATTTAAATTGCCGATTTATGAGGAATAGAACCGAAAATATCATTATTTTCACTACTTGCCGTGATGCTTAAAATCGATAGACAATTAGCAAGCGGCTCGCCGACGCGTGCCGAAAGCAAAAACTTTATCGTGCAAAATTAAATAGTAATTTAGTTATTTGTGTTTACCATGAATGATAACTTTAGTCAATTTGCTTCACAATACTTAGTGATACTCTTGTTAAAGCTACAAACTTAGATGTGAAAGCAACGCTTTTTTAACTGAAAGAAAGTAACCATTTGTTTAAAAACTCACCCTATATTTAACCGGAATAGTAGCCGGCGAAATGTGTTGCGAACGTCTTCCACGAATGAACCATTTCTTTGTGAACCAAAACTCCCTGGGGTGGGAGAAAGCTTATTGTTCAAACAACATTTCGCTTGGATATATTGCTCGCTCTTAAAGCAATAAAAAGATCATGACGGGGCTTTTCCGCTGTGACACTATTTACACGGCATTGCTGGACTTTATCGGAGTGTCTCCTGTGAACTTCGCGGTAAAATGAAATGTATGCTTAGCAGATGAGTATTCTGCAATTTAGCCGCAGATGATATTCTTTTCCTAAACAGGGAGAAAACCAAGCAGTCGTTGCAAGTAGGCAGCGATAATTACTCGACCGGTGGCTAATTGGTAAATCTTCAAAGCGAACTACATTGGAAATATGATAGCTTCATTGAAGATGTTTTTACAATATGCAAATGTGGCTGTAATCGAACGGCTCTCGCTTTTTGAGTTTTCCTAACAAAGCTAGTTATTGTTTAATTGTTCAACAATACTTCACAAAAGAAACAGTTAGAGGTGAATAACAAAGAAATACCTATTACAATACACGTATACGCGTATGACCATACGCGTATACGCGTATTGTAATACGCGTATGCGCGTATAGACTGCGTATGCGAAGTTCGCTGATTTCTGAGCGGTACTGTAATTAGCATCACCCCTCAAGGAACTGTTTCATTTGTTTCAGAAGTGTGGGGAGGATGAATCTCTGACAAGTTTCTTACAGAAAATTGTGGATTTCTTGACAAACTTTTACCAAGGGACATGGTTATGGCAGATAGAGGCTTTACCATCAATAGAAGTGTGGGGTTGAAACAGGCTAAACTTGTAATTCCAGCGTTCACCAAGGGGAAGTTACAACTGGACCCGGTAGATGTGGAAAAGACCAGGGAAATTGCCAGTGTGTGCATTCATGTTGAAAGAGTTATTGGACTGTTGCGCTGAAAATATACGATTTTAGAGGGAACCTTTCCCACTGACTTCCTTAGGGGTAACCCTAATAGACCACCCGAAGCACAGGTTCCAATCATAGACCGCATAGTGAGGGTTTGCTCTGCGCTTGTAAATTTATGCCCCTCTGTAGTCCCATTTGACTAGCTAAGTTCATTAATTTAGGGGAACACAGCATCCCAAAACAGAGCCCGCTCTCTGACCACATTAAATGTTGACAATCTTTTCACTGTGGAGAGCTTTAAAATCATGACTTAACTTGTAGTGTTATAATTATTCTTTATTTGATACATACATTGCAATCTCCTTATTAAGAACCCACATTTTCATAGTTTATTGCAAAAATATTTGTTGCTGCTTGGGAATTAAAATTATTACGGTTTTTGAAAGGTTCTTGTTTCTTATGACAAATTTGGGATTGAGATGATTGAATGGGAGCAAAACTCAAGACCCAAAAAATCCCAAAGGCTTTCAACAAAAACCAAAAGAATCGCTGGACCAAAAATGAACGCCCAAAAATGCCACGCAGAATTTCTGACCCTTAAAATTTTAAACATTAAAAACATTAGAGATACACTTGTCAAACACCCAAGACTCCCTTTGATTGTAATTTATTCTCAGAGCTATGCAGCCAAGGTCAATAATACCAAAAAAAAATCCCTAATTAAATCAAGCCACCAAAAAGAATACTTCCCACATTTTCCTACCCCCCAAAAATACCAGATTCAAACATTTCAAACCCAAAAAAGTCCTTCTATAATCCCTGTGACATGAAATCCCAGGTACTCCCCCTGGGCACTTTTGTAGGACTGAATGACTGCAATCTAATGATTCATATACCTCTTTCTTCATTGAAACAGCAGCTCTTTTAAAGGCTGAAAGTAGAATACTGAGCTGAAGGCTCACTTTCAGAACATACAATGTCTCACACATTTCTGAACCAGGTGTTTCTAATTTCAGATCATCACAGGTGGAAATCATACCCTAGCCTCTTTTAGAATTAGTTTTTGATTTGACTTTTTACCACATTATACAGTTTGTGTGCTGGTCTTTATAGTTAAAGATTTATAATAATGTCAGCTTAACTGTATGTGAAGCTTACAGTGAACCTAACCTCAAAACATCTTCACTGAAGTAAATCTTTGCACCTGTTCAAGTACAGCAGTATTGCACTTTTTTAAGTGCCATTGTTACCAAATTTTGACTTATTACAGGCTCTTAAAGTCAGAAAGGGTTTGGATCAAATTCTTGAATTGACATCACATACTTATTTGCATCTTTGTAAACATGCATGCAAAGCAGTTTGGGAAGTCAATTCAAAAATAGACCCAAGCCCACTCTGACTTGGTCATATATTCTTAAACAATGTGTAGCTTTTTATACGAGTTTGAATGCTTTATTAAGAATCAAAATGTCTTAAAATAGGTGCAAAGTTTTACATCAGTAGAAAAAATATTTTGGAATTAAGTGCGCTTAAATACACGTATATCTCCTAAATACAACAAAGGGGAGAAAAGAATAAGGCCCCCAAGTAACACTCAATGTAATGCTGTCCTCTTTTTTCACAAGCAAATAAAAGGGAATTGAAAGGAGAAAAGTCTTGTTACTCAAATTTCACTTTAACTTTGTTACAAACCCCTTCAACTGTTGCTTACATACAGTAAGGCAATTTACTAGGGTATGAATAGAACCTGCAGTTAAAAAACTGGGAACGTGCAATGGCAAAAACACCACAGTCGCTATCCTTGGTCTGCTGCTGGACTGGAACAAAGTCAAGTGAAACCAAATTTCCACCTAGCAAGTCATTGGTCTGGTCCTCTACCTCTTGACTAATGACGTCATGGAATTAACTGTCAAAAAGGTGTACCTTCCCAGGCAAACATCCTATATTACTAATACAGACCCAGTGATTACTCCCTGTATGAAGGATCTGGATGAACTCCCCTGAAGCAACATTAAAGGTCCGTACACGTCCAAGGGTTGGACGCCGCAGGCCTTCAATTAATGGGTTTACATCTTGTAGAAGCACTTGTGCAGCTTGGACAATGTCACAATTAACCCACCCAGATGGATCATTAATCATGTTATAGTCTGATTCTTGTAAATTTGATAGGGGACCATATTTGTTAACAGTGCCTGTAGTTTCCTTAGTGATCTCAATTTCATCATCACTGTCACTGCTGGAATCACTTGAAACACATCCCATGACATGCTTATCCCATGACACTCTAGTAATGTGTCAGTTACAGTTGCCTTGGTGTTACAAACACAAATGTTGCTTGTTCACTTCAGGTGGCTCTTTTTTGAGCTCCTCCTTTGTTTGAACTGTGCTAATCTACTGCAGTGCGGGCAGCACCATGTTTTCAACATTGGCACCTCACCGAGTGATAGACATGCAGTGTGGAATTTGGCATAAGGGCAGTCTACATTACTACACGAGACCACATGACCACTGGGCTGGCCTCTGCAAAAGCAAATTTCACTGGCACTGGCAATACTTAGAGGGGCATCACATCTTCTTGTGAACCATCTCCCTAGGATCTTGAGCAGAATGCATATTCTCCAAAAAGCTTGCAGTTTCTTTATGACTGCATCAGAGTGGATTGGATTAGGGTAAATTCTGTCTGTTTACAAGTGTGCATTTAAATGAGAGTCAATGCCACCGACAACAAAGTCACAGTGCATCCTCCCTGGTACAGTAAATAACTGTTGCTGAAGGAACCATTAATCTTTTCCAAACAAGAGCTCTTTTCAGTGGCATACTTCTCAAAGTCACCTTCTTGGATAGAAATGGGGCATTTCACTTCACCACATCCCAACCCGTAACAGTCGCATGATATAAAAAAGTCTGGTGTGGCATGAAGGAATGGAAACTCTTTATTAATAAACAACCCACATCTTGTAAGCAGAAAGTTAATGTGGGTCTTATTCATATGCATCTCATATGCCCTTATAGCGTAATCTTCGTACTTGCAGCCATGCTTTATTGCCTTGGTGTTCACCTTAAGAAGGTGTGGATAACAGATAGACTTTATTAGTGACTGGGAAGGTTGTGCAACATTACTGTGGTAGACTGCACCGCTAACTGAGGTGCCAATTTGACCTGCTTGATGCCTGAACAATCCAGGGCCCTTTGCTTGATCTTGTGTCCTGCTCAACTATTTTAATCTCTTCATCTGACACGTTGATCTTGACATGCTTGCACTTTTGAAGCAGTTCTGGATATTCAAGATCTAAATTGGTGGGCTCAAAAAGGTCTGATAGCACAGGCACATTCCGGCTTTTAGCTACAAACTGTTCAGCATAGGGATCAATTAGACTGAGGACTGATGCTTTTGTTTCACACTGGTTTAGTGTTTCGTAAAAGATGTCCATTTCTGATTTGGAGGCTGGATGTGAAGGAATGGCAGTTGTTGCTTTACTACATGTAGGTTCAACCTGACTGTCAGCACAAGTTGTGTCCAGAGAGTCAATTCAAGTGTCAAGGTTTTCCTTGAGCTTCTTGGCAGAACTGAAATCAATCTCCTTAACTCTTGCGTAGGAAACCTCGTTCACATAAGTTGGCAAGAGCCACGCGCATTTCACTTGCGTACACGCCATCTTTCCGTTGACACGTGCCCAGCATTCAATGTAAATCATGGCGCTGGCGACATGCGAACACGATTCAGCAAGTCCAGCTTTACAGCCTAAACAGTGAGAAGAGAGTATTGTTCCATCAGTGTCGGCTATAATCCAAACATTGACGAGAGGATCATTCGTTCGCTGCAAGTGACGAACTTAAGTAACAGCAATGTACCTTCCGGAAATCATTTGCCTTTTACCGAAGCCACAAACCCCGACGCAACTTGGTTGTACCCTTCCAGGCTCTTGAAATTTTTTAACTGGTCATTCGTGTTGAAACTCATCTGCAGAACTAAATAGCTAAACAAATCAGACTGTTTTGATGGGTGGAAAACATTCCGGACTGAACTGATCGCTGGGGATATTTGCCGGGTTAACACCAACTACAGAAATCTTCCGAAGGTATCACAGTTTTATGTGGCTTTCCAGGGATGCTGGATACTCAGAAAGCACAGGAATCCTTGTGCTAAGTTTCTCGATTTCATCTTTCCCATTTTTCTGGGATGAATCCATGCTGAATTCACAGAACAGCCCAAAATATGCGAAAACTACACAGATCTGGCTTACTATTATCATAACTTTCACACTCTGAGGGGCACAAATGTGGCAGACAACCATATTTGGAAAGGCCTGTGATGTCACGTGAAAACCAAGAATTAAATAAACTTTCCCTAATACCATTTAATTTTCAGAGTTCAATTTTTTTTAGTATTCTTTCAGGATCAATCATGATAAAATAAAAACTACTGATTAATGGTCATTAATGCTCAGTGGTGCATAAACTTTTGAATATCTGACAAAGAAAATTAAATCATTATTTTATGATCTTCCCATGCTTCACGGAATTACCTTATGTGTAAATGGGGTCTAACCATTACATTAAACATAACTGGATCAAAACCACTTTAAATCAGGGGAACAAGAAACTGTTCAAACTGAACTGTGTAACAACCATTAAAGTAAAAGAAGAGTGAAACAAGGAATCTTATTTTGTAAACAATTGCCTTAAATTTTTGTTATAATTTGTGATCCAAATATTCTAAAAACATTATGCATAACATAATGATGTGAAATGAAACCATGTACACTAACCTCCAATTTTACAAGACATTAACTTCACTTCTTAAATTTTTCCTTTGGCTAATAGAAACTATTGTTTTGGCGGCTAGTGAAAGTTCCCATGTTGGAAACCAGTGTATTTATAAATTAAGTAATTAAAAATAAATAGCATAGGGCATTTAGGATAGTTTTTCAGACCTGTACTCCAGCCAGCAAATACTGAAAATTTAGATGTTAACCAATGGTAAGCAGTACATTGCAAATACTTCATGTAATAATACATGATGTATATGTCAGTAAATTTTTAAAGTTTGGACTTCCAGTGGTTCAGTGTTGGTAAGTGTTATGTTTATATCTGATTACTAGCTAAACATTGCCATGAAACAAACAAAAACTTGGTACAAACCTAACTTATGAATATATAAATAAGTGCTCTTAAATTTCAAAACTTAAACTCATTAACATGTCTTACTTTTCTTTCTTCTAACTTCTAACATAAACAGGGTTTTTATTTGGATCACGAGGAAATAAACCTAAACGATTTACGTGAACTTGTTATTTACCATCCAATTGAAGAAGAGGAAGATGAATCAAGCAATGACAATGATGACAGTTGCAATAATGTAGTCATAAATGCACCAACTGAACTAAACACTTCTAATCATTCTCCTGTCAATAAACGAAAAAGTCGCAAGAGAGACAGTGCAGCTTTGTTTGACATTTCCCTTGAGGATTTGACAGAGCCAGATTTTGCAGGAGTCCTTAAAGAAAAACACAGTGAAAAACTCTGGTGGTGTGTTCTTATTGATCAACACCTGTGTATATTTCCTTCGCAAGATCCAGATGAAGTGGCATATGATGTTCTCATCATGCCTTGCTGTCAGATCTCACTGGATGACCGACTTTTGCGCACTCCTGTGTTTAGACTCACGCAGTCTGGCATGGCACCCTGGGTTTTTGTGGCTTCTAATAATGATGAACTTAAAGAGTGGATGAAAGTTCTTACCATAGCAGCATCTGCTGGTAAACACTCATCCTCTCAGACAACAAATTCAAGTGAAAAACAATTCTCTGTTGTTCCACAAGCACCTCTTATGCATTCAATTGTGGAAGAAGAAGAAGAGCCTGTTGATGACGAAGAACAATCACCTCTATGCCCCTTAGAATCTGACGTTAAGCCTAATTCTTCTCAGTTGCATGAGAATTCTGGGTTAAACAAGGTAAAGGGAACTAACTCTATAAATCAAATAAATATTTGATTTAACCATGATTAGTAATGATGATTTAAATTAAATTTAACTCTTCTTTTGTTAACTGTCAAATAATTCTTAAAGGGCAGTGTTTTAGCTTCTCTTAATATAAAACTGAATATACATGTAAAAGAAATGCAACCCTGGGTATAATATGAAGAATGAAGAGCCAAATCACACATGAAATATTTTTGAAAGATACTGTTTTTAAGAAGGAAATTTTGTTCTGTTGCCTTTAAAATTATTTCAAACTGAAAGTTGTAGCCTTCCTTGAAACTTAAAATGATTCCCTCTTTTTGTCATCTCTAATTAATGCATCTTTCAATGTTAAGCCCAAGGGGAGGGGTCTGGGAATTTGAATTGTGGCCTCAAAATGGGTAAAATTGATTCAACAATACATCCCCACCTGTGTTAGCACAATCTCCATAAAGTGAGTTGTGAGAATTATGGGTAGTTGTTGTATTTGTTCAAAACAGGTGCTTACATGTATCTCCAAAACACCTGTATTTTTCTCCACAAAAGCTATTTTAAGATGGCTGCGCAGCGATATAGTTCCATTCCTCCTTGCAAAAAAATCAAATGTCTCCAACCTAGGGCCCAGACTCTTAATAGTCAAATTCTCACCACTGGGAAAGGCAATCAAGTTAAACTCCCTGCATACATGTATGCCTTGGGTCATTCCTCCTGCCTTGGGCTTAACATTGATAGATGATTCCTGATTCATTTTATCTACACAGTGAGCAGTTTTGAAATAATTTACCAGTTTCAACTTGATAGGCTGGCCAGCACTCCACCTTGTTGGACATGTTTCAGCATGTAAAGATCATTGTTATTGATAAGACAACAATATAATGATATCATCAAAACAAATGTACAGAAAGAACTGATGTTGATTAAACCTCTCCTCAGTTGTTAAGTGACAGATACTGGACCAGGAATGCAATACTTAGTGCATATACCTTCAGTGCAACATTGCTAATTTATGTCTTGATAGGTTTAAAACCTTTTGTTGATCTAACCACTGATGTTCATTGTGTGTACAGAACTAACAATAATTGACAATAGTTAACAAACGTCTATTACATCCGTAGCACTAACCAACAATGTTCTGTCAATATTTTTGGGGTAAAGTCATGAAGGTGTGCCCACAAACCAAAAATTATGGAAGCACATTTAGTTTGTTAGATTTACTGATTCCAAGAATCAATGTGTTGCCACAGCGTCCAGCCAGATGTCTGGAAAAAGCTATTATAATTAGAATGATTCCAATATCAAATTTATATATTGAGGTAAATTACATGCAAATGTCACACTTTGGAAGGTGAAAAATGTTGTCTTGAGAAGGACTTTTTTAGATGATTGTTTGCTTCTTTACATAAGATTTGAAAGGTTGAGAGCTGTCTTCAGGAATGGCTGGTCTCACAAAATTTGTTGCCTTTTTCCATAGGTTTATTATCAGACTACATGTACGTGCATTTGATTGAGTTTACCTATAGTCAGAGTTTAAAGTGATATTTAGAAATATTGTAAACAAGATATACTTTGTTGAGATGACTGTCACCAAATTGGTGTTTATTTTTTTGTAAGTCATCATTATAAGTATTTTAAGAAAAGAAAATGGTGTGCGCTTGGTGGAAAGCACTCTGTTGTTTTGTAAGGAACCAGTTTTTCCTTTTATCTGCTTTATTGTACTGAAAGAGGCAACTTTAAATGGAGATCTTGCGATATCATTAAGATGTAATTCAGTTTTCCTAACCTAGGTCTCAAACTGGTTATATAATGACATTACAGATTAATCTTGTTGTGTATGACCTATCAGAAATTGTATCTGTAATAAGTTTTGCTTAAAATGTATTTGTTCAGCTACTTCATGTTTCACATTAATTTTATCTCATATGTCAATGTGTATTGTATTTGTCTATGACCTTGCATTTTAATTCCTGCATTCCAGTTTGTTTTGAAATCATTGAATGGCCCGGCGAAATGACTAATAATGCAGCATTTACATGTACATGGTATTAGAAAAGGTCAAGTAGGTTTATTTGAATTGTACTTTGCTTGTTTTTCCAGAGTGAAGACAATCATACAGTAAGTTATGTGAATGCCGAGCCTTTGCAAAATGGACCTGAGAAAAAAACATTTCCAGAACTACCAAGAATACCTGATGAAGTTGATGGAGGGCAGTTTAGTGACGATGTTTATGAAGCAGTAGCAAACTTGAAGGCTTCAGGTGAAGAGTTTCAAGATGATGGCTTTGCTACAGATGAATTTGATTCAGGCTCTTCAGATGAGGGTGGTGTATCACCGAGCCCTCAGTCA
This sequence comes from Catalaphyllia jardinei, assembly GCA_022496165.2. Classification (NCBI taxonomy): domain Eukaryota; kingdom Metazoa; phylum Cnidaria; class Anthozoa; order Scleractinia; family Caryophylliidae; genus Catalaphyllia; species Catalaphyllia jardinei. The sequence continues at coordinate 18,867,408 of CM042749.1, forward strand.
CAGCCAGTACAGCAGAAAGCTAAAAAGAAGAAAATATTCTTTCATTGGCTTAAGAAAAAAGGAAAGAAGGACAAGCTGTTTTCCAGTCCCCAGGACGGGGTTGCCTTGGCAGGGTATGCATACAAGGCAAATGAGAGTGCTAAACGCTGGTTCTTGGTCAGAGAAAAGAAGCTGCATTGTTATAAAACAATTAAAGATGAGGACCCTGATATAACAGTAGACTTGGATGGATGTGAAATAAAAGTTGGAGAGGAAGAAAGAAGCAAGCTTGCCATTCACGTACTTAGAGATGGATTGACACAGTTTACTCTTCTTGCGAAGAGTGCAAAAGACTGGGAACGTTGGAAAAAAGCTTTCCTTATAGAATCTGGTTTCATTAAACTTGCTGTATCACCAACAGATACAAGTTCAGGAGTTTTTGATCAAGACGATGAAGATGATTATGTTACTCCGGTAGTTTCTCTAGACTTAGAGAAGACATCCACTGGAACAGAGAAATCTAGCATGCAAATTCACACAGGAAGTAACAATCAAAGCATGGATGAAGCAGAAGAGGAAGAGTTTTACATGGAGGTTGTACCTTCAACTACTGCTACAGTTGAGAATTGTAAACCAGCATCTCCATCTTCAAGTCAGCTAGATTTGGGGCCTCTCCCCCCTGTTCCACCTGAACTGCCACCTCCAAGAAGCCCGGAAGTAACAAAAAGGGAAGTAAAAAGTGAGAATGGTGATAATTTAAAGGAGAGTGAGGAGATTTATGAGGAGGTATCTAGCTCAGTGGCGCATGCTGACAAAGTAATCAAATGGGATGGGGTTAGTACTCCTAGCAAATTGGATGGCACCTCTGCTGGTGTTCATATCAAGTCCACCGATAAAGCAAGCAGAGGTCAGTTAACAACATGTAGTTTATCAGCTTATATAGTTATCCTAAAATAGTTAAATGACACATTGCATTGGGCCAAGAAGTCCAGACCACCAGAGCTTATTGAGGTTTGGGAGTCTTTGTACTCCCCATAGATGATGATGATAATAATAATAGTTCGTATTGTGTGATCGTCTGGGTGAGTGTAGTTCTGAAAAGAACTGTTGTTCGTGACTGACGTTTCGACAACCTGAGCGGAAGTCATCTTCAGAGTCAAGTGAATAGTGTTTGTCAGTCGATGATGTTATAAGTATGTCCGTTGATAGTGATTGGTCGGTTAAGCCATGATGGTATTGGCTGGAAGACTCATGTAAAGTTTGTCATCAGTCATTGGTCGGTTTCGATCCGTCTTGTGTTAGTCAAATTGGTCTGTTAGAGTCTGTCTATTGTAAGTCAAAATTATTAAGTTGGTCTTACAGCCCTACAACATCCGTGTAGCCCACAAACCTACAACTACTTTACGGCACTTACTGACCAACGTTAAAGACCGAGACGAACTCAACAACAGACAGGGAGCTGTTTACAAGATCAAATGCTCCGACTGCCAGGCTTCTTACATTGGTGAGACTGGTACACTAACTTAGAACAAACGCCTCTTAACAGATGTCAACAACTACCGGCACCTTACAAACGACTTATCCGCGACGAAAACGAAACCGTCAAACGGACTTCTAACAGATCGACTCGATAATTTTGACTTACAATAGACAGACTCTAACAGACCAATTTGACTAACAAAGGACAGGTCGAAACCGACCAATGACTGATGACTAACTTTACATGAGTCTTCCAGCCAATACCATCATGGCTTAACTGACCAATCACTATCAACGCACCAGACTTATAACATCATCGACTGACAAACACTATTCACTTGACTCTGAAGGTGACCTCCGCTCAGGTTGTCGAAACGTCAGTCACCAACAACAGTTCTTTTCAGAACTACACTCACCCGGACGATCACACAATATGAACTACTGATACTCCTGGGTTCAAACCATTTACTATGATAATGATAATGATAATGATAATGACAATGATAATGACAATGACAATGACAATGACAATGACAATGACAATGACAATGATAATGATAAACCCTATTTAGTGAGGGTGAACTTAACAGCAAAGCTGACAAACCTGTGGCCCTCATTTCCAGATTGAATTAGAATTTAGAGTGAAAAATCCTGGGAGCAGGGACAAGAACCAACAACAAACTCAACCCACATGTGACGCTGGTTGCGGGAATCAAAACCGGGCCACAGCATTGGGAGATGAGTGCTCTCACCACTGCGTCATCCCTGCATCTCCAAATGCTAGCATTAGGGAGCTTAAGCCTTTAAAGCACTAAGGGGTCTCCATTTGGCAAGTAAAATCGTCTGGCGTTAGACAGAGTAAAATCTTTAAGTTACCCTTAGGGTGTAAAGGGTTAAGAAAAGCACGATGGCAACAGCAGCAGCAGCGTTGTTAACAAGGTTTAATGAGCAGAGCACATGCGTTATAATTCTTGGTACATTTCTTTGCCATCCTCTGCAAAACAAGAATGTCAAATGACCAAGTTCTGTGTTGTCTGAAGAGTGTGAACCCTGACGGCTCATTTTTTTAAATTTTTGTTTCGGATTTATTGCGGATGTGTCTTTCTGTAGATTCAGGTTTGTGATTGTTATAGCTTTGACATAGATAAACAAAGTAAATGACTTTAGGGTATCACAAGATTCATAGGTAAAATATATTAAGTTCATTTTTTAATTGACCTTTTCCTTGGCATCGCCATTGTGGTTTATTAAGCTCCTGATTATCATAGTTACCCAGACTCCCCAGCATTAAATGATATTCGCCTGGGTTTAGAGAGGCACTGAGAGAGTAAATTGTCTTGTTCAAGAACAGAATGCAGTGAGTGTAGCCAAGGCACAAACCTGAAACATTTAAATCTACGGTTCACCCTGCTAAATGTTAGACCACCAAACTCCATGCACTAAAATAATTATTACTGAGCATTGATCTTGACTTGCAGAATACTTACAGTAATTTACTAGTAGGGAGATAACTACACTTGTAAACAAATGCACATTGCATAATTATAGTGGTGGCTATAACTATCATGGTACTCAGTAATTCTAAGATAACCATGGAGGCAATATTCTCCCTGTAGGTCCCATGCCTGCTGGTGTGTCAGATGGCGCCATAGAGGACAGTGCTATCACAGCAACATCATTTTTAGACACTTCTTCAAAGCCTTCTGCTGGAAGACTTAATTCATCGTATGGAGCTTGGTGTGCAAAAGTCAATGACAAACACCAGTATCTCCAGATTGATTTGGGTATGAGTGTATTAAAATATATGTTGCAGTTAATTTTTGGTCTCAGTTAATTTTATAATTACTAGTTGGTTTTTTTTCTAACTACTAGGTGGTTTTATTTAACTAGTTAATCTTTTTTAGCAATAACAAGAGCCTTGGTAGGATATTTTAAATGTATTTCTTCTGTACATGCATGTAGAACCACTGACAGAAGTTGTGATTTTGACTCTTTGTCGTCACCTCTGACTCTGGGCTGTTGTTCTTAAGATATAGTTGCTATGTTTTTTGGCTTAGCTTATTGATTTTTTGTGTTTATTACGATTTTCCAGAGTGCATGATTATTTGGTGTTTGTTTTATTATTTCAGTTTCCCACTGTGCATTTATTGTGGATATACATGTAATTTCATTTTGACTCTGGGCTGTTGTTCTTTGGACTGGGCTAAATAGCTTCCTCATTCAGTGTCTCTCACCTCTGTGTGTCATCCTTAACACTGCTCTACATCTACCCTCTTTGCACCTGCATTTCTAAGCATTAGGAGGAAGTCATTGTAAACTGTAGCTTTCACCTGAGTATCAACAGTACTATGCACTTTGCCATGGTCACATATTACTGCTCCCAGTGAATGCATTTAAAAAACTCTCACTTTGTCCTGCAGTGAGGAGTAAGACCAAAACCAATTGTGACTTGTGTGCACATGCATTCTTACACTTAAAACTGACTTAAGATATAGTTGCTATGTTTTTGGCTTAGCTTATTGATTTTTTGTGTTTATTACGATTTTCCAGAGTGCATGATTATATGGTGTTTGTTTTATTATAATAATTTCAATTTCCCACTGTACATTTATTGTGGATATACATGTAATTTCATGTGTCTGCCTTGTCTTCAGGTGAGGTAACTAAGGTATGTGGAGTGGCATCACAAGGGAGACCAGGATTTGCAGACCAGGGAGGCTGGTTTGTGAAGACCTACACTCTTGCTTACAGCAAGGATGGTGAAAACTGGGCAAATTATAAAGAATTTGGGATAGCCAAGGTAAAAGTTATTTGTTCATTGTTTTCATTAACTGGTCTGCCTTCGTGGGGCTCAGTAGCAAACATACAATAGGTCTGAAGTGCCCTCCAGAAGATAATTCACTATCTACAGTAGACACAATGTCAACAGATAACATTGTACATGTATGTTAGTCTTTTTGACATCATGCACTCTGTGCATGAGTTTGGAAATCAACTTAAAGTTTATTAGCAGCAACTAGAACTAGCTATAGTGCATAGGTTTACTTTTTTAACCTGTTGAACTTTGGTATAGTTATTTTTTCCTCTCAGTTAATTCTCAGTTGCAACTAGGTAATTGAGAATAAAAATTAGTAATAAAAATTGTGAATGACGTTTCGATGAATCGTTCATCATTTTCAAATTCGTAAAACTAAAGGTCAAAGTCTTGTGTCTTAATATACTAAAATGTGTGTGAAAATCTCGTTGCATGTAATTTAAAACACTACAATGCGGAACGTAGAAAGTGATAATTAGGTTCTAAATAGTTTTGCTTTGATTGAATCAGATTGCGTGTTCAGCTCAGGTCTCACTTCTTGAATAAAGAGCATTTCGTAAATTAAGCACTCAAATTTCCCGCGGCATTTCTTAAGAATGATGAATTGTTCCCGAAGATCTTTGTTTCTCTGATTCTCTGGGCGTCACGCAGGTGTTTTCCAATAGCAGAGTGTTTGTGTTCCTCAATGCGTTGAAAAAGGTGTCGGCGAGTATAGCCAACATAATCCGCATCACACAGATCACATTTGAATTTGTAGACAACGCATTGTTGATTTATTAATGGTGGTTTGGCCTCTGCTACTTTGATGTCGGCGGCAATTTTCCTGCTCGTAAACACTGGGCGTGTGGGAGGCGCGGTGGCCTCATGGTTAGTGCGCTCGTCTCCGGATCGAGCGGTCCGGTTTCGAGCCCTGGCCGGGGACATTGCCTCTCTCCACCCAGGTGTATAAATGGGCGGGGGTAACCCTGCTGGGGGGTAACCCTGCGATGGACTAGCATCCCATCCAGGGGGGAGTAGAAATACTCCTAGTCGCTTAATGCTAAGGAAACCGGGATAAGCTCCGGCCTGATGGGCCACTTGGCTCGTATGCAGACTTAACCTTACCTTTTAAACACTGGGCGTAGATCGCTGTTGATTTTCTTTCCAAAATCCGACAGCTGTCTTCGTACAACGTCGGCTGATCTTTGATCCTTGAACGGCAGAAGAACTCGAACGGGCGCATTTGCTTGAACATCGCGAACTTGTTGTTGATTTCGCGACTCGATGAATCTAGTTATTGTGGAATTAATAAGATTCTCTGGGTACTTCAGTTTTAAGAAGATCCCTTTCAAGTTGTCACATTCTTCAGCAAATAGATCAGGTGAGGATGAGAGACAGTGGGCTCGGTTTAACATAGTCATTAGAAGGGATCGTTTGTAACGGGCATCAACATGGCTTTGATAGTGGAGAGGTAGGCCTTTATCTGTTGTTTTCCTGTGGACACATGTTTTCAGCTGTTTCCCAATCTTTATGAGTTCCATTTCGTTGAAAGGTAATTTATTATTATTTGCAACTTCCATCGTAAACCTGATTGCCGGGTGTGCTTCGTTTAATGTTGCTAGGAATGCCGTAGCAGTTGGAATATCTTTTACCGCGGCTAAGGTGTCATCCACGTATCTCTTATACAAAGAAGGTAACTTATCATCGCTTTCTAGTTTCTCCTCGATCAAACACATAAATGTGTTCGCCATGAGTGGCCCAAGGGGTGACCCCATCGCTACGCCGTCAATTTGTTCATAAAGACTGCCGTTGAATTGAAACAGTTGATGTTTTGTAGCCACTCGTAGAAGCTTAACAAGGTCATCCTGGGTGATGTTAAGGTTGTGTGTCTCATTGAACCAATTCTGAGTGAAGGCCTTGTTCAATTCACCATTCTTAAGAAATGCCGCGGGAAATTTGAGTACTTAATTTACGAAATGCTCTTTATTCGAGAAGTGAGACCTGAGCTGAACACGCAATCTGATTCAATCAAAGCAAAACTATTTAGAACCTAATTATCACTTTCTACGTTCCGCATTGTAGTGTTTTAAATTACATGCAACGAGATTTTCACACACATTTTAGTATATTAAGAACTCACAAGACTTTGACCTTTAGTTTTACGAATTTGAAAATGATGAACGATTCATCGAAACGTCATTCACAATTTTTTCACTAATTTTTATTCTCAATTGTTTATCCGAGGCCTCCGTTATTACAACTAGATAATGTTTGTTTTTTTTAAATGAGGTAGATTCTTTTTCAAGTAGTTAAAGTTTTAAAACTAGTTATCTTGATATCTTGATATCTTGATATCATTGGCTTAGAAAATTGCATATTGTATTTCAGCAAATCATAATCCAGAATTACGATGTGTAATTTGCACTGGTGTTACACTTATGGCACCAGTGTTACACTTTTTGCGCTGGTGTTACACTTTACCTGCACTGCTCTCAGCCAATCAGAATCAAGAAATTTTTTTTCATGTATATTATTATGTATGTTTTATTGTCCAGGTCTGGTAGTGGACATGAATTGTTGTCTGCACTGGGAGTCAGTATGACCAGTATGCTACACTTCCAGTGTCATAACATTACAGTGTCCTTAAATTTTTACCATGTTTGGTTGTGGCTGCAGCCCTTCAATATTTTCAAATAAAAGCAAAGGTTTAATGTTTGTTGGGTACTTTACATTCTGCTCTAAGACTGTACTAGAAAGTGCACTCAAGGTATATTAGGTTCTCCAAATCACAATTATTTAGATAAGGTATTCCTCATTGATACCATCATACTGAATATATGTGTATTGTTTCTGCTTGCAGGTTTTCCAGGGTAATTATGATCCCAACACAGTAGTGACTAACATGCTAAAGATGGCGGTAAATGCTCATTATGTAAGAATTAAGCCGCAGTCATGGCACAACCATATAGCTTTACGTGCTGAGGTCTACAAAGGAGGAGCCAGTGAGTAAATGATACATCTTTTTATTGACTTTTTTTCAATATTCACGTATGCGATTTTCGTAACTTCAGGATGTGGGTACACTGTATATCAATTCCTTGTATTGCTGTAGTCCCAGGCAGGACTGTCATTAAGGGCTGTAACCATAACACCCTGTTACGGCTGAGTATGGTTGATTTTCCCTGGTTGCCACGGGTGAAATTTTCTTAGTGTTGTTGATATAGCTCGCTCGCTCACTCACTCACTCACTCACTCACTCACTCACTCACTCACTCACTC
>CM042749.1:18882833-18890333 GCA_022496165.2 Catalaphyllia jardinei
GGGGGGGGGGTGGGGGAATTGGCACACATTTGACACTGATTGACAACAAAGGTAACTCCTTTCAAACAATTAAAGTGACATACTTAAACACCAATCCAGGGTCAGGCATGCGCACAGCCTTATCACCCAGGCAGTGGCAGCCTTGGACAGCTGTTTCTGCCTTATTAGGCCTCATCAGTATGGCATAGCCGACAGGCAGAAATAGGACTTAGAGCTCTATGTAGTCTGCCCTTTACAGCCAAGACTCGTGCAAAGCACCCCTTTATTAAAGCCCCAGCTCCACACTATGCGTAAGGCACTTGGCAGACCGTGGGTTGGTGTTCGAGTATGTCACTTGCTTTTATTATTTGTTACAAAGGACAAAAACTTTTCGAGCCGTATTTAAAAAGGACACTTGGCTGGTGTAAAATAGAGATGACAATTTATGTATTGTAAAATCTGTACAAAAGCTAACGGATTGAGCAGGGAGTCACAGGGCAGAAATATTTACAATACTGCACTCGGTTGACATACTGGTATTCAAGGACACCAAATGGCCAACTTGTGCCTACGCCATTAAAAGTATATCGCAAACAGTGCTGATATATCTTTAATACGAAGGCCGAAGAGTTGCTATGATATTGTGTCTACATACTACTTGTGCCCAAGGGTACGGAACACATGCACAAAGATCTGAGAGTTGTGTGGCTATATTACTCCCAGGACTCACTACAGCCGTTTCCTAGATGGATCACTGCTCGACGTGCCTTGAGGCCTAGTGTGAAAAGTAAAAGGTCACGTTTTCTTAGAGTTTACAGTCATGACTTAAATGGAAAACAATATTATTTTTCATTGATTTTGTATTAATGTTAAGAAATAAATCTAAAACGTAAATAATACCACAATTTCATCCACAAAAAAGTTATTTTGTCGGATTATGCAACCAACCGTGTCTTATAGTGGGGGGGAGGGTCATGTGATTTTCAACCTTCATTTAAGGGTGGGTCACTCCGTTTTGTGCCAAATGGAAAGGGTGGGTCATGTGTTTTCTGACCATCACATTTTGAAATGCTCCGGCCCACCCCCTCCCCGTACTTTTTGACCAGTCCCTTAGGGTTAATCTCGCTACCAAAGAATTAGCTTTAATTCTGATACATCTGTTATTTTATTTTGTTTGGAAGTGTTACGTCACAACGGACTTTATAGAGTGGACAAAGAAGCTTGTTGTAAAACTATAATAAAGTTATTACAACAAAAGTGCTATTTGTTGAATCATTCCTTTTGGACGTCAGTTGGTCTTCAAAATGATTTCTTTGTTCCTTTTTAAAGAAATGTTTATTTTTATCACTGTTTTTTATTGTGTTTTTAATTTGCTTTTTTTTTAGAGGTTAGGTAAGTGAAAACCAGCATTACTCCCTTTTTTATGCCGGTCTAGTCCCAAGGGTATTTTGTCGCGCAGATATTTCATTGCCCGCGAAGAGCCTTGTTAGCGGGAAGGAAACGGTCGTTGATGCAACTATTAGTTTAAGAATCTAACCAATCAAATAACATAAAAAACAGTGATAAAAATAAACATTTCTTTAAAAAGGAACAAAGAAATCATTTTGAAGACCAACTGACGTCCAAAAGGAATGATTCAACAAATAGCACTTTTGTTGTAATAACTTTATTATAGTTTTACAACAAACTTCTTTGTCCACTCTATAAAGTCCGTTGTGACGTAACACTTCCAAACAAAATAAAATAACAGATGTATCAGAATTAAAGCTAATTCTTTGGTAGCGAAATTAACCCTAAGGGACTGGTCAAAAAGTACGGGGAGGGGGTGGGCCGGAGCATTTCAAAATGTGATGGTCAGAAAACACATGACCCACCAAATTATTGACGTCGCACTGACGTAACAGATATAATGATTTAATTGCAGAGTTCACCAAATTATCGACGTCACACTGACGTTATAGATATAATGATTTAATTGCACAATCCATATAAATGACTGTAGATAAATGAGTTAATGCATTAAGTCCAACGGCGCGAAAGCGACCGGACAAGCTGAAACTGTAAAACTCCGCTGAAGAAGACATTAAAGTCGAAACCGGTCCGGAAAATGGCTTGTTCAGGTTGAGACGGCTGGATCGACACCCAGCCATAAGTGTCCACCCTTAATTTCCAGGGCGAAACCGCAAGGGAGGTTCCATGAAGCGAGCGGGATCTAGACCCCCTCTCCTGGCAACACTGTTTATACAGTTGGAGCACTCTTTAGATTGGGTGGAGAGCCTTGTAAGAGGTGTTCACTATTGGCATATTGCTTCGCTCACTGCTTTGCAGTTTGAGCACTCTTGTGACTCCACAATGCAATCTAACAATGTGTAACCGTACATCCTGTGCCCAAGTTCAGGAGTTGCCATAAAGCCATTATGGTAATAACCGGGAGGGCACATTGTATACATAATTGTATATCTATATATATATAAAACTGTTTGCCTTTTCATAGGCCACTACGCTTGCCTCAAACACGTTCCAAAGCAGATTGGCTTAATATTGTTTGAATATACTGTAACTGGTCTTATTATATTGTTGGGTCTCATAAAGACTGAGAATTGCGAAATTTACAAATTTGATTGGCTGAAATTAGATATTGACCACGGTCTAGATTTCCCCATAAGCGGCGAGAGGGGGGGGGGGGGGGGGTGCTAGTCGGAAATTTTCCTTAGAAACCCTAAGAGGTACAAAGATCCAGGTTTATGGGCGTGGCACTTGGCGTGGCTTGAAGCATTCTCATCCCCGGAAGCCACGGTCAGTAGCTAGGATCGCGACCTCTGGGCTGGCTGGTCCAAGACCGGAAGTCCGCGATTCACTAGTCTCCTTTGCAGCCGTTTTTGGGGAGGTCACGAAACGCTCCCCCCAGTCCCCAAACACGTCTGCGAAGGAGACTAGCGATTCACCATTTATCCCTTTGCGCGCCCGAAAAGTCTCCAGGGCTTTTCGAGAGACTTCAAAGAATGTGCTGCGCTCACTCGTTCGTTCTCCAGAGTTTTGCAACCCGTGAATAAAATCCGTACAAAGCACTTTCTATGCTGTAATTTGTTGATTGTATATATAGCGAGAATTCAACATGTCCTTTAAATCAGTTTTATTTTTCCCCGATAACATAAGCTTACATGCAGAACAGCAAAAATTTCAAGACTGATGTAAATGACCGAACGTAAACGTAATAAAAACCAAATTCGCTTTCCCGTCCAGCAACAAGCGGACAAAGAGCCTACACAAGCTAAAATACAATACGGGGAATTCGCATGTAAAACACAAAGTGTGAAATCTTTTCGCTTGTCCATGACAGCGCTTCGCGCTGTGCAAAGACAAATTCGGACTCTGTTGACTTACGCTGTTTATTGAAATGTTGAATGTTCCTCCTTGAATGTTCGCCCTCGAAACAGAGATAAGACTTGCCGAGGTGACTGTTGGCTGAAGCTAAAGTGCTAACGATCAAGATGTTGGATTTATTCCGCTGCTGTTTCCGAAAGTGAACTAAAACGGGAAGCCGAAGCCATGTGAAAATTATTTTCTCTCGGTTCAAACTTAGCACTATGTTAAGTCCTAAGGATTTTATTCCCGATTCTCTTAAATCACGTGTTGTTTATCAGTGCGAGCTGTGGAGTTTGTTATATTGGTGAAACCAATATAGGCATTTTAACACACGTGTTAATGAGCATCTCTTTCGGGACAAAAATTTTTAAACATCTTAGTGCTTCTAAAGGTTGTAGGGATAAGTGTGATATCCCTTGTTTTAAGATTCTCGATAATGCCAGCACTTACTCTCAACTTAAAATAAAAGAGAGTTTTCATATTGAACAGTTGAAACCTGAACTCAACAAACAAGTTGACCACGTTTATTTGTCGTTGCATTTCTAAATTTATCTACTGTTGTTTACAGGGAGTTTAAGTTTATTTTTCCGTTATTTCTTTTCTTAGTCTATCATTTTATTGGTTAGTTTAAAAAAGTTTAACAGTTAACGGCTATTTGAATGTATAAAGCTTCATTGTATAGGAGTAGTTATATATACCGACCATCATCTTTATCATATATTCATAATGGCTGATGATGATGTTTGAAACATCGAAACATGTTCCAAAAACTGAAAAGCGTTGTTGTGTTTTTAAAGATAATTGTTACATATAGAATGCTATTTTCAGCGTTTATTACCTAAAATTCTATTAAAAGATGGTACAGGACACAATGTTCAGGACCATGATGCAAAATTCTTATAAGTACACATATTTAAAGCTTTCCTGTAATTAAAACGTACTGAATTGAATCCATTTTTTAAGTACTAACTTTTGACACTTTTGGATTGTAACCAACCATGCGCACTGCAATGTTGAAATGTGCCCACCAATGAGCATATTTCTTTATTAAAAAAGACGTAAATAAAAAAATGGTCTGAACAAAATCGTTTTGAAATACGTTTTGCAAATGATTAAAAATGTTGAATCTCCATGTTTCGGAATTTTTTTATAGAAAAGTAATAAGAACACCTTAAACAACACATTTCAGGCTCCTGTCATATTATTTTAAACTCGACACCCTAAAAAGAGCCGCAAAAGCTTCGGCGGTATAAAAGGTATGATGACCACCTCTAGGGTTCTAGAGTGTTCCAACATCGTTTCCCATGTTCAAAGGATCTTTTCCTCGTCTTGGAACAAGGTTCTTTCTGCCTTTAAGTTTTAAACCGTTGAAAACTTTTCAAACACCTTATTCGTTCTTGACTGCATGCAGACAGCTGCATGTGCAGACTAATCAGGGTAGACTGCAGCTGAAAGTTCTTAGCTTGAACAGGTGGTGGAAAAAGTTTGCAAGCGGCAAATTCATACGCTGGGCCGTTCCGGTCATTCAGTGGAAACGGGGGGCGAGAGAGAGTCTGGGAACGAGACAGCTTCCCAACTCAAAAAAAAAAGTGCAAAGAAACGGGGCCGCGAAGAAATCGTTTGCTTGACGCCTGCTGATTTACAAATTATTTGCCGTAATCAAGGAAGACGACCTGCAACCTCATTCCCAGGGTCCTCACTCTACTTCGAGGTAGAGAGAGGACCCTGAGGACGAAGTTGGACGAGGTTTGACCTATGACACACACGTTCTACTCCAATCGAAAAATGAATTTGATTTGAGAGCTACAGAAGAGGCGCTTACCATTTGCAATTCGATTTCCGGCTGATGAGAGACTGGATACTGGAAAGTTAAGCAAATGGCAAAGAAATTTCCGCCGTTCCGTTCCGAATGGAACTGAGGGATGCTTACCATTCGACCAAAATTCCGGGGCGAATTTCCGAAAATTTCCATGGGCAAATGGCACAGCCTTTTTCCAGTGTGGAAGACGATAATTGTTCGCTTGGAATTTTTTAATGACTTCTAGGTTTAACTCACAAATATCATAGAAGCAAACAAAACACTGATAAGTCGACATCGTGACTTTTTTATAGACCACAACAGCAGAAATCTTGCACAAACTACAACGGCAACGAAAACGTCGCAAAACAAGGGGTTTAATGAGTCGTACAATGGTCCTGCACGCGTTATAAATATTTGTACATTTCCCAGTCAGTCTGTGCAAAACAAACAAGTACACCACGGAGGCATTATTTTTACAAAACGCTTTCTTCACGAATTTAGCTGTAGCTAGTATTTATCGACATATAAGTAGAAAGGTTCTGAAGTGTTTCTTTTATCGAATGCGCGTCGCCGTCATCCTTGCGTGAGATGTCCAACTCGCTGTGATCGCGGCCAAAAGCACTAGCTAGCGCTGAGTAAAAAATTGGGAATTTGCATAAATTCCGAAAAAGAGGACAACCTCGTGAGGTATACCCAAATTCTCGAAAAAATTTTCTTGGAAGTTTCCGTTCCATTTGGCTTTCATCCCCGAATTTTCGGAATTTTAGGTTGAATGGTTCGCTTTTTGGAAATTCAACAATTTCCGGATTTTCTGGAACTTTTCCCAGGAAATTTCCGTACCATTTGTCTCCGTTTCGAAAATTTTGAAAATTTTTGGTCGAATGGTAATTAGCGCCCGAGGAGTACTTTGAAGGGTTGTTTACCATTTACAAAAAAATTCCGGAAATTTCGGTCGGGATGCAAATGGTAAGACTGTTTTGGTTTGCCCGAACGGAAATTTTTCAAAATAAACGCAACGTCTTGAAAAGTAGTCCAAAATTCCCAAACGGAGTATCTGAATGTCCTTACCATTTGCCATTCGAAACCAGTTCCAGGCCATGCGCCAATTTTTGTATGCGTTACGTGGGATTCGTCAACATGGCTGCTGCTGAAAGTTCTGTTTTCCAGTGTGCAAGCTGCCAACTCTTTAGCAAGAACTTCGAAGGTGGTTTGGTCATTCGAAAGTGCGATCTGAACTCATCGACATCGATTGCATAAGACGGCACCACAGCCTCACAAAAACCAACGATTCTCTTCAGATCTCTCTTCATGAAAGCTGCAGTGGCTGATATTAAGTGGAATTCTCCATCTTCCTCATAATCGAGAAGTAATTCCTCGTCAATTGAGGCATCTTTCAGCAGCCATTTTGAAGATGTCAAACTCGTCCTAGGCTCTTTCGGTAAGTTGGGTATGTTGTTCAAATGGTACACGCCTACCCCAAACGGAAATTTCCAAAATGGGACAGGGTGCTTACCATTTGTCAGAATAAACCGGTTGGGACGAGCGTTGAATAATGGTAAGGGTTTTTCCAAAATCAGCAAACCATCCGAACGAAATGCCGCTTACCATTTGCAACTCGATTTCCCGTGATTGTTTTCGGCTGGTGAGAGATTAGAAACTGGAAAGTGTAGCAAATGGTAAGGAAATTTCCGCCGTTCCGTTCCGAACGGAAAAAGAGGAGTACCTCTGAAGGTGCTCCCCAATTTCCGAACGGAATTTCCGGAAAGCTACCTTACCATTTGACTTCAAACCGAAATTTCCGGATTTTCTGGCCAAATGGTAAGCACCCTTGCTTTCCATTTGCACAAACCATCGACCAACCGGTTTCCCCATGTAAATGGTAAACAACCAAGGTACACCACAATTTCAGAACGGAATCTCCGGAAAATTACCTTACCATTTGACTTCAAACCAAAATTTCCGGATTTTCTGGCCAAATGCTTCATGCGCGACCGTCTGCGCGCGCTCATAGAGAAGTCTGGGAACGAGGCAGATAGGAGAGCTATACAAACAAAAAAACATGGCACTGAAAAGCGGCCAAGTTACGTTAGCAAAGGTTTTTAAATTGGCCGGTTGCTTCTTTTGGACTGAAAGTTAAAAAGTATTAGGTCACGATGGATCATGGACAAAACGGCGAGAAGGATATTTTGTTTTCATTTGGTTTAATCACTGATATTCAATATGCAGACATATGTGATCGACAAAACGCTTCCAACGGAAGATGGCGACGGTACCGAAACGCACTGTTTTGCCTTCAAGAAGCAGTCGCACATTGGAAAACAGTGGAGAGTTTGCCGGCGTTTGTTGTTCAGTTG
>CM042749.1:18895333-18897670 GCA_022496165.2 Catalaphyllia jardinei
AGTAGTCTGTATGAGAAGAAAAATGTCGTTTACTTTTTTCAAATATCTCTTTTCGTTCCAGAGATATTCAAATATTAAAATATGCAAATTAGCCAAGTGATGACGTCATATGCTCAACCAAATTTTGATCAAATATGATGAGAAACGATATCTCAGCCAATTTGTAACAGAAATGTTTGATACTTTGCAGAAAGTTTCTACTAAAGGTGCACCACAATACGAACTTAAAAGTTTTGTCACTATGGCAACATACTGGGTTCCAGGCCTCCCCAATATTAAAGACATTTCTGGCCACCTTTGGCGTTCCATTTTCATATTTGCTAATGGTGCCTTGTATGTATGATCCAGCAGGCATGTAAATATGTTAGCTCCAGTTTGTGGCCCTGTTTAACGTTTTTCGAGCTGAAAATCACTAACATATTGAAATCAGGTCGGTGGGGACTGGTACAGAGTGAGTTGCCATGAAAACAGCATTTTCATAGCCACAGGTGTGTTTCCTACAGAACTATTAACCTACCATGGTTTAATGGCCTGCGCCGCAAATTGGCCAAGTTAGCTCTATTTATGTACTTGAGATAATATTGGGTTGAGTGTATGACGTCATCGGTCATCTCATTTGCATATTTTGCACATTTTTAAAACTTGAATATCTCCGGAACTAATGCAGATATTGGCAAACGATAAACGGCGTTCACTTTCTTTCATGGAATTCTATGTGATACACCTAAAATATCAAGGGATAAAAATTTGATCATAGCACTTTAACATTAGACTGTTGTTTTCACGAGTGAGTTTAGTGAGTTTATCATGATTCGTCTTGGTTCCCGTGAAAGAGATTATTCGCTCTTCAGAGTAGTTATAACTCTTGAAAAGGGTTCAAGATCGCAGCACGGAAGGTATGGCTGCACAATTCACTTGGATCGCCACGACCAGTAAACGAACTCCAAACAATCCTGACAATTTCTGCTAGCATAGGCACAGCTGGAAAGTGTTTTTAAAATACTACGTACGTGCATACCCGGCAGTCTGAAGTTATTCTAGAATTTCCACGGAAAAACTCCTCCAGTCCTTCTAAAAACTGTAGATCTTTGTTTAGAAATTTTAATTTCTGCTATGTCCAATTGGGGTTCGATTACCAGTCGAGCAAAACCGAGAGAACACCTACTTTATAATTCTAGCATTCATTCATTCATTCCGAACACTGGATCGATTTATATTCGATTATTCGTTACGAGGACCGAATAGTTCCAAACTTGGACGCTCTACTTACGCACACGATACCATTCTGGTTACAGCTGCTGAGCACAAGTAGCCACAAAAAGTCAGTATCTTTCTTAGCACTTTATAAATATCCTTTTTATTAGGTTCAAATGGCCACAATTATGCCGTTTCTTTGTGTAATTCGTATAGCGATTTATTCGACAACAGCTGCAAGAGGAATATGACTTATCACAAGATACCAAGTGCACCAGAACTAAAGACATGGAACCAACGTATTGAAATCAGCCCAAGATGACAGGTTACTTTCCGCGAATGACGTCATAAATTTAATATTTAAAATGGCGCCGCGACTTATTAAAAGGGTGTATATAAAAGGGTAGGGAAATCGGTCATTTAGGTATTTACAAGGGCCTTTAATTATAACATTTCGAATAGATGCCCCTTATGGCTTTGTCAGTATATTTATTAAGCACTACATGAAAATGAGAACAAGACTTCCTAAAGTAGGTATCTGAAAGGGGTACCTTTTTTTCAATAAAAGGTATATAAAAGGGGTACCTTTTCTGCCAGAATGGTATATAAAAGGGTAAGGGGTTGGACCTCGGGGCGGAGCCTCCCCGTATTCGACTTTGTTAAGTACCCCCCTCCCCGGGGTTTTCATCAGTCCTGAAAAGCCTCACTGTGGGAGTGGTCAATTAAGGTGTTATAGAAAATCACATGCCTTTTAACTGAGATCATGCTGGTCTCTGGAAAGAAGTTTTGTTCATTAGAACTTGATCATGTTGTAGCATCAAAAAGATGCATTAAAATGCAAAATTCACAACTTGCTTCATGCAACAGCTTGTGTTTATGCAGATATATCCAGGATTGGACGCTAATGAGATTCAAATTCTTTATGATGAGCATCACAAATTGTCCTCATTGGTAAAAAGTCACCAAAACACACACAATTCTGTCAAATATGGAGTAATATAAAAATGTCGAATAACTCTACCAAATATGAAGTACTGATCAAACAATACTTGTGTTCAATCCTGGACAGAAGTCTGCTTGTAAAATGCATATGAAGTAATTCATATTTGAACTGCGGTTATAGATGCAAGTGAAGTATGATCC
>CM042749.1:18914870-18928528 GCA_022496165.2 Catalaphyllia jardinei
AGTTTTGTTGTAGACTAAATAAACTTTTATTGCGAGGTCTTGTTCGACTCCAAACATGAAAGATCAGTTCATTGCTTTGACAGCCATTTTGTTCATAATAATCAGGCGAATGTCGCCCCTCTCACCTCTCGTGAAATACCCTGGTTAGCGGATAGTTAAATACCCATCGACCGACTGACTGACTGACTGACCGAGTGAATTATTTCTTACCCACTCACTGCTACTCATTCTAGCCACGCTAATACTCATTCAAAAATGTCAAACATGTAGCCAATCATGTAACGAGCAGTGCTTGATTCTCAAGTAACTGCGTAAACAGGATCAATTTTGGGAAAGCACCCTGTGCGAAAGTGCGCTTCTAAAAGTCGTTCTTCGATAGAAACTCTGAACTTGCAGCTAGCTAGCTCTGGTGGTGGACTCTCCTGGATAATTGATGTTAGATGTGTTGCTTTTTAGTTACCAAACTTTAAGTCCTACAAAAAATCAAAAACATCTCGAATCCTTCAATCGAATATAAACAACCTTAAAACAATGAACAAAGAAACAATCAAAGACAAACCAGAACAACAAAAGTGAACTTACTTACATTGCAAGCATTTTATAGACAGTGCTACAACTTGGACATGTCACAGCGACAGCTATTTTTTTGTCCTTCTCTGATACACAGAATAATAATAATAATGGTAATAATAATGGTAATAATAATAATAATGATGATGGCGATGATGACGATGATGATGATGATAATGAACGATTTAATAAAATCCTTTAAAATTTAATGTCACTCGAAGAGCATTCGTCCGAAACGTTTTCGTTTATTTATTAGGTAAAACACGTTAAATAAGTGAATAGAATTCAAGACACATCTTTCATCCTTAGCTCTAGGTTAGGTATTCCTAATTAACGTTGCTTGTTCAGGACAATTGAGTTTGTTATTCAGCCTTTCAAAATCCTCTAAAATTTATTGCTAATCGAAGAGAATTCGTCCGAAACGTTTTCGTTTATTCATTAGGTGAAACATATTGAATAAGTGAATAGAATTCAAGATACATCTCTCATCCTTAGCTCTAGGTTAGGTATTCCTAATTAAAGTTGCCTGTTCATGACAATTGAGTTTTTTTTTTAGCCTTTCAAGACCACCATTTTTTTCTCGCACCGATTTTCGCACGTTTTTCTTAGCTGTCAATCTACAATTGTCACGCCTTTCTAATCATGCAATATTCTATAACTATTCCCGATTAATCACCGAGTATTTAGTCTGGTCATTTTTAAATAGACCCTTCTCCAAAATGGCGGCCGAAAATTGAAATGAGTTAAAATAGCTAAAATTAAAAACGTATACCAGCACTAGAAAGAACACCTTTACTTTAGTAAAACTGCATAGTTTCAGCATTTCAGGTGTCATATCAGCTGAGAAAAGGTAAGTTGAAAATTGAAAAATTTACAGACGTTTGTATGACTGGGGGTATGCATTATACCCCCAGTCATACAATTGTCTCTAAATTTTACAATTTTCAACTTACATTTTCTCAGCTTATACTGCACCTGAAGTGCTGAAACTTTGCAGGGTTACTAAACTAAAGGTGTTCTTTCTAGTGCTGGTATACGTTTTTAACTTTGACTTATTAGAAATTTCGGCCGCCATTTTGGAGAAGGGTCTATTTTTAGGTTAATTATACTAGTTCCTCCCTATGGATACCAAAGAGGCGATTTTTTTGTCAGTATGGAGGAGTAAGAGCTTTAAAAGAAAACGCTGCCGCGGTCTTTACAGAATCCTAGCTTACTCTGATTATAAATCATAGCTGTTAGCCCCACATACACATGAATCTCCAAGTCTCCCTCCACTACTTCAAAACTGTCTAGGGTTTCCCGGTTTGGATCAGCTTCGCGAGCTTCAGTTATGGCCTGAATAAGAGCTTGGCTGAACAAACCGTGCTGAGTGCGATCCGGTGGCGAGCCCAAGAGCGTGCTTAACACGTGACTGGTGTATGACAGGTAAGGCATGTCAGCTGACCATGGGTTCCACGTCTGAAAGAAGCCGGGTTCCTGATGGGAGAGGAAAATTCGCATGCCCGACTGTTTGCTGTGCGGACTGTTTTCCGCATAACCAGTAATCCTACAAAGGAGAGAAAAATTGCCTGTGAATGCTGCAAGCCTCTCTGTCCTCCACACCACGTTATGCAAAATTTAAAAGCTCGTTGTTCAGTGACCTAGAAGCGAACAAATTTTCCTCATAAAATTTCTTTCCATTTGAAAAATGGTGAAAAACGCGCGACAGAGATCGATTTTACTTACCGCTTCCAGACTGGAACCCATGTCACGTGACCAAAGGAAGTGAAGGCTGACCAGTGGAGTCGATGACAAGAAGTTGACATTTGTTTGGTTTATTTAGTTGATCTACTTACAATAAGGACATCTCAAAGAACTCGTAAATTATATCTACATAAGCTTTGCCGAAAGGCATTTACAACTTCACTCTACTAACACTCTCTTACATTGAATACCTTACAAGTATCAAGCGCCTTTATTAAAGATACTCCTCTTTATATCATTCTAATTATAAACAATTGTTGGATGAGGTTTTGTGATGTCCAAAATGATCAAGGTCGAGTTAGGAGTTATCAGCCGATGCAAAAGGCTAAGACTGATAACCCTTACCGAGACCTTGATTATTCTGAATATCACAAAAAACAGAATCTAATAATTGTTTTATTATACATTGAACGAAAAAAAAATGTTGGAAGCAACCCTGGAAGTCCTGTTTTTTGCTTCTTCACTGACGCGCGCGAATTTGACATGATTACCCTTAGAAATCATGCACCACACTCATACATGACATGATTACCCGTGGCCTTGTTACGAATGCTGTATAATCTGCAGCTAGATTCACGTCACATGCGCTACTACTGGAAAATTCACTGTATGTTTTCAGCCAATCAGAAAAGAGATAATGAGTTCAATGTATAATAACAGGTAGTATTTGTTGCTTTGCACTCAATGGTAACGAAGTGCGCGCGTTCGTAATTTTCTCACACAAGAGTAATCGTATGAAAGCTCGCACAGGGCCACTTCGCACCACCTGTTGTTATTACTCTTCCCAGTAGACCGCGACACCCACGAATTTTTTGCCGCCTCCCAGAATAACGTTTTTAATGCCGCGAGTTTGTTTCAAATCATTCACGTGGTACATTGAAATGCACCACGTGAGGGCATTTTTTCTGTGTGGCTTCATGACTTTTTCGTACTACGTGATGTTCATTCACAACATGTTTATCTTCAAGAGGGAAGCTTACCGGGCATTTTGCGTTGCGTCTAAAAAAACCACTCCGAATTTGTCCTGATCATATTTTATCTTCAGCTGATAAACAGCGGCCATGCTGACAGTTCTATGGCAGACAAAAACCACGATAAGCTTTCCTCTTGAAGATAAACATGCTGTGAATGAGCATCGCGCGGTATGAAAAAGTCTTGACGCGACACACAAGAAAAATATCCCCACGTGGTGCATTTCAATGTACCATGTGATTGATTTGAAACAAACTCGCGGCATCAAAAACGCTTTAAAGGCGGCAAAAAAATTCGTGGATGTCCGGTCTACTGGGAAGAGTAATATACATGTGTCAAAATCTTTTGAATAACGAAGTATAACACAATAGACACTTTTGTGATTCAATGAGATGTAAATAAGTGGCCCTGTATTCTGCAACTCTAGTGCCAAGCTGTTAAGCTGCCAGGATTATGCGAGTTTTACATTCAATGAACGTCCAGGAAGAACTGAATAGTATTCTGTTAACAGGAACTAAGAGAACCTCCTAAAACGACTCTTTTAAGTAAAAACATCAGCCTTGATTGTTCATTTGTAATTTCAATTGTAATTGATGGCAATACCAAAGCTGTACCATACAAATACGATTCTTCCCCCCCCCACCCCCACAGTAGGGATTGGAATTTCCTGGGCTTCTGTAAGACCAAAAAGCTTATAATGGAATTTCCAGAGGGGTGGGTCTTAAAAAGATTCCCTTCTGGGGTAGGGGAGAGTATGGATATTTTCTGGAACTACACAATCCTTATTTACACCTAACATGGCTCTGGATCAATAATTACAGCAGTCATACAATCTTGCAATGAAAACTGACAAATTCTAACTGAATGCTTGCTGAAAAATCCAGCCAGCAGAGAATTTCTCTTTATACTCACTACAAGGGAAATGCGAAATTCAAAAGCAATACAATGCGAAAGCAACTGCTTTTTTGTCCTCAAAAACACTAACTAGTCCTTACTGATTTTAGGCAATACCACATCCTAAAATCCAAACTTTCCTCGGTCGCGATTGAACCCCCAGATGCTATAGTTATGAACTATTGGTGAAATCCCACAATACACTTCAATCATTATGGGCTCATTCTGTGCAATTTCCAAGGACTCTTGTGCCACCCCTTCTTGAAGTGCATTATGACAATCAGTGATGGCAGAGATAAGAGATTCCTGGAATGGGTCGAGCTGCATGTGCTCAGGTAGTTCACTCATGACATCGTTGCCTCTGTGCCAGCAGAACGTGACAAAGGGGATGGCACGTGACCATGGATTCCAGTTCTGGAGAAATGTGGGTATCGTGTTTTTGCCAAAGTAGACACGTAAACCAGTTTGAAAGTGTCGTGGACTGAAAAGACAGGGGGTAACTTCCTTAGCCTTTGCATGGTATTTAGGGAGCAGCCCTACCCTGTTTATGTCCAAGTGTAGGCTTGAAAGCATGGGACAAGAAAATTCAGAATGAAAGCAGTTTGGTGTATATTGTCAAAGTTGCCACTTGACCAGACATTTCTTCACTTTCACCAGTACCCTTACTGCTTATGAGTACACTGTACAGTTGCACCCTGCCCTATGATGAACAGTACATGTATCAGCTCCCCTTCCCTGCTCCTTAAATGGTCCCCAGAAACAATCCTTACAGGCATTATCCCGTAACAGCACATTGCACTTCTGCCTAACTGCTACAATGTAAAACCACAAGCCCCATGTTACCCCACATGACTTTCTTTGCATGCGTCTGTATGCTGCTTATACATATGCTTGCATGCCGGTACCCTGCAATGTACTTTGGCAAGTGCACACATTTTGATAAGGTGAGTGCCATCTTGGATTTAAACTCACAACAGACAAAAAGGAGTCCTAGGGAGTTGGTGCGAGGCTAAAAGGGGGAGGGGGAGGAAAATTCTTTTTCCCCTGTTCTGTCCCACCCCCTCCCCGCCCACTTTTCCTGAGACAACATGGTGGCAAATCTACGCAGTTATGAACTATTACCAATAACTCATGAACACACAGAAAATCCCTGCAATGCAGGATAGTGTGGTGGTGAAAACCAACCTTGACACAACCCTTATGCCTAAATTGGCATGATAATGAGAGCGTCAAGTAATTTCAGTACTTGTATATTGTACTCACATCATCATGGTGTTCTTTGGATACACAAATCTGCCGACCTGAATCTTGTCACATTTTGTTAATGGGATCTTCCTCATCTCATCAACTTTCAAACCAATGAAATTGTACTTGACAAGGCAAAGAGTTTTCTTGGTAATAAGAACAATTCTTTCTTTTTCATGATCCCAGTGATCAATTCTGAGAACAAAGAAAAGGGAAAAAAAATGAAAGTTTGTACATATACTTGTCTATATGTACAATAAATATAAAAAAATAAATTAATGATTAATAACAGCAGTTAAAACATCAGGGTTCGTACTCTTTGAAGATTTTAAAAGGCCATGACTTTCCATGATCTTTGCAGCTTTTCCATGACCAAAGTTTAAGCATTTTGTTCTGACAGTAGTATCAAAACAATCATTTATTAACATATTTTCCAGTATTATAATGCATCAAATACATGCTTGTCTCTATTTCTACTGAAATTTAAGCCTGTTTCTGACTTGTGTTATTTTTCAAATTTCTGATCTTTTTGACTTTTTATTTTTTTAAAGCACATTGCTTTTCCATGACTTTCCATGTCCTTCACTAGAATTCCATGACTTTCCAGGCCTGGAAATTGAAATCATGAATTCCACGACTTTCCAGGTTTTCCATGACCTGTACGAACTGTATTAACCTACATGTATTATAGAGCTTTCATTTTGAAACAAGGTACAATTGACACATATGATTGTGACTGGTGTGCATACATTTCTTTGGGACAAACAAAACTGCAGGTAACACATGTATTAACTGGGTGTCTGCACATGCGTTTGTTTAATTCCAATCAGTAGTGGACAGCAATCCCTTATAAACAATTTTACATAATTTTTATTTGCCATTTTTTTACTATGATCTAAACACATGTAATCAAAATCTACTGCACTTGACAAACAAGGCTTGAAAAAAAAAGAAAAAAAAAGTTAATTCCAACTTACCCTTTGGACAAGCAACTCCCAAATTTTGCTTACTCTGGTCAAGTCTAAACACATTTTTTTATAATAGTTGGCAAACAACTTGCCTGTGGCCTTGCTCATCAGGAAAGTGAGAATGAAAAGTCACTTGTCTGGTAGTCTGCGAGCAGCCTCACTTGTCTGGGTTATAAGGCATCGCGGGCAAAGATAGGGGAGCCGCAAACGAGAGCCCGTGAGAAGAATGGGGCAAGGAAAAGTGAACTGTCTGTAGTCTTTGTTGAAGGAGTGTTCCTCAAGTTTTCAATTAATTCTGACTTAAGTTTTAAACTAAACCTAGAGCAGAAAATAGCTGTGAATTGTTTACTGGAAGGGAGTGATGCCGACTGCTTTTGGTAAGAGTTTTATTTTTCAGCTGTTCTCCACATGCACAGCGATCGAAAAGAAGAAGATTTGGAAAGGAGAGCATCTGAACAGTGTGATTCTAGTTTAATATTTGCCCGGTGATAAGCCTGATTGAAGACCAGCTTAAGAAAGGACAACCTCTTACCTGTGCTTTGCAAGGAGATGTAAATAACCTTTTTGAAATTTGACCATCCTACGCAAAAGTCACCGAGTGCAATGTGCTATCATGTTTGTTTACACTTTGGTTTGCTCCTAGCTCCTATTGGATAGTTATTTGACACATGTGAAATGCCGACATAACACCTCGAGAAGGGCAGAATTAAAAAATCAATAGATCTCGTGTAGGCTCACGTTTCCTCTCTTCCTTCTTCTTGCTGGCTTTGCTGGCTCTCAGTTGCGGCTCCGCCCCCTTTGCCCACGATATCTAACCCAAACAAGTGAGCCTGCTTACAGGCTACTTGTCTGGCAGGAAAATCTAGGAAAACTTGAAGCTTACCACTGAATATTGTCAGGGATTCATTAAGGAAGTAAAATACAGAGAATACTGTACATGAAAGAGCTGTGAATACTTTAAACTTACTCGCTCAACAGCCATGAGCTCAAGAGTTCTCCATCACTCTCATCCAAAAACAATTTGCTTTCCTCCACAGCATTGGTAAAAGCTCCTTCCTTAAAATTAATATAATAATCAAAAAAATGAATTTGTCAATTATTTTAAATTTACAAATGAGCAACAAAATATTTATAAGTGAAGACATGATTAATCATCATGGCCATGAGGGTTTTTTGCTGGCGGATGACGCAGGTAACCAGTTACTTCAAGCATTTTAGCCAGATACTTTTTGTCTGGCTTCTAACTTTGAAGCAAGTTAGAGCAGGTCTTGGAGTGCATTGCACAAGTGTATCAGATTTGTTAGGAAGAACATATTTTCCATGAAGGAGGAGAGGCAACAGACTATGTTGCCTGCTATTGCCACTACTGAGAAGTCACAAAGGCAAACAAGTAGTACTCTGCTGAAATATCCCCTCCTCCACTCAAAATATCATCAATAATCAGTGACTCCATATCCTTTTCAATAACCCATGGCGGAAAGTTCTTCCGTAAGAATTCATTTCGAAGCAAAGTTGTTCTGTCCACGAAAATAAGCATCATATCACGTGACCAATCTGGGCGTTCCAAATGGTCACGTGAGCAATCTTGAAATTCAACTGCGATCGACCATTTTTTCCAGGGTGCTAACAGTTTTGGTTGTCGCTGAATAGACCTGAAATTGAGCTAGCCTTCTACGCCCTCTGTGTGACCATGTGGTCAGTATGGAAGCAGTCTTAGTCATGAAATCAAACAAAAAAGGTTTCCTTAAACAACCCAAGTGTTTGGAATTTAAGATAAATGGAAAATAAAAAAAATTGAAGCAGAAACAACATGAGATTTGTTGATTTTGAAGTGATACCTCAGGTAAGTGAAGTAATACCTCAGGTTCTTCAAGTATCATGGAAAACCTTCAGGTCATGGATCATGACAAATAATTTCCTAAATTCATGTCTCATGAAAAATAAAATCACCTAATCACACATCACGGGAATACCACTGTATGACCCTCCTCACAATAATATTACAATGTGACCACAATGTGATTAAATTCTCAGAAGTCAGTGGTTGAAACAGACACAAATGTCCATGCACAGACTACAAGGATATAGAGTGGATTAGTATAAAGATATGCAGAAAAACCCTGATTAATTCTATTTGTGATCTCTTCCTACGCATGGATGACAAGATTGCCATAAATAAATAATGACCTATAAACAGCAAAACCCAAAATTTAACAACTGTCAAAGCACTGAAGAATAATTTCGGTTTCGCAACAAAAACTGTTGCACATTCGACCTTGAACAATGATGTGCTGTAAGCCGTGAATAAAACTGGTTTTAAAATAGCGCATTGCACAAACTAAGCTTTAACATGGTAGACAGGTCGAGGACAACCGTTTTTAGCGCAGAGATCCAAGCATCTACACAGGGTCAGGTTGACTGCGACTGTTGATACAAATTAAATTCAGTTGTAAAGATCGCCTTCCAGCAAAAGGATGTGTAACCAAAATATTGAATACAGGTGTAGTAGATCGCACTCACTTATAGCTATACTTTACTTATATTCGAAACACCAACACTGCGATATCTACAAGACAGAAACTGAAACAGAAAGTTCTGTGGTATGAAACATAAACAAGCTGGCTTTCGCAAAAAGTAAGCTTATGTTGCATGTTGAGCATCTTTGGCACGTTCAAAGAATAAAACTAACTTTCTCACCCTCAATGAAAAGTATTTCTTGGCTTGTTCTTTCCTCATTTTTTCACCAAGCTCTTTCACTTGTTCCGCTGTCAGCTCGCCTCGAAGGTTGGGCTGCGACTGAAACGGAGCATGTTTCACTTCCACATTCGGAACAGTCATCACTTCGTCGATGGGAATATTCGACATGTCTGAAGCAGAACTGCTTCTATTACCACCTTCAGCTCCTTGAGCAGCCATCGTGGTCGGAGAAGGAGACTTATTTTCTTGGGTATTAAGGTCGTTCAACGAGCTCCCATCCGCCATATTTAGCCAACACAGCAATACCTCGTTTCCAGTGTTCCTCTCCAGCATCACCGATGATTTATTTTTAATCCTTACTTCATCTTCTGGAAACCAGCGTGACATGTGGAAAAATATATACTTATCTCGTGATTTCAGTTTAGCCTATTCAGAATTTTAAGTATTAGAAAAAGTGCTTATGTAGATGCTTGTTTGTTCAGTGCAGATATTCAGTCACCTAGATAGCCAAAGTAAGTTCCAGATATTCACACTATTTTTCGGCCGCCATGTTGGTGTCCCACGGAGGTTCACCAACATGGCGGCTCTAAACTCGGTTCTGCAAATTTGTGCAAAATATTTCGTCAAATATCTCAAGTCGCACAGACTTAAAAGTTGGAGAAGTGTCTTCTTTATCAATCTCCTAGAACATCACAATTTCTTAGCTTTGTCCACTGAATGGTTTTCGAATTATTTTTTTTATTGCGTGACAGTGCGAGCCAAGAATAGCGCTTTCAAACCCCTTTGGTATGTAATACACCAATTACATTTCTGTACCATATATTTTAATTCCTTTCTGTATATTTTTGCTTTTGCCTCTACATCTTTTTTATATCTCATCTTATTAGTTTTTAGTATTTATCCGTTGGCGTTCTGTCATGAATGCTGTTCTCTGATTGGAGACAGTAGACTGCGAAGCTGATACTACGTCAATGACATTTTGAGACACCAAACATCACAAGAACCAATAAAGCAGGATCGCAACAGCGGACAGCTAATTCGTCCTTCTATAGCTAGGAACTCCTAACCACTGTGTAGCAAAGATATGTAACACTCATGTAACGGAGGGGGGCGTTGAGATTTTCGGTTTTGTGGATTCGGCCAATTTTTGGTTCGCTTTTTCGGTTTTCGGTTTTTCTCTAATTTAGTCTTTGGTTTTCGGTTTTTGTCTACAATGATGGCATGTTTTTCGGATTTTTCTGTGCAATGCATTTTACGGTTTTTCTGCAGTTTTGCCAAGGAAATTATTACACCTTGCAGTCGTACTAAAACTGTAATTCCAGGACCAGTTACATAGCGTTATGTTCCTCCCTTTCTTTTAGAGGAATGGATGACAAGCCAAGTCTTTTTAGCAGCCGTTATTTGGGTCGTAATGGCTTCCAAGCAGATTATGAAAAGCTCAAGATAACATCAAAGAACAAGACTATTTCTCCTGGTATAATATCTAGTGAACTTTGATCATCGAGTTGCTATTCTTGGTTTTCATGTGACTTAATCATATTCCAAAATTAAATGTTACCTTTCCTTCTGAGGTGTAAGTCGTTTAAGTTTCGTCAGATAAAAGATCCTGTAGGAACCTGACGTTTCACAATGTTTCAGCTCGATAGGTTTTTTTGTTATTGAGCATGTGTCGGATCTCTAGCTTGCACTACACGAAGTATTTGTTTCAATGTGTCGGAACGCTAATGGCAAAGCTCAGTGACAGATGTTTCTGTTACTTTACGGGCGCCATGTTTTTGCCCCTCCAAAGGGCACAAGCATGGCGTTTCCATACAAAGCTCTATAAATTCACCCATACCTCTGCAAACTAGTAGTAATCAAAGATTATGAGAGTGCGTTCGAGGCCGTATAAACTTTTACATAGATACCTTAAATGATTTCCCTAGCTGACTTTCAACCTCTAAAAACCAACTTTATTTCATCAACAACCGGGGTTTTAAAGAAAGATATTTCAGTGACAAAGTCCATGCTTCTGATAGCCTGCGAGCAGGCTCACTTGTTGTGGTAGGGCATCGTGGTCAAAGGTGACAAAGGCAACCGAGAACCGGCCAAGCCGGCGAGAAGAATGTTTCTCACCAGCTTTCGGTTGCAACTCCCCATCTAAACAAGTGAGCCTGCTCGCAGGCTATGTGATTCAATGATTGCATTCTTTGCATAGCGTTATTTGTAAATCCGAGAGTTTTGTGACATAGTTACTGTTGTCATCTACTGTTACATAACAACCGACTTTCATTACGCGAAACGTGACTCTCGCCTTTCACAATATGGAGGTGTTTTGTTACAAAGGGTTTGTATTGAGAAAAACGTCAATAGATAGTTTAGCCTAAATTTTAGTAAACTTTGTAATAAAAATAACTGACCTCAATGCTTTGTTGTCTTTTTTATAGTCATCTTGCGTTTCAACGCGATCCGAAACCTTTAAGCGACTTATCATCGCTTTTTGAGTTTCCTTTGAGTTTACCTCCCAAGAGAACACGGCAGTTGAGAGCTAGGCCGCATAATTATATTCTACCTAATGTCCGGACAAGTCGTTTTAAATCAGTTTTTATTAATAGAAGTCTTTTCAGTGGTAACTAATATTTGTAAATTGTTGCACGTCTGTTTGCACGATTCATTCTTAATAAAGACTTTATTATTTCGTAAGAGGAGTAAAAGCTGCATACTCGATTCTGAAGTCACTCCTGCTCGAAGCAAAAAAAGACACACTTAAAGCATGCAGCCGCCTCATTTCCTCCACAGAATCATAGTACAGGGTTAAGCGTTCCGTTCCAGTTAAATTCCAAGCCAAATTCATCTCCACAGCGCACGCTATAAAGCTCTGGATTTTTAGTATATTGACAGGTCAACAGATCATAAGTTGCGTGATCGATAGCCTGTTCCAGGCTGTCGGTCAGTGAGGACGATCGAAAAAGACCCAGACCCCACTCGTCGCCCGCCCGCTTTTTCAATCCTCCACTGACAGAGAGCCTGGAACAGGCGACGTGTTCGATTCAACAATAAGTGAACACTACAAGTTGCGTGATTCAATGATCACATTCTTTGCATGGCGTGATTTGTAATCCGAGAGTTTTGTTTACGTCTAAGGAAAAAATACCTTGACCTTTCAAACTAATATAAATTTTCATAAGAAGGTTTTTGACGAGCGCTAAGGCTAGGTTTTAACTTTTTTTGCCCCAGAAAATTCCACCATTGCTTCTGGCGAAGTAAACACGATCTTATTTATCACCGTCAGCGCATTCCATCGCTGTCGCCAGACGAAATACCTTTTTAGCGCATTGAATATTCTCTTCGAAAGTCAACATAAACAAAAATTTCAGACTACAAAATCTTCTGTTTCGCACGCAAAAGGAAAATACATCTTAACTCTGGATAATTTCAGCCTTAGTAGCCAGCACCTGGTCCCAAATTAGATGCTTTATCCTTGGAATGTCCTGACGCCCATCGCTGAAGGATTTTGGCCCAAGTTTGACCAAATAGACATTTTTCCCGTCGGCGGCCATTGTTTGTCTAAACGGTTAATTCGCTAACTTCACAAGACCGTCCTAAGGGGGGATATAACGAAAAGAACTGAGAAATGGCCTGTAATTGGCTGATAATGACATCATCCGCAGAGGTTTGGGATTAGTAACGGACAAAACTAAAAAAACAAGAAGTTTAAAAAACCTTAAACGGCGCTCTTTTAACTCTTTGGCGCTCACAAAAACATTACGCAATATTTAGCAACAATGTTTTGCGAGAAAACAGTACCCGGAAACAACTAAGATTGGAAACAATAAAGATTGCGTGATTCAAAGCTGGCTCAGTGCCCGGGTTGTAAGAGATTTGATTTCACATTTTTTGCATAGCGTGGTTGCGTGATTTGTAATCAGAGACTTTTGTTTACCTAGCTCGAAGGAGAGAAGGTCTCAGAATTGACCGCTCAAACGAATATATATTTGCATATGTTTAAAGGGTTTTGACAAGCACCGAGGTTTTATTTTTCCCAGAAAACTCCACCATTGCTTCTGTTGAAGTAAACACGATCTTATTTATCACCGTAAGGGCATTACAGTAAAGACTGTCTTATTTATCACTGATATTTAACAGGACAATAGGTATAGTAGGGTCATCTTCCTGTACTTAAAAATTAGCGTTCTCTTCTAGCACTGATGTATTTCGCAGTCTCTCATACTCTTTAAGAACTGTTGGATCTGCTTAATATGTTTGTTTTCTAATTTTCCAAGAACATAAAAGTGAGTGCCAGTTCGATCAAATTTTCCGAATTTTATGTTTGTGCAATTTTCGAAAGTTTATGTTGCCGTTACTTACCAGGCCAAGCAGTTTTTCAACCCGAGCACTGGAAGTCTGTTTTTTCTCACGGTATTTCTCGCAATTTTGCGTCCGCCATTAATCGGCCATGTTCCTACCGCGCAGTAGGAGGAATGGGCCTAGTGACGTCATACTCGTAACGAAAACCTTCGACTGGCGGTGAAATGCCTACTAAATCGAATGTTTCTAGCCTTTTCTTATCAGTAATGGGTTAATATTAAC
>CM042749.1:18928928-18944403 GCA_022496165.2 Catalaphyllia jardinei
TGAATGAACATCACGTAGCACGAAAAAGTCATGACGCCACACAGAAAAAATAGGGAGCTTAAGCACGCGCGTTTTTGAGAGGCGCACGGCAACCGGAAGAGAACATTTGGGGTGCCAGGACCCTATAGTCTCCCAGATTTTTATACCACTAGTCTCTAAGGGAAAAAGATACTTAGCAATGTGAATGTGCTTGTGTGAGGGCAAGTTAAAAGTGAAAATAGCTCACTTCCGGTTGCCATCCGCGCCTCAAAAACGCTCGTGCTTAAGATCCCTAATGTCCTCACGTGGGGGATTTCAAAGAACCACGTGATTGGTTTGACACAAACTTGCGGCATCAAAAACGTTACTCTAAAGGCGACAAAAGAATTCGTGGGTGTCGCGGTCTACTGGGAAGAGTAATATCACGAGAGAATATTCATCGACATTCTCAAGAATCAACTGCCAAACGTCAGTTCCTACAGAAAAGTTCTTCAAACTTGCTCAAAAGCCGTGCAGCCCTGTCGGCAAAAGAAAATACAATTTAGTTTAACGGAATCAGAACTACTCTTCCTTGTCACTTTCGATGAAAACTCTTCGCCTTTTCTGAGGTTCCTGGAATATAGTTACTGGCCCGTTAAAGATCTTGAACTGGCGCTCAGAGATGCTGCAAATGTCCTCACCGGAAAAAAAAAATCCGCTCGGCTGTTCAAATCTGATGGTCCTTGAAGAAGTGTTAACTAGCTTGTGTTACAACAAGAGAATTTGTTGATGTTGACTGCTGTACTGCTTCGGTGTCACCAATTGCCTTATGAATGGTGAAAGGACAGTGAAAGGAGACCTGCCTTCGGAAAGGAACCTCTAGCTCTGTATACTTCACTGCAAACTAGACAGGGTATCAGGTTCATAATCGTCGCCATCTGTTTTCCGATATCTATAAAACACTTTGCCAATAAGTGGTCAAGGACAGCAGCTGGTAAGTCCAAAACTTCTACTGTGCTTCATTTGTTTATTGAAGACAAATATCGCTGAGATGTTTTAATTTCTCTGGCAGTTTTCCTTTCCCTTCGTGGTTTTGCTCTTAAATGTAAGCTTATGAACATTTCAATTTCTTCCTGACCAATTAATTCGTTCGTAATTTACCGATATAACTTCATTTTTTTCCTTAAAATAGTAATATAATTAACTCTCTGAATTTTAATCGTCACTCATCGTCTTGTATCACAACGACTTTTTAAATAAAGCAAATGTCGCCTGGCTTTGGATACCTTTCGTGTTCTTTCCTAATTTGCATAATCCGTAATTGGCCCGTGGGCATTACGGGAGAATAATGCCCCCGGGAGAATAATGCCCTGGCGTTAAGCTGCACTTAGCCAATCAGAGCCCGCGTTATATCGCCTACAAACACTAGCCATATATAAATGAGTTAAAATATGCCGGGGAAAAGATGTGTTGTGTATAGTTACAGTAATATTTCTGATCTCAAGGATCTCAATAGTCCCGAACTAAAAGAAAGTGTGCGATATTTATGAGAACTTAATCTTGTTGGTGATTTTGCGATGTGCTCTAATACTTTGAAGTGCCTTGCTTTGGGCGTCCAATATAGCTGCCTGGATTTAGACGGAAACTCCTCCAGGGTCGATTCCGAAAATATGGAAAGGTATTGGAGAAGAAAAACCAATTTCAGGAAATCCGCTGGGAAATCCCCTGGGAAATCCAAGCGAACCAAGTCGAAATCAAGTGAAGAGGATCGTAAAGAACAAGTAAGCCATTTAAAGACAGAAAGGAAAAATGAACATTGAATACTGACTATAGTCGACATATTTAAGAAAAAAGGATAATTAATGTATTGGGAAAATAACAAATAATTAAAAGAGAGAAAGGAAGATTTACAGTCGTTCGATTTCTATTCACGAGTTGAGTAGTATCACAAACGAAATCATCGAACAAGACGAGTCAGTTTTCTGATCTTTTACAGAGAGGGGAGGGGAATTGAGAGGGGAATGAAAAGGCGAAAATACACAGAACAATTAAAGGGCCCTAATTATCCTCCGCCATTTTCGATGCCATCGAAATTATTGATAATGCATGGTGAAGCGAAATATTATTGCTTTATTGTAAGTCGTGTTCCTGAAAGTATGTTTAATTATGTTTAATTATCTGTTGTAGTTCCACAGTGATTTCCTTTGTTTCGACGTCCTCCGAATAAAATTTAAGAGCCTGTAAACCAAAACAAAGGTGTGGCTGACTAGGGCCCTTTAAGAGAGAAAATGGATCAAAGTTAAATAAATTTTTTTTGTTTGAAGTCTAAACAAATTGATAACATAAGAAAATAAATCCGCGAAGTTGTATTGGCGTAAAGCGTCTTCCAGTGCACCAGCAGAGACGAGGACTAGCACAATTACTGGAAGTAGAAATACAAATCACATCAAATCATCATGTGAATCTCTGTCTGAAGTGAAGTCTAATTAAAACAATGTTCCCCATAGTTGTGAAAAAGTCTTGAAGCAGACAGCTCTTTGTGTAGGAAGCTGAATTTTTGTTTTTTTTTTAAAGAATCAGATACATGTGAGTAGCTCAGCAGACATTGACATCACAAAGTAGATGGTGAGTTTTGCCACTTTTGACAACTCTGTTTCCAGTATCTAACTTCACAAGATCAATTGACATAACAAGTTGAAAATGACAACATTTGTAAGATGTCCTGCCACTTGTTCACTTTTGGACTAGTGGGAGGAGTACAACAACAACAACAACAACAACAACAACTTTATCTGTACCATCAGCTGGGAATTGAATGAACACAAACAAGTGAAAATAAAAAGAGTATATGGTTGACCGAAATAACCCAAAATAAAATCAATGTATGGGTTTAATAGCCATAAGTAGTATAGGATATGGAGTACCAGCAAATTTTCAATATTTTTTTCTATTCTGATTTTACGAGCACAGTTTTCAATATTTTTTTCTGTTCTGATTTTCTGAGCACATTTTTCAAACATATTTTTTATACAAAATTTCTCAATTATTTTTCCAACAATTAATAAACTGCTGGAAAAACCAAATGCTTAAACCAAATAATAAACCAAACCTTGAATCAAAGTATAGGAATAAAATATTGGAATCAAATGTGGAGCCAGACCAAAACCCGGGACATCAGTATGGAACCAAAACCTTGAATCATTATTGGGACCAATACTTATGTTATTAATATAACATATAATCATAATGGAACCAATCAAAAAGATCTTCAAAAACAACAGAGGTGATCATTGCAATAAAAAATACGGACTGTTTCCTTTTAATTGTAAATGTGGTGGTAAGTTTTGTATTAAGCATAGGTATTCATTTATACATTATTGTGATTTTGATCATCTCTCTTTTGAACGTGATATGTTGAAAATACATCTTCCAAAAGTTGTAAAAGACAAAATTGCTAATCGGGTTTAAAACTTTAAAATAAAATATTTTATTAATATATAAAAAAATATAAATTATTTTCTATATATAATATATAATGAATCTGTTTAAAACAAAAAAATTTGATATTTGTAAAGAGAAATGTAAAAAATATCATATTGAATGTTGGTGTGGTGATGATTTATGTTTGAAGCATAAATGTTTATTCAAACATCTTCAATATTGTAAATATTGTCAAAATTATTATATGACTTTAAAAAAAGGATCTTATACAATAACACGAAAGCTAAGAATTATAAAATCAAATTTAGAGAGTACTGAATTATAACATCATATAATATAAGATGAATTGCAACACTAATATTCATAATGAATTAAATAACATGGGAGAGTGCAATTGTCCTTTTTGTGATCAACAATTAGTAGAAGTTTGTAAAGTGGTTGAGTCATGTTGTAGTGAACAGGATGTGGAAACTGTAAATGGTATGAATACCTGTTTGAATTGTGGTTTAGTTCATGGTTATGATTTTGTAACAGAGAACTTCAACTTCTATGACAAAATGTATTTGATACGACAAAAATCAATATATCATCGAAAATACCATATTGAGAATGTGATAAATAATATATCTTATGAGAATGATGTCCAATTGACTTATGATCAAAGGAAGCAGATTCACAAAGTATTCATTGAGATTGATAGTGTTCTTTATAAGGTTAATGATGAGCGTAAACGGATGATTAGTATTAAATTTATTATAAAGCAATTATTCAAGATGCTCGGGCTTCCTTACAAAGATATCCAAGTAACGAAGTCGAAGAGGACAATCAGATATTATAAACAATTTTGGAAAAATGTTCTATCATTGGTTGGTGATAGAATTCAGTTGATAATTAACAAGTGAATTTTTCATCGTAATTACTAAGATACTTATCAATAGTAGGACTGTTGTCTGTCACATAATCATCAATGTTCTTCATTGTATTATGAATTTGACATGAATTGTAATTTCCACTTCTCATCATATCCCTTATCTCATTCAGAAGATGTTGATAGCTTTGGTAAGCATAAATACAATTTTGGATCTTAAGATCAAGGTTTTTATGTGACATCCAACCCTGAATCAAAAGTGCTGCTGTACTGATTGCAATCAAACTGATACCACCAGTTGCTATACTACTTGCTAAACCTCCAGATGCAAATATGATGGACAATGAGTTGCCCAATAATTTCCATTCTTTGAAACGTTTCAATGCTTGTTTGTAAGCCCAGCACTTTTTATGATATGTTTGGTAGTAAGATTTCAATTCATTTACCTGTTCTTCTGTTAATTCATCTGAAATATGATTCCAGTTGAATATGCTTTTTCCCAACTCTTTCATATATATTAGTTTATATATTTATATTCAAAGACCCATATACTTTATAAAAAAAGTACTTTGATTTAAACCTTCTAATTGGGGACTTTTATTATTCACGATTATTTTAGTATTCTTTAATATTATTTCAACATAACCTACCCGATTTTTATCAATGACAATTTTGAAGATGGCATTAATGGTAAATGGTAAAAAAGAATTACTATAAACCAGATAATGATTGAAAAGAATAACATTATTAGTATCATCAAGAATTTTAAAATGTCCTCCATATCTAACATTATCAGTATAAATGATATGATACCAACCATCAAGTTTTATCCTTAATTTTGTATTATTGTTTGGAACTAATTCAAACGGAAATGATATTGATGGTTTCCATATGTGATTTTGTGGAAATTTGACGGTCATTTCATTGTTATGTTTTAACTGTTCAACATATGTGGAATACTTATTTATATTGATTTTTGTATCCAATAAATCCAATTGTGATTTATTGACTGCATTACCACCAGAAGTACCATCTGCAAGGTTTACTATCTTTTTAGACTTCATATCGATTGGTACCTCATATTTGATGGAATCATTGTCATAATAATAAAGACGATCCCAAAGATTTACTGATACATTATTAACTTGACCTTTAACACCATAAACAACGACATAAATAGTAGTTTGGGGATCAGTTTTACTTTTCAATCTTATGTCAATATCTAAATCATCAAAACTGGGAAAGATGATGTTTTTAGAAAAATGGATGATGCTTCTTGTACTTGTTCCATTTATTTTTGAATTTATTTTGATCACTGATAGAGTTCCACTTGATGCATTTATCTCATCAATTGTGATACCATCTTCAACATACATTTCATAGACCATTGTGTAAGAACCTTTTGGTAGATATACCAAATCAATTGACAATCTGGTACTATAATAACCTATACTTGAATCATAATCAATTTTGAATTCGTAAGCTTTTTTATTCACTGAATGAAAATCTTTATTCTGAACTCCAATTTTATGAATGTCATCATCATCTTCTTTAAACTCATCATTATCCATCACTCTTTTGAATACATTTTCTTTTTCAATGGACTCAATTGAATTCTCTTCTGATTCTTTTATTTTCCTATCAATTACACCATCCATAATTGTATTGATGTAAAGTGTATATGAAATAATTCATATTTGAACTGCGGTTATAGATTCAAGTGAAGTATGATCCTCGCAGTAAATTTTCCAATTTAAGCAATTGGAGAGAAGAAGCCTGAAAAAAATCAGGGCTTCAACGGGATTCGAACCCATGACCTCCGCGATACCGGTGCGATGCTCTACCAACTGAGCTATGAAGCCACACATTGGGAGCAAGGTCAATTTAATGAGTTCATATCTCCCGTAAGGAGTGAAATGATTTTTTTCAGGCTTCTTCTCTCCAATTGCTTAAATTGAAAAATTTACTGCGAGCATCATACTTCACTTGCATCTATAACCGCAGTTCAAATTAATTATATTTTGATTTCCCATATCTAAATTTCCAGTCATTGCTTCACTTCCATCTGTTAATAAGTAATCTATCTCAGAAATGAAACGGACTAAATAGTCTCGTGTACTTTTTAAAAGTTCAAAATTAACAGCTTTATGTTTTATTTGTTCATAATTTGGATTTTATCCATCATCTTCAACAATTGTTTTAACATTATTAATAAAATGTCCACCAGCATTAAAATCAGCATTCATAGCTACTGTTCCATCAACATTAATAAATTTATCAGTATTTGCAGCATGTGGTATTTTAGCTATTTGTGCATCAACAAATGCTTTACTAACTAAACTATTATCATCAAAAAGTCCATCAGAATATGGTTCACAATTTTTTATTATATTTTGTTTGAGATCAAAATATTCTCTACCATCTGTATCAATTAATTTTAAAAACTTTGAGTTTAAATATCCTTTATTAACAGCACTTCTTAAATCTTTTATTATTACACTATATTCATCATCATCTTGATGATCAGATATATTATTAACACTGAGAATATAATTGTTTTCCATATTTAGATCTCCAAACATTGGTCTGCTTCCATCTCTGGGAAGTAATGGTGTAGTATCTATATGGACTTTTGCTATTTCAGTGTCAACGTACTTCTTATTAGCAGCATTATCGTATGCTACAGGATCACCTAAACCATTAATAAGATTGCCATTGAGATTCAAATTCTCAAAATAGAGAATCATATGATTATCAACAACATCACGGACATTAAAAATAGTATGGTCGAAAGTTGTTGAGTATTTACCCTTCACCACTCTTGAATAAAACAAAAATTTAATGTTTTTATTGTATTGAGAACCATAATATCTGATTTGAAATCTTATCCCATCATCTACTCCAGCTCTTCCATCAGTTGTGAATTGAATGATTGATTTAGTGTATTTACCATCAATTTTATCACTATCGAATGTATTAATCGTATAATGACTGTCACCATGGACATTAAAAATTATTGTATCATCAACAAGAAAACCACCAGCATCACCAATAACGAATATTTCAAAAACAGACGTATAAGTACCACTCTCTAATTGATTACCTTTCATTTTTATACCAGACCAAGCTTGCCCACCAAAACCAGTATCATAACCTTCTTTCTCAATTATATAAGCATCATTATGCGCTTTATGATTTTGAAAGAAATGGTCTGGTGATGTATTTGGTGGTGAACCTACAGTTAATTGACTCTTATCACCAAAGTCTTTATAAAATCGGAAACTTGGTTGTGAATGATAACTATTTTGACTGACTTTAGTATGTTCTTTCAACACTTTTAAACTGACTGCATCATTGCCGCCAGTAGACTCACCAATATTGGTTAATCGCTTCCCTTCAATATCATAATTACCATCATCTGTTAAATTGAATCGAACACCTGGTAACCCAGGTAGTCCACGTTTACCAATGGCTGATGATGAAGGTAAAAGTCCGTTTGAGTAACTCATTTATATTAATAGATTATATTTTTTCATTGAAATTTTTAGTGGTGAATTTTCGTGGCTTATCGATATAAACAAAGGAATATGGTTCTTTAGTTGCTTTTTCATATGATTCTTTTGAAATACTGTTTTCACGGCAAATTAAACTCTTCTCATTAGCACTTGGAAACTCATAAATGGAGAAGTGAGAACAATTCAATCTGATGTCTTTTGGCGTCTTATAATAACTTTGACTTAGATAAATCACACTACATTTTTTATGTCTCCCTCGTATAAAATAGTCGATTAATGGGTTTTGGTTTTTATCACATACATAATCATCAAAAATGACGATTTTTTGTGAGTCAGAGTCAAGATCTTGAACTGGAATAATTTCATCATTTCTTGCTTCAATAACATCATAACCAACCTCATCACTTATTGGCTGAAAGACATCCATGGGATTCTGATACTTGGATTGTTCTAAATTTTTAGCATACAACTAAACTTTGTCAAAATAAAGCAGATTGTAGATCACATGCATTAATGTGTTTGTTTTCCCTGAACCACTTGGACCGCAAATCAGCATCCGAAAACATTGATGAGGCATGAAATCGTATAGTTGTCTGAAGTTTGAGACCACATCGTCTTTAACATCATAATTTGGTATTCTCATTATATTATATTGGTATATTATTTCAACATGGTGTTTAACATGGTGTTCAACATGATGTTCAACGTTGTTTTTCATATTTGATTTGTCATTTTTATGTAAAGTAATAATATAACAAAAATGAGTTTGCTTAAATGGAAAGAACTTGCAAAAAGTAAAACAAAATTAGGGAATAAAATCAATTATGTCTATGATCTAATCACACAACATAAAATCGGTCAGGAGACAAGCCAATCATCATTCGAAGAGGTATTCAAACCAGTGACAAGTAAATTAGATGATGTAATTGACAGTAATTTGAATTTAAGGATGCCTCAAAGGAGAAAAAGACCACCAAAGAAAGATGAGCCTGGTATTGACTATATGCCTGAAGTTGATCCATATGAAGACATGGATGTAGAAGGTCTGATTAATTTTGGTGATTATGTACCACCTCAACAGGAGAAACAAATAGTACCAAAACCTCCAACATATGAAGAATCGTTGTCGGATATTTTGGAAGGGAAGAAGGAGACATATGTCAATCCCCAATATTTACCGGAGAAGTCAACAGAACCGGAGCTGCCACCTGGATATGATGATGATGAAGAAATTGATTATACAATAGATGATGATGATATAACGAAAGAAGCGTTGAATGATTTAGGTATGACGAACTATGAGAGTGTTGATATGGTTCTTAAGCAGCCGGACATGACACCCCGAAAAAGCGAACTATATCTTAATAAAATAATAAAGGATGCGAAATTTAGGAAGAAACAACTTGCAGGTTATAAGTCAGGTGTTACAAAAAAATACTATAAAGGGGATATATCAGCAGCTGAGAGGCAGATGAATAACAAACGGATAGACAATGCAAGAGCTGTATTGAATGAATACATAAAACATTATGATACTAAACTGAAAACAATGAAAGAAGAAGACAGAGAGGTGGAAATGTTATGTTTTTCAACGATCCCAAACAACTTCTCAAGAAATTAGAATTGATCATTGGTGAAACTGTTGCAGGCAACACATCAATTAAGATGAGAAATATAGGAGTTAGTATACTGGACACATTATTGAGAATGTCAACAATCAATAGACCGCAGTATAATAAATTGTATAATCAATATTTCAAAGTATAATTGTGTAAAGTTATTATATACATGGATCGCGAGATTGTTTTATCATCATACAGCGTCAAAGATCAAGGAAACAACACTCCTCAGAATTTTATAACTGAATTCAACAGGCCTATAATATTGGATAGCAATTCTCAATATGTAGTTGGTTTGAACCGAATCATTAACATGTCATTCACATGGTTCAATGTAAATTCATCATACAACAATCAGCTAATAAAGTACAGCTCTGATAACGGTTCAACATTTAACAACATCACTTTCCCAGCAGGAGTCTGGAACTATACTGACTTTGATACATACATCAAAGACGTAACAAAGATTGTCAAAGATGGTGCTAACAATAATGAGTATCCCATCACTCTCGAATTCGATGATACAACATTCAGGGTTACAGTCACATTAGCCAAGAATTATCAACTTCATTTAACTGCAAGCAATTTCAATGACCTAGTTGGATTTAATAAAGAAATATTGAAAAATGAACAGAATATAGGACCAAAGGTGCCTAATCTCAGTCAAGACACTGACATTCTTA
This sequence comes from Catalaphyllia jardinei, assembly GCA_022496165.2. Taxonomy (NCBI): domain Eukaryota; kingdom Metazoa; phylum Cnidaria; class Anthozoa; order Scleractinia; family Caryophylliidae; genus Catalaphyllia; species Catalaphyllia jardinei. Next base: position 18,939,013 of record CM042749.1, read on the forward strand.
ATATCCACTGCGACCTTATCAATAATTCACTTGTAGACGGTCAGGATACAGACATCATATATTCCTTCTCAACCAGTGTGCTTCAACCTAGTTACTCCTTTACCATCGAGCCAAGAAGAGTTACATTTAATCCAGTCAACAAGAATAATATAAACAGTATTAGGATACACATTACGAATGGAAAAAGGAGATTAATTAACCTGAATGGAGCGGATACATCTTTTTCATTAATTCTAAAAAGGATAGAATAATATAACATAATATTATAATGAAACCATTTGGAAAAAGGAGATTAATTAACCTGAATGGAGCGGACACATCTTTTTCATTAATCCTGAAAAAAATAATATAACATAGTATTATAATGAAACCATTTGAATTCACCAGGGTTTATCATCCAAAACGTGGTATTTTTGTGGATAAACATGTAGGATCAGGGATTATCGTTGATAATATTTTCAAACCAATGAAGAGTGCCGCGTCATCTGTTGTAAAATTAAAAAGTTCGCCAAGAAATCAGGTGAGAAAGCATTAAAATCAGTAGGTGAAAGGGTAGGTAAAAAGACATCTGAGAAGTCGGGAGACTTGATAATGAAAAAGCTTAGGAATATAAGAATTGATGATGTAGGACAAAGAGCTAAAATAGTTCCACCACAGCGAGAAGAAAGTACAGATATGATTATTGATAGACTGATATCAGGATCAGGTTTGAAAAGAAGGAGGTAGAGTTTAATTATGTAATATATTAATATAATGGCTTTCAGATCAAGTGAATATTTGCAACGATATGAGTTGGTTCGATTTCAGTTGAATGATGTTATTGAGATCCCAGCTAATGGTCAACACCAACAAAAAAATGGGTACAAGTTTACGATTAATGATAGGTCTGCGTTCTATGATTGGTACAATGCTTATTTTGAGGTGCAGTTTCAGTTACAGGTATTGGCTGATGGTACAGGTGTTCCAAATGCAACCCGATCAACAGTTATTAATGGAGCTCATTCATTAATTAACCATTTGACAATAAAGAGTGCTGGTAAGATTGTATATGAAACTGATAATCTTCATAAAGTAACTGTAACTCTTAGAATACAGTGATGATTTCAGTAGATCGGTGGCTAAAGATAGTTTTTGGTATCTGGATGTAGCAAATTTGGCTGATATAACTGCTGCTGGAAATACAGGATTTGAGGTTAGACGAAATTTGACGAAAAGAATTGGTGAAGGTGGTGGAGCTGAGGATGCCGCCCAAGATGTCAATGTAATTATACCTCTTAATCGATACGGTTTCTTTGAAGAGTTATATGATAAAATGTTAGTACCAATGCAACTTCAGTTTGATATACAGTTACAAAATGACGCAGAATTAATATATAAGGCAGCTGCAGCAGTTGCTAGTCGAGTGGTTGTCAATAGATTCTTACTTTGGGTTCCGAGACTAGTGCCAAAGGACACTTTATACGATAAGTTTATTCAATCCTTTTTGCCGAAGAAATCTTGGACGTATAAAAGAGAATTGTATACATCTTCCAATCCAACACGGAGCAGTGGATTCTTCCAGATCTCACCAAGTATTGACAATGTTGTTTCCGTCTTTGTTTACCTCCAACGAAATAAAACAAACAATGAAGATACAAATCCTTACCACTTCGATACTTTCAAACTGAATGCGGCTAATAATAATAGCAGTCTCACGTCATGTAGATTGGAATATGGAAATGGAGTATTCTATCCAGAAACTGAATACGATTCAGAATCAAAAGTAAGGATCTTCAACGATGTGATGTCATATGGAATGAGAAAGAATAATTACAATAGCGGTACCCAACTCAACATGTGTAATTACAACTCTCTTTATTCTCTCATATATTTTGATTTGTCCTATCAAGCAGATAAAATAACTAGAGACCCAAAGCAATTGATATTCAGGTATAAACTAAACGTAACTACTGCTGCAAATGTCCGTATCCACGCCGTCGTCCTATATGATCAGACTATCGTCATCAACAAGGTGGGAAATGAATTGGTCATAGTGTAAAAGCATTGATAAGAATGAGACATTCTTAATTCAAATATGTTTTGTAATAGGAAATTATATAACATATATTATATACAAGAAATGACTCAGCTTTTTGCAATAAATGTTAAACTATCAACAAATCAGAGAAACAGTCGTCATAAGGCTAACGAATGACTCTCTTCATGGAAATGACACTCTACATGTCCCAGCTACAGTGAAGAAGAGATTGGAGAAGAATCGGAAATTGAATAAAGGTATGGACATCAAACTTTCCAAGACCAATATCAGAAAGCAAGTTGGTGGCAGTTTACTAACTTCAGCTCTAGCTCTTGCGCGTGCATTTGGACCAACCATTGCTAAAACAATGGGATTAGCTGCTTTAGCAGGGGCCTCCAGTGCAGGAGCACAACAAATTGTTAAAAAGATATCTGGAAAAGGAGTACAAAAAGGTGGTTTCCTCATTCCACAAAATAAGATTGATAAGCTTATTGCAAACAAATTCAAACACCTACTAACTGCAAAACAGAAGAAAGATATATTAGACGCTCTTCAAACAGGTTCAGGTGTTCACATAAGACCAACAAAAAAACAATCAGGCGGTTTCCTTGGTACTCTACTTGCCACTATTGGGATTCCAATGGTTTTAAAAGCTTTGACCGGAAAGGGTGCCCCCAAAGTTGGAGCACCTCCAAAAGGGGGAAGAGGAGCTCCGAGAATGGGTGTATATAGGCCGCCACCGTTTTTTGGCAGTTGGGGTGACAACAAATTTGGTATGGGAAAGAAAAGACAAATAAAAAAAAAAAGGAAAGGGTCTACTATTAGGACCAAACAGCCCGTTCAATCAAATTCCACTTCTAGGAGCAATACTGTGAAACCTAAATTCCATAAAAACATCCCATTAAGCAATCATGATGTGCTAAAATGGTGCAGATATCTCAACATCCCAATCAATGATGTTTTATCAAGAGAAGGTAAGGTTCCACATAATCATAACCAAGCATTATTTATTTACAATCTTGAACCATCATATATGAGTGGAAGCCATTGGGTAGCTACTTATGTAAAAGATGGTGTGATAAATTATTTTGATAGTTTCGGAATGCCTCCTTTTCAAGAAATGGTGTAAATCATGCGAAAAGAAAGAATTTGACTCTGCTTCATCAAAATAATCAAATTCAAAATATAAATACAACCACATGTGGATACTTTTGTTTATACTTTTTGAATGAAATGAATAAAGGAAATTCATATTATGATTTATTAAAAGTATTCAATATATATGATGCAATGAAAAATGAAAGATTCATCAAATATTATTTCAAAAATATCTAAATTATATATATAAATGGTAAAATCATATTGCGTCAAACAGAAGAAACAAACTGAATGCGTTCCAGGTAGTGAGCGATATGCTAAAGCTAAAAATGGGCATATGATGTTAAAGTGCACTTGTGCTGAATATGGGATAACAAAGACTAAATTTGTCAAGAACAAGGGAAACTGATTGAGCCCTCACAAGATGGGGGCTTACTAGGAGAACAACTGCTTAAAAGTAGTGTTAAAGGTTTATTCAATCTCGGACGAGCTGGTGCTGCAAAGGCTGTTAAATCAGATATAGTCAAACAAAAAATAAAAGAGACGGCTAACCAATATCTTGATCAAGCTTTGGACAGTTTCACATCAGACTTATCAAAAAAATTGGATCCAACACATAGTGGTAAAGGATTACCAATACCATTTCCATTTGTAGATTGGAAGAAAGCTTGGAATGTTGCCACTGCACCTGGATTGTTCAAAGGACCTGAAGTGAGTGCAAAAGAGGGTAGAGCCTTGGTTGCTGAATACAAGAGACAATACAAAGCTTACAAAGATGCTGGAGGTAGCAGATCATAAAACTCATGGATTAAATGGAAGGGTTATGGTGGAGGGTTAGACATCCATAATGCCATTCTCAAGGTTGCACCCAAAAAGGGTTTTGTGATGCCTGGACATAAGTATACAGGACCTGGAAACCCTCTTGAAGATCAACTGAGGTATGATCCCAACACTGGTCAGATACTTGAGATATATCAACAGCCAACAGGTAGAACAGATGCAGTCAGTATGCAGCATGATGTTGACTATTCAGTTTGCGGTAATAAATCAAAAGGTGATCAAGTGAAGTGCAAAACTGAAGCCGATCGTAAGATGGTCAAAGCTCTCGATGCAATTCCATGGAAAGATCGACAATGGGGTCATACTGTGGCTAGGAACGCTATAGCAGTCTAAATTAGGCATGGGTGTGAAGTCAAAAAACGGGAAAAGCCGTCGAGTGCCAACTGGAAAAAAACGGGAAAAGCCAACTTCATTCGGCGGCGTGTAATCACAAATCACATCGATGAAATGTGGGCAAGTGATATGGTTGAAATGCAGCAGTTTAGCAAATGGAACAAGGGTTACCGATATCTTCTAACAGTTATCGATGTATTCAGCAAATATGGTTGGATCGTTCCATTGAAAGATAAGAAAGGTGAATCTGTCACTGAAGCATTCAAAACAATATTCAAGGAAGGTAGAAAACCACAATATCTATGGGTTGATAAGGGAAAAGAGTTCTATAACAAACATGTGAAAGACTTATTAGAGAAAAATGGGATACAAATGTACTCAACCGAGAATGAAGAGAAGTTATCAGTAGTTGAAAGATGGAATAGGACAATTAAATCCAAAATGTGGAAGCAGTTCACAGTTCAAGGTAATACAATGTATCTAGACATGTTACCTGAACTAGTAAAACAATACAACAACACAAAACATTCAGCATAAAAATGACACCGGTTGAAGCTTCAAATAAAAATAATGAGGGTATAGTTTACTTCAATTTATTTGGTGACATGGAAACATTAAAACAGAAACCAAAATTTAAAATAGGTGATAAGGTCAGAATATCCAAGTATAAACGGAATGTGTTTGATAAGGGTTATACACCAAATTGGACAGAAGAAGTGTTCACAGTTGATAAGATCCAATACACAAATCCAATAACTTATAAAATAAAGGATCTCAGAAATGAAGATATTCAAGGGAGTTTCTATGAATCTGAATTATTGAAAGCCAAACAGGATGTTTTTCGTATTGATAAAGTCATTCGGAAGAACTATAAGAAGAAACAAGCTTTAGTTAAATGGAAGGGATACAGTGATGATTTTAACAGTTGGATTCCAATGAAGGATTTAGGAAATATATGAAAGTGTTTTTAAACATAAGTTATGTAATATTATATTGATAAGATGATATAGTATGATTATCATATTATATCACGAATTACAGTTATCAATACTGATTATTGCTATCAATGATAGCCAAAAATATCATTATTTTTGGGTATTGCA
>CM042749.1:18950700-18967746 GCA_022496165.2 Catalaphyllia jardinei
AGTTTATCGCTGGATGGTTTTCATTATGTAGAGGTACATTTGGATTAACTCTTAAACCAAAATTAATGCAAGTTAGATATAAACCAGAAGAAAATAGATTTAGTCAATGTTGTCTTATGGATGATAGTGATGATGAGGAAAAAATTATTTCATTACATCCAGAGAATTGTTTTGATTTTAGCGATTAGAAAAAACAAAAACAAAAAATATTATTTATGAGTTAAAAAAATTTAATTCATAATTAATATAATGTCAAAAAAATTAGTTCAAATTAACGTTAATCTTTCAAAGGGTCAAATTACAAAACTTAAAAGAGCTTATAAAAATAGTGAAGAAATAGGTATAAGATTAAAAAATAAAGATTTAACTGGTAGTCATACTCTACTTGTTTCAAATAATATGGCTTATAGAGTAGAAAAAGCTAGAAAAAATGGAACTGGTGCTCTTGTTAAAATTCCAAAGACTAATATTAGAAAACAAACTGGGTATGGTATTGCAAGTAGTATATTACCAGTATTGAGAAATTATGGACCTATGCTTGCTAAAACTGCTGGTTTATCAGCTCTTGCTGGTGGTGTAAGTGAAGGTGTTAGACAGATTGTAAAAAAAATAACTGGTGGTCAAATATTTAGAGTACCAAATGGTGAGCTACATAAACTTGCAATTATGAGTGAATTGCTTACTAAACCACAGATTAGAGATTTAGCTGATGCTTATAATAATAATATGGATTTAATGTTTAAAATTAATAAAAAGCAAGTTGGTAATGGTATAGGTACTATTTTAGCAAGTATTGGAATACCAATGCTTATAAGTGCATTAAAAGGAGGAGCAATTATGCCAATGAGTGTAGCAAGAGCAGAATATCCAATGAGACCACCTCCATTCTATGGTACATGGGGTGAGGGAGGACCAAGAGTTGGTAAACCACCACCTTCAGAAGGAGGTGGTAAAAAAAAAAAGAACTGGGAAAAAGAAGCAGCCTATTATTACTAGGTTCAAAATTAAAGTTTAAAAAAAATGTCCCATTAAGTAATTATGATCTTTTAGATTGGTGTAAATATTTAGGTATTCCTATTAAAGATGTATTAAGTAGAGATGTCTCTATACCTCATAATCATAAATTAGCTATATTTATCTATAATTTAGAACCACATTATATGAGTGGATCTCATTGGGTTGCAACTTATGTTAGAGATGGTGTTATTAATTATTTTGATAGTTTTGGTATGCCACCTTTTCAAGAAATAGTAAATCATGCTAAGATGAAAAATTTAACTCTTTTACATCAAAACATGCAGATTCAAAACTTATATACTACTACTTGTGGTTATTTTTGTCTTTACTTTCTATATGAAATGCATAAAGGCACAGATTATTGGGATCTGCTAAGTGTTTTTAAAAAAGATACAAATTATAATGAAAAATTTATAGAGCAATACTTCCGTCTCTTTTCATAGATTTTGCAAATTTTACATACTTATCTTCTAGTTTTCTCTCTCTATCTTTTATTTTAACCTCTCCTTCATTCTTTTCTCGCTGTAATTCTCTTGCTCTAGTTATTAATCTATCTCTTGCTTTACTTAAATCTTTTTTTACTGATTCTTTATGTTCTTTTGCATACTTCTTATCTTTTCTATTACATAATGTTCTAAAAAGATTTTTGTATCTTTTATAAATAGCTTTTACCTCTACATATAAGATCTCTAGTGAACGAATATCATTTATTAATTCATTAACATCCATATATAAATAGGATTTAAAAATTTTTTAATATAAGTTTTGGTACTTAAATAAAATTATAATTTAATTATTATATATGAAATCTTATTGTGTAAAACAGAAAAAACAAACTGAGTGTGTTCCTGGTAGTGAGGTTAGAGTCGTTACTAGTAATGGTAGAAATGCTATGAAGTGTAAGTGCGCTGAGTGTGGTATTACTAAGTTTAGATTTGTTAAAGGAAGTGCTACTCCTTCTAAACCTAGAGTACCTAAAGTAGCTAAACCAGCAACTGGAGTAAAAAGGAGAAGAGGTAGACCAAAAAAAGGTAAAGGACTATTATTAGGTCCAAACAGCCCTTTTAACAGTATTCCACTTGTAGGGGCAATTTTATAATTTAAAAGATTTTTATATTTAATATTATAGTATAAATGAAAAAAATATATTGTGTTAGACAGAGAAAACATACTGGTAATGTGCCTGGTTCTGAACAATATTTTAAAACTATTAATAATAGACACGCAGTAAAAATAAAATGTGATGAATGTGGTATTAATAAGGTTAAGTTCCTATCTAATAATGAAGTAAATGGTTTAAGACAAATGTATGGATCTGGATTTGATGAGTTGTTTATTAAAGGTTTAACAGCAGGCGCTAAAGGTTTATTTAATGTAGGAAGGAGAGGAGTAGCTAATGCAATTACATCTGATAGTGCTAAATCTCAATTTAAACAAATAGGTCAAAAGTATTTAAATGAAGCTATTGATTCAATAACTGATGATGTATCCAAAAAGATAAAAGGTGAGGGTATTGTTGATGATGCTAAATTATTAGTTAAAAGTGGAAGAAAAAAAACAGCTGACTTTATTAGATCTAATAAAGCTAAAGATAAATTAAAACAATATGTTGATGAAGCAGCAGATGCAGCAGCTGATAAAATAGAAGGAAAAGGAGTAGATATTCATAAAGCCATTGGAAAACTTCCAAAACCAAAGGGTGGTTGGACTCTTCCTGGTCATAAGTATACTGGTCCTTATAATGATTTAAATAAACAAGTTAAATTTGATAAAAATACAGGTCAAATATTAGAGATATATGATAAGCCAACTGGTACAGCAGATGCCATTGCAATGCAACATGATGTTGACTATACAGTATGTGGTGATGATAAAGCTTGTAAACATAAAGCTGACAGCAAAATGGTTAAAGCTCTTGATGCAGTTCCTTGGAAACAGAGACAATGGGGTCATTGGTTAGCTAGAAATATGATTGATAAAAAAAGAAAGTTAGGTTTAGGCGCTCATGATAAAAAAAAAACGCCCAAAATTTAAGGTGGCAAGAAAAATTGGCTGATGAGTTACATAAACCTATAAGACGTAATTTTAATAAGAGAAGAGTTATTGTTCATAATGTTGACCAAATTTGGTGTTCTGATTTAGTTGATATGCAAAAGCTTAGTAAATGGAATAAAGGTTTTAAATATCTTCTTATGGTCTTAGACCTTTTTAGTAAATATGGTTGGATTGTACCTTTAAAAAATAAAACTGGTTTAGAAGTATCTAAGGCTTTCGAAACCATTTTACAAAAGCATAAGCCAAAAAAGTTATGGGTTGATAAAGGCAAAGAGTATTACAATAAAATTTTTCTCGATTTACTAGATAAAAATAATATAGAAATTTATTCTACTCAAAATGAAGAAAAGTCAGCTGTCTGTGAGCGGTGGAATAGAACTATTAAAGAGAAAATGTACAAGATGTTTACAATCAGAAATAATACTGTTTACATTGATATTTTGGATAAAATACTCTCTTCTTACAATAATAGTAAAAATAGAAGCATAGGTATGACTCCAAATGAAGCTAGAAAGAAACATAACTATGGAAAAGTTTATTTAAAAATTAATGATTTTGGTAGAGAAATAGATAGTAAACCTATATTTAAAGTGGGTGATACTGTTCGTATAAGCAAATATAAAAGAAAAACTTTCGATAAAGGATACACACCAAATTGGACAGAAGAAGTATTCGTTATAGATAGAATTTTACCCACACATCCTATAACTTACAAAATAAAAGATTCAGATGGTGAAGAAATAAAAGGATCTTTTTATACAGAAGAGCTGCAGAAGACAGATCAAACTGTTTTCAGAATAGAAAAAGTCATAAGGAAAAAGGGCAACAAAGCTTTAGTTAAATGGAAAGGTTACCCTGAAAAATTCAACAGTTGGATAGATATAAAAGATTTAAAAGATCTATCCTAAATTTTGTAATGACCATATGCTAGTGAGCTCACTTTATCATCTAATATGTATCTCTTATCATCATAACATGATAGAGTTGTTTTATTTAACTTATAACAATATATTTCATGAAGATCTGATCTCATTCCATTCATTTTATGTTTCATAATTTTATCTTCAAAAAGAGTATTTTCAAAATCAGAATGAGTTAGTAACCCATTCTTTTTTAAATACTTCTTTACTCCTTTTGCACTCATCTTATCATATTTTTTAATTTCTGTCTTTACATCATACATTTTACTTTTTAACCCAATAAAACTAATTATTGGGTTACCTGCAGTCTCATCTTTCATTTTTCCAATAACTTTAGTATTATAGTCAAAAAAATATTTTGAATCTGTTGGATAGTCGCTATTATCAAACTTATCTCTATCTTTATAAAAATCTTCATATACATCTTCTGTCTTTATATCATATAATAATGAATCAGTATCAGTAAATAATAACTTAGCATCATTAGCATATTTTGGTTTAATATAATTGTAGTGAAAATCATACATACAAACTTTACTTACTTCAAGTACACTAAATCCTACATATATTGGTTTATTAAGCAATACTTCTCGCTTTTTCATATGAACACCAACTAAATCTTCTGAAAATATATTGCAACCTTTATAGTATGGGCTTTTTGTTAGTTTCAATAATTTATCTGAATCATATATTAATTTAAAATTACATCTTTTTCTTACATTTTCCATTGTCTTTCCAAATACAGAATTATTCATTAATTTATAATAATCTTTTTCAAATTTAGTCTTTGCTACTTTTCTATATTCTGTGTTTTGTTCAATATACTCTTTCATCCATGGTTTTTCATTAAACTGAAGAACTCTATGCACTTTTTTTAGTTTTAATCCAAGTTCCAAATATAATTTTAGATTACTCTCATGAATTATATAGTTTTTCTTATCATATAAGGATGTTACTAATTTTTGAACATTTGATTTTGATAAATTATATTTCTTTTTTATACCCATAGCATAATCTGATAGCATATCATCTCTTATATTCATCTTTTCCGGTGCTAGTGGATACTCATTATGTAGGTCATGTAGTTCTTCTGGGTATTCTAAATCTACTTCATATATATGTCCAATACCTTCTGTTTTTTTAATCATTTCATTTTCTGAAAAATCTTCTACCCATTTAAAACCACCATATGGCATTGGTTTAACCATTGCCCAACCATAAAGATTATTAATATCTAAATAAATTAAATAATTGTTTTCCCTATCTTTATCATAATCTTTCATATATGGATTATTCGCTTTTGCACATCTATGAGAAATAAAACTCATTCCACCTCTCATTCCACTTTCTATAAATTGATGCATTTCTGAATCATATAATAAATCTAATTCTATTCCACTATATTTTAGTAAACAATCCCATGACATACCAGCTAAGGTATAATAATGTGCAGGATCAAGTTTATATACTCCATTTATACTTGTCTTTCTAAACTTTTCAAATACATCCGCTAATAATAACACATCTTGTTTTAGATATATATCATGATACTCTCCGAGATTTTTAATTTTTAGTTTATCCCATACTAATTTTGCATGATTATAATCTTCATCACTTATATGACTTTCTGTTAAATCATTATAAAAATGTATCTTATGGGGTAATCTTTTCTCTTTAAACCGTTTGAATGAATCCATGTAAGCATATGGATATACACCTTTGTTTCTCATTAGACTAAATATTTCTTTATCATTAAAATATTCTTTTGTATATTCCATTTCTTCATCTTTTAGTGTTTTAGATAAACCCTCTAATGATGAAGCTAAAAATTGAAAACTATCGATAAATCTTAAATATTTTCCTACAGAAAATGATATATATTTTTCACTTGTACATGGTATAGCATCTACTGTTAATTTTGGTACTTTTGGTATATCTTTTATTTTTGCTCCTTCAAATGCTTTTGGATATTTAATATAAAAATCTATGTTTTTTTCATAGATTTTTCTGTTTTTTTCTACAATCTTTTCATTCTTTTTATCAATATCTTCATTTTTAACTTCAACTTGTTTATTATACCTTTTCATTACATAACCTAAATCTTTCATTATTAAATGTGCATCATAACCTTTTAGATTATGGAATACTACTGGAATATGTGTACCTTTTGCTGATATTTTATAATTAAGATTACATACATTATGTGCTGAACCTCTATATTTTCCAGTAACATGACAATGATCTCTAACAGGTTTATCATCATCTTTATACTTCTTTTCACAAATATGACATGTATCCTCCCCTTTGAATTTTTCTTCATCTTCTTCACTCATAACTAATGTTTTATTAAATTCTTTTATTATTGTATTGATGCAATAACTCTCTTCTTTAAACATTTGTTTTAAAAATTTAGGTATTGCATCTTCCCCTCTATATTCTACATATGGTTTACTATACTTTTTATCATAGTGACAAACAACTTTATAACCAAAACTGCATGGTGTATTCTTCGCTGTCTTTTCTGTATAAGGTTTTTCATCATTTTGTGTTACAGATGATATTTTTTGGACTAATGATTCAAAATCTGCATATATTACAAATGGCACAGGTAGTTTTTTATTGTAATTTTTAAAAAATAACTTTTCTGGAACTAATTCATCATTAAGTAATTTAGGTTGTGGATATTTATCTATTGTATTATCTCCTATTTTTTTACATCTTTCTGTGTGCATTTCTTGTGCTCTCTGTGATGGTAATCCATTAAAACAATATCTACAATGATATTGCTTACTATGATGTTTTGTCCTATTATACATAAGTGAATTAAAATCTTTTATTAAATTTAAATGCTCTTTTTCCTCTTCACCTTCTCCTCTATCTTCATTTGTTATTCTTAACATATCAACTATCTTATCATATTTATCTCCACCTTTCCATAGTGGAAAAACTTTACGGTCTTCATAATTAAAAACAAATATATTTACTCCAAAAATATCCTCTAGTTTTCTTATATCTTTTTCCCTAACTGGAAATTCGACTCCACTAAGATCAAATTGTTTAATAAACTCTCGATCCTCTTTTGTTATTCTCTCTGGATGTATTTTTCTGGGGTTTATAAATCTATTAATACACCATACAGCACACATATCATCTTTATTCTTTATGTTAATTAAACCTTTTTTAGGATTTCTTAATTCCTGAGGTGTATCTACAAATGATCCAGGTCTATATGGATCATATTTTACAACATTAACATAATGATTTAATATTCTATCAACAACCCAACCAGAACCCTCTGATAACCACCCTGCAATAATATTTTTTATTTCATTTGATGCTCTATCTATGTTCTCTTCTGTATCAAAAATGCTTGTTAAAATAAATGGTGTTGTATTTGGAAATGTTGGATCTCTAAATTCAAAGATAACATTACCATTCTCATCTATTTTCTCTTTTTTCATGCTAATTCTTAATCTAATTGTAACTTTTATTCCTTTTAGATTTGCAAGATCACTATCTAAAGTACTTTTAACATATGGTTTAGTTGAATATAATTGCATATCTGGATCTTTATCATCAATAACAGTAATATCATAAGATTTTGTAAATCCTTTAAATGCAGAATCTCTCTTTTTAACAATTACTTTTTGATTATTTTTATTTTCTAACGATCTTTTAAATGCAGCTATTGCCTCTGGTTTATAAAATAAATTTAAATTCTCTCTTAGTTTAGCAATATCAGCTAATCTTTTCTCTTCATCTTTTGGAACAGTATCTCTCACATTTATAAACTCTCTCTTTATTCGGGGAGCAGGAATTGGCCTTTTGCTCTCCTTTCTAGGTTTTGGTTTTGGTGTAGGTCTTAGGACTGGAATTGGCTTCTTGCTCTTTATTCTGGGTTTAGGTTTTGGTTTTGGTTTTGGTGGAACATATGGTGTTGGTTGTAATGGTTCTGGTAATCTTTTAAAAAGAGGTCTACCACCAATTTGAAATATTGGGTTAATAATTAACTTTTTAATTGGTTTATTTAATATATAACTATTAATTACTTCTCTATTATATGAATTAAATGCTTTCTTTTGAGATTTTATCATTTGACAATATATTATAGGTATCGATTTTTTTTTAATTATTTTTTTTCTTAATTATATTTTTATTAAATTGCTTTGTTTATATAGATTTCTCTCATGTTTCTTTGTTCCTAAATGAGACCATTTTCCACCTAATTTATAATCTTTTCCATTATTACAAACATCACAATACCAAGGTGTATTTCTTAGTTTATAATGATCATATCTCTTTCTGTACTCTTTATAATTTTCTTTCTTTAGTTTTTGCATTTCTGGGGTTTTTAAGTAAGCTTCCATTTATAATATTTATTATATAATATTTTCTAAGTAAGAAGAGTATCAATTTTTTATTTGCTTTTGTGACTTCACCCACCTCCTCTGCTGTTTTTACCCCTTCTTTTTTTTCTTTTGAAAAGCGTTGTCCCAGCTCCCCCATACCCCTATACTACTCAGGTCCACATCAGCTTTTTAGCTGCCTTCTTGTACTGACCTACATGACAAATAAAGTATGTATGTATGTATTCCAGCTCCTCTTCTTCATACACTTACTGGAGCGTTCGATCGGCAACCTCGTGTTTGATCAGTGCTGCAACAGGTTTTATTATTCAGTCGTCGGACCCAGAAATCCTTTTGTAGACAGTCAAGTGCATAGACAATTCCCCTTTGGGCGTTAATACGAAAAAATAGTCTTTGAGTTGGGTTCTCCTCTTACTAGTACAAGATAAAAAATTTGAAGCTTTTGGGTGTTTACTTTGCGAAACGTTACGAGTATGACGTCATAACGTGATCTCCTGCTGTTAAATTGCGGGCTCAACTGGAACCAGTTTCGTGCAATGGCGGAGGAAAAAATCGCAAGTTTAGAGCAATTTTTTATTATCTTAACAGTCGTTATATTCAATTTTATTCACATCGAAGAATGTTTTACACTAAAATTAGCTATTCTGAGTCAAAAAATGCTTGAAAAAAAGATGTCGATTTTCGTCGAACTGGAAAGACCTTGAAGAGAAATGGCACAGCTCAAGGCAACATAAGTTTGCCCATAGTTAAATGACCTTTGTTTAAATAATTCAAAACTTATAACAATTTTGTTTAAAGTTAATCCTTGAACTTTATGAACAGTACATGCCCAAGGCAAAGCTAACGGAAACTGCAATCTTTCTATTTCTGGCGAAGAACGCTTCCCTGGATTCAACTTTATTTTATCTAAGATTGGTTTAATTGGGTCAACTTTGTTTTCTATAGGAAAGATATCAGATTTTATTATCAATAACCAAATTACCGGCACCTTCATCGTCAAACTTAATGAACCCAACAGTAGGCTTCTGAGTCACTTCATCCACCAAAATTCGAGCCACGGTACCTAACTGTCCATTTATGAGTCTGTCAGAGATATCAACATTGTTTGTTAACATGACACGAGCCTCTTGTTTAATAGATACCTCCAAATCTAGACCGCCTGTAATTGTGCTGTCGGGAATCCTTATACGATATAAGGCGAGACTGCTGTCATCATTTTGTTAGCGAACGGGACTTTGGGCGCGATGCCCAACAAGTTTGTCAAGCAGAAAAGTCTCTGATGAGTCCCTTGGCCGGGACGAAACCAGCTTCGTAAGACTAGCCACGAAATTATCACAAGTATTTCGTTTTGCTTTCCAATTTTCTTGTTGTCAGCGATGCCGCCCCCTAACTAAGTCCAAGGCTAGCGCGATGTAATAACTATGTCCAGTCCGAAAAAGTGAAAGGCTTTATTTTAGGGGCTCAGTCCGAGTTTAACCGTTAGCCGTAAAAGCCACTACCCCATTGAAACCTGCTGTTCTAGGATGTTCTCAGATCACAAGTCTAATCCTTTTCCTTCGTTTGTGAGTGTCTGGTAGTCACGTACGGGTACTCATCGCTTTGAGAGTATCGTTTACAGGAAGTGTAAGAGGCATTCCGTGTCTTTTATGTGGCGTGTCAAGCAAGTTTCCTAGAAATACAGTGATTTTGGAGCTGAAATGAAAAGTCATGGTGGCATACTCTGGATTATTTAGTCTTTTACAGGGACTGCGAGGTCAAGATTTGCAGTAGAAAGCTAAAGTCGTCGAATAGAATGTGGAAATTTTAGCTGCAGTTCGAAATCAACATTACCCGAGGTTAGCTACGACCGTCACAGTGAACGCATTGTTCAGAAATACAAACATTTAATAACGGAGGTTGTTTACACTTAACTGAAAACTAGGAATACAGACTGATGTTACAAATGGTCTGACCCATTTGTTGAAGGCTTCTGTGCAAAGTTGACTGAAAAAATCATGAAATATAAAACCTGTGTTCCATATTTATTCAGTAACATTTTAAAAGCGGTAGAAATTATAGGGCCGGGGGGCCGGATTATTACTAGTAAGCGTTTGGCGCCGTGTTGTTGAAATCATGCGAGTTTGTACGAATTAACTCAACTTTCCTGTTTTCTTGGGAAGGGGGAATTCGAAATCATGCCAGAACTGATTCGGGCCAGAGGTCGCCTTATTTAAAACACCTTTAAGGGAAAAATAGGGTAATAAATGTTTGATTCGTGCAAGTAATAGTCAGTAAATAACACAAGAGTATATCCTTGCCTGTACAAGTTAGGGTCTCCCGTTTTAGCTACCCAGCTGAGGAAGTTTCGCAAACTCTTCTCCCTTTCAGCAACAGCTACCGAGTGTGAACATATGCATGTTTGGAGTTGAACGGTACATCAAGTATGAACAGATCACTTTACCACCTTCCCCGACTGTAACAACATTAAGATTATCTGGCTTAGAGCGATTGTACTACTTCGTTGGGAAGCTGGACAAAGCTACCAGGTTTCGTTAGCTACTCACTTTATTTCAAACTACTGACAACACTGACTCTGTGATCTGTAAATTGGCACTGGTGTATGAAACAGATATTTGCCCTAGTGTAGTTGCTGACTCATTTGGAACTTGCCTTGCACCCAGATCAAGATTCATAATTTTGGATATGTGCCCTCGTCTGGATTCTACCGTCATGCTATGCATCCAGGCATCTTCCTTTACTTCAAGATAAGAGTACTCATCTTTAAAACGCCATTGTCTCTTTCTTAGTATGGCTCGCACAAGCTCTTGGTGTTGGTTTAATTCCACAGATTTGGTTAGAACTACAAATTCTGGTAGTTACATCTCTTCATAGTCAGCTGCGTCTTTCAAAACATGATTTCCGGCCGGCATTACTTGTCATCTTTTCGCCGGGTTGGAGACCAGCCTTGAGACGTACTCCAGCAGTTAAACTCTCCTTCATCATTGCAGCCTTCGTAGACATCCAGTTAAAGAATTTCGGGTCATGTTTTTCAGGAAGAAGTTCCCGTTCCTTCTTGTTCCACTCAGGCTCTAGAGACGCAAGGACTGCATCATAGGTTTGATCATCTTTAGCATCAAGGACACCTTCATGATATACTTCGTCTTCCACAAAGTCAAATATAGCATTGAGAAAGTCACGTTGTGTTTCTCCTTTGATTCCAATCGATTTCAGTTCTTCTTTCACGTTCTGGGTAAAATGCTTTGCACATCGCAGCTGATAAGACTCTGGGTAGAAAACCTTCCACGCTTTCATAAGGCCAGGCTCTCCATCAGTAACGGAAGCTCTTAGATCGCTAACTTCGGGCTCAACTTCTTTCAGTTTACTTGCAAGGTGACAGTAGGCGCTGTAACTTCTTGTTATATGTACCAGCGTAGGCCCGATAAAGACTGGTGGCTTTCCATCAAGCACATTTTCGAGTAGTAGATTCTTGTACGTGGTTGGTGTCATATAAAAATGCCCCAAGCTGAATGTTGTGTCAATGTATAAGGGGTAAAACTCCAGTGGTCCACAGCAAAAGCGCGTGATATCGTGTATGAACGATTCGCCGTCATTATCCAATTCCTGATTGGCCATGAGCATCAAACTGTGAATTTATCTTTTCTAGCCTGTAGGCCAGGTATTCCTTTTTCTTCCCTCTCTTTCTCTTTGCTTTGTTCTCGCATGTTGTATATTTGCGTACGATCACGTGGTATGCTGGCGCTGTGTGTCGCTTCTAGAAGGGAGGACGTTTGGGCAATGTTTGCCATGGCTTTCATTGGTTTGGCTTTGCAGGCTGCCTCTTTAATCTTTTCTCTTGTTGTGACATTGGTAGGCAGAAAAGGCACAGTCTTGTCCTTCTTATTACCATGCGAAATAACTTCAAAATTCCTCTCCTTTGTTTGGAAATTATACTGGAGAAGAGCAATACTACGGATGATGTTACCCTGCCTGTCCTCGGCATATGACACGATCTGGCGATACTCCTCACATGACTTCTTTGTGTGATACTTACTTCTAAAATATACAAAATCACTGCCATCCCCATCGACGTATTTCCTTGCAATAAAACGTTTCGTTAGCTCTTCTTTGGAATCTCTACTGACACGGATTGTCCAGGTATGAGAACCCTCGTTTACATATGCCCCCTGGTCGTCGTAGAGAATATCCTCTACTCTCACGCTCGACGTCCGAATTAAGAAGCTGGCATTCTGCTAACAGTGTATTGGTTGTCTGGTGCAAAGGAAGTTTAGGTCGTGTTCTGTCAACAGGATATCTAGTACATTCTCAAAGGAAGGGCTCTCAGTTTTTCCTTTCAGAAAAAATGGAGTTTTCTTGCTTCCGTTGAACAGTTTTGGTTCATCTTCAACATCTTCTGCAGGGGCTTTTTTACTAAAATCGAATCATCCAATTACACCTTATCAGTAATCTCCAGAATATCTTGAAGCAATTGGTGGAAATTACTATACGAAGAAGCCATTTACACCTAATGAAACCAAAAGGAACAGGCACATCAATGTCATTTACCTTTCTTTTTTCCAGGGACAGTCTTCGAGTTCATGATCAGATGACGAATCATCAGATTCAGGTGACATTCTAAAGAAACACAAGTTGAACAAGTAACAAATACTCTACAACAGAAATTGTTTTTGGCAAAATTGCTATCTTTTAAGTAACTTGGCCTGACAAAAGAAGGCTTTTAAAGTAACGAAGTTTTGTGCAGCTCTATATTCTAGATGTAATTAAGAATACATTAAAAAAAAGACCCTGAGGACCAACTATAGAACAAGTAATGTTTCAATGTCATCAAAACTTGGCAAAGGTGTTGCACCCTAAGAAATACACCACTGACCAGATGGTAAGCATTTTGATATTGCTATGACAGCAAACTCAATTCCTGTATTTCATCTAGACCAAAGATCGTCCACTTTCTTAAAGGGACACAGTCAGCTGGTGCACATGCGCATTACATACCATTCCATAGCTCATTTGCATATACCAGAGGCGCAATAAATACTGTTTCTAACCAGATATGATAAAAGTAATATCATAGGATCAGCAAAAGGACACTCAAAAACAGGTTTTTCAGTAAACTATTGAAAATCAAGCAAAACATTGAGAAAAATGAAGCGTATTTCTAGATGAACTTTGATTTCAGGTTGAGGTAAACATTTTTCAAAGTGAGAAAAACTAGTGTCCAGGTCAGCGCAGTCACAAAGCTGACTGTGTCCCTTTAATGTCAATAAGAAGACCCAGTACAATGCGGGCATTGTTATTTCGCCGTCTAGAATCACAATGGTAATATTTGTTTAAACGGAGCCGAGTGTACTAGCTTGTTTCCGTAGCCACTTTAAGCATTCTTATCCCAGCAATGTCAAGAGTTTCTTACTCCATTAAAGCACAACAGTTTACCTTACAGTACCCCTTGGACTGGCCTTCACAGGGCTAAGTGTTTTAGTCTCGGCGAGATCACCGATCTGAAGATGTGAAATGGATTTTTAATACATCAATACTTGAGCATTCTCTTATAATGATACACTATAAGGTAGGTAGAGTAGGGTAGGTAGTGGTGGCTAAAATACTGAATGCAATCCTGGACAAACCGATTTCAAACAAATTAATAAAACATGCTTTCCTGAATATTAAAATATTACACTTATAAGTTTGCAAAACTACTTTATTACCCTCTCTGCATGCGTAATGTTGTATCATGGAAAACACATACGAACAGGGAAGGGAATTGAGAAATCGAGCTGGGATAACCCCCCGGAGAGATACTTGACAAAGTTTAAAATGGGGAGGCTCCGGCCCCGAGGTCCAACCCCTTTTGTAAACCATTTTGGCAGAAAAGGGACCTTTTTATATACCTTTTATTGAAAATTTCACATACCTACTTTAGAACACCGCACCCCCTTTCTAAGCCCTTGTAATTCAGTTAATGAAGAGAGAAGAGGGAGAATATGAAGCACTTTATCATGAGCCTCTGGCTCGGGTGATCGCGCATGCACCCCCCGTGTTTGACATAAAAATTTGCATTTACATTACCAGAAGAAATGCCATAACTGTGTCTATTCGAAATATTTTACCTAAAGCCTGAAAAAATACCCCTTTTTGGCGGAGCCTCCCCGTATAGGCCATTATAAGCATTATAGGGAGTACCCCCTGGGGATCAAATTACTGGAACACTGGTACATCCATATGAGTAGACAGTGATATTACAGTAACAAAAAGTTTTTAGCAACTAGGATGAAGTAAATTAACAAATATTATAGAAATAGGATAGATAGTTATTAAATTGGTCTCAACAAATTATCATATATGTATGTGTCACATTTTTACTTTGTTGACATTTTCGGTATGGATATCGGGAGATCCCAAAAAATTTAGAAGCCAAATAAAAATTTTCTCAACACCCAGTCTGTTATAGAATGACTCTCAGGCTCATTTCAGTGTGTATGTTAGCGGGGGTGTACTTTCAGCAAATTTTAGGATATGGTATTTATAAAGTTACTGAAGTTATAGGATCAATATCAGTAACTGGGCAACTGCACACCTGCCCCTCCCCTAACTCAACAGTAACACTAATTTACTAATTAATTGTTATAACATCAATCATAGTTTCATTCAGTGGGACATTGTCGACTTCAGGAAACCTTGTCTCCTCTTGACCTGAATCACGCTTGTTCTACCATTGAGGCAAAATCGTCAAAATTGAAAGATCGCCTGTCTAAGAAATTGGACAAAAAGTTCAATGTTCTAAAACGGAAGAAAGCTTAAGGAATACCACAGCTCTCAAATTTGGACAATGACTCAATCATTTTCAACTATTCGCATAGTGTGTTAACTGAGACAGAGAAAAGTGTTCTTGCAAGAGGTTTACGTTTCTGTCTACCACCGAAAAATGTTGACAAATATGAGGTCAAAAGCTCTTTCGAACTGCTCTTTGGCGATTTAAAAAGACACGGACCCAGTCTGATGGTTGAAAACGAGGATAGGTTTAAGTGTGAATTAAAGAACATTTCTTACAACTACATTTATTCACATGACTTCTCTAAGCAGAAACATATACTCAGCAAAGAAGAATGAGAAGCCCTCAAAAATCTTCGCAAAGATGTTCATCATCACGAAACCGGATAAAGGAAACGGCGTTGTGATTGTAAATAAGCATGATGAAACAGTTGATCTCCGACGAGACAAAATTAAAAAAACTGACAGAACATCCGACAAAGTCCAGAGAACAAAGTTTAATTTGTTACCTTCGACAACTAAAAAGGGATCATCATCATGGAGTTCTTTATGATCTACCAAAGGTTCACAAAACTGGGTGTCCCTTTCGTCCAATTGTTTCTTCCACGAACACCTACAACTATAACCTTGCCTCTTACCTTGTTCGCGTCCTCCAACCTATCTCCACAAACGGTTTTTCAGTTAAAGACTCCTTCAGTTTTGCAGAATGGGCCAAACAGTACGCTCACAACGGCGAATTCATGTGTTCCTTTGATGTCAGTCCATCATTATAACATGTTGGGTTAGGGGAGGGGTGGGTGCACAGTTGCCCAGATAGATCCAAAGTTATATTCACTGGCGAAAACAAAACTCACAATTTATTTATTACAATGAAAAGTGGTATCAATGAAAGTATCGATGAGGTGTGTGTAATATTTTAGTAATAACAAATAGACATAATAGTTCATTCCGGCCAGTCTGTATTGAGGCTTTGCGTAATATGAACGTTGTGAATAATTTTAATTATTACATATTATGTGTGGATATCAGTGTGATAAAGGCGTGACTGAAAATGATACCCGTGAAGTGATATGATATTATTTCACTATCACTTCACGGTTTGAATTGTCCAATCAAATAGACTGGACCAATCGGGTTGCACGTTATATTTTAGCTGACACCTGGCGTCACAACTGGCGGAAGGAATTGCTTTGCAGTTTTATCAACGAAATGGCCGCTTCAAGATTTGTGAATGTCTCCGATGAAGATCTTTCTCAGTTTCTCGAAGAGAACGAAAACAAGAATATGTAATAAACAAATTATTACATGTGAAGAGCCAGATCGTTTTTATTCACGAGTTTTTAATACCATATCGCTCACTCGCTCGAAGATTCGCTCGTTCGCAATATGGTATTAAAAACTCGTGAATAAAAACGATATCAGGCCCTTAAAGTGCCTATGAAATGAAATTGTAGCCCCCTTTTTTATTCCAGAAAATTGAAATCTATGTTGCTCTGATTCATAATTTTCGTATTAAGCTCTGTTCCGGCGGGCAAAATAATTTTTTTTATCCCTCCAAAGTTGGCAAAAAAATGCAATTATCATTTTCCGCAGACTGGGACTAGTGACGTCATAAGGTGTGTAAAGTTCGATCGCTTCACTTGGAGTCAGTGTATTTCCTACAAAGTTAGCCCTCACTGAGCCGTCTTTTCGGCGGTTTTATTCAGTGGAAAAAGTCCTCAGGTGATGAATTATCCATTAACGCATTATCTTCGTGTGATGTTGAGTCGCTGCAGTTAGCGGTAGAAGGGGAAGGCTCTTTTAATCACAGGCGGCCCACGCTCACAATACGAGGAGTTATATTGTGTTTTTTTTTACTTTATGCGAACGTTCAGCAAAACTATTACCTAACAATAGAATTGGACCACGCTAAACGTGACTCTCGC
>CM042749.1:18976239-19049484 GCA_022496165.2 Catalaphyllia jardinei
TTTCGCTTTCTCTCTCCCTCCCTCCGTAGATCTTACCTATATCAGCATGATCTCGGCGAACGGTAAACAAAACGTCTTGAAGCAACCCGAGGCAAACACAGATTTGTTAAATGTTTTCGGCTCTGAGTTATTCTAAAAGCTCTGTTGAAACAAATTTCCCTATATTTGCTGTCGCATTCTCGCATTAGGATTATCGTGCTAACACGTCCTAATAACATTTACGTTATATTTCAAGTCTGCAAGAAATCATCAGCCGAAATGGTTCATGCGTACCTGCAAAATCACACAAATCACAATGATGCGCGGCCAAAATCTTCGCTCCCTTTCAGTTGTTCCTGTTCGTGTGAAGACTCGAGAGTACCAGCACTAAATCTTTATTGAGACATTTCCATTGCAGAGGATCTCTACTGTTTAGAAGTGGTCGATAGAAACTTTGTTCGAAATGGAGGGAACATAACACAGACGCATTCGTCACTTTGCAGTTGGGCCGGTGTATCCGAACATATCGCTAACAATGTGCTCTTGTGACTTCGTCTTTCGAAAATATAAGCAAGACAGTGCCTTCTGTGTAAGCGGTGTTTTGCAGCTCGCTAAAACAGGCCCTCTGGTAACGAAAAACTTGCCACTCCTTCGCTGATTCCTCTCAGATGCTATGATGGGTTTAGCGTTTTACACACCTTATGACGTCACCGAGCCTGAGGCGAATAATTGTTTTAGTATAATTTAAGAGCTGAACAACAGAGAATAATGGACTAAAACATAAAACGAGAGACCCAATTGTTCGTTTGCATACACGTATGCATCTATATAGTCTTAACAAGAAGCTTACATGTAAGCTTACATCGATTCTGAATCAGTTTACTCGTCGAGTTTGGCAGTAAAACAATCAAGCAAAACACTACGAAAAATAAATTCTTCCGGTACCTTTGTTTAATCGCTGTTGACCTCATCTGCAGTTGTTATCATTGTCTCAAAATGAGTAGCTTTAGTTTGGAGAAAAACAGATTTCGGTCAATCGATCCGACCTGCTGGCAATCACCCGTGGCAATCAACGTAAACCACTGCGTTTACGATTCTTAACTGCCTTGAACACGAGTTCTTGAAAGGATTCTCGGTCCATGGGTTAAGGATGACAGCAGTCGTTATAAAAATTCTCCATCCTTTCAAATATCCTGGACATAGAGTGATAACTTTCGAATAGATGAAAAATTCATTCACCAACTGGCCGCCATATTTACTTGCCGAGATAGCAA
Source organism: Catalaphyllia jardinei (assembly GCA_022496165.2). Classification (NCBI taxonomy): domain Eukaryota; kingdom Metazoa; phylum Cnidaria; class Anthozoa; order Scleractinia; family Caryophylliidae; genus Catalaphyllia; species Catalaphyllia jardinei. The sequence continues at coordinate 18,977,493 of CM042749.1, forward strand.
AGGTGGCGCGCTTAGTAGCCAGGCCTCGCAAATGTTATATAAACCGTCTGGAGCGGTTTATATAGCGTCATATAAGGAACTACTCGAACAATCAGATTGCTGGAAACTCTTTGTTCAGCTCTCAAATTATACTAATTTGCATATTTTGACCGCGCGCGGAATGTCGCACATTTTGACCCGAATTGGCCAACTTTGAAGCTCGAGAAAAAATTCGTACGTGCTTGTCCGAAGCCTAAACTCGAAAATTACGAATCAGAGGATCATAGACTTCAATATTTTAGAATAAAAAAGTAGGCGAAAATTTCATTTCATAGGCACTTTGTAATAATCTATATATATCTCACCAAAATTCGTCTTTGTTCACTGGCTAGCCAAAATCACCTGTTACGAGATGTTGTTTCGTCGAGATGTTGTTTCAAGATGTTGTTTCTCAGCATGCTGAGATAAATGGAAACATAGTTCGCAGGCATCAGCTTTGTTACTTAGTTAGCTGCGAAGTTTGAATGCTCCGCGTGCAGCGACGAAGATAATTCATCGTTTTTGGTCTTTCAAAGTGTTAATATAAGTTCTATTTTTACTATATATTTATTATTTACCTTCTCTTATTCTACGTAAATGACTCCGAAAGTTTGACGAAAAAAACGCTATTTCTCCACGACTTCTATATTATGCGACCGCTATTCTGGCTTTCCACCACTGCACAGGAAAGCCAACAAAGTGCTTTTAGTGGGCGTGTCTTTGCTTTTTATAGGATCGCTCCCGTGTTTAAGATAAACCTACAAAATGTATTAAATAGAAGATCTTACCCCAGAAGTGAGTCTGCTGTCCTTGACATCTGCATCTACACAAGGGAAGCATTGAATCTACATTTTAGCATAAAAACCTTATATAGATCCGTGAATAGAAGGTTTTAAGGTCGCCGACGCCATCTTGGTTGTTGAGCGAACACGGCAAAATTTACAGTGAATGTATGGGAAAAATCAATGCAGACTTTTTTTTTACCTTATTACAAACTAAAAATACTAGCTAACAGAGGTAACCGATCAAATTTGAGAATTGTACTCTTCCAAATAAAGCCGCAAATTTAAATATTTATTTTTCAAATATTTGTCTAAAATAGAGCCGCCGTCCCCGGGAAAATTGTGAAGCATTTCTATGAAAAAACTAAAAAGACGATTTCTCGCTTCTCAGCAAATCGATGCCCTTAAAATTTAATCGGTTAACTCTTTTAGCTAATATCTTTAGTTTGCAATTCACAGAAAATTCAGAATATCAGCTTTCCTCGAGTTATCGAGCGTCAAAATCACAATTGTCCTCACGCATTCACTGTAAATTTTGCCGTGTTTGCCCCACAATCAAGATGACGTCGGTGACCGCGAAACCTGAATTTGACAGCCACATGCACTCAGCATATAAGTATTTTCATTAAAAAATACTATAGAGACCGCTGTTAATAGGCATTAAAGGTGAGCTACATATTTAACAGAAAATGTAATGTACCATGACATTAAGAATAGACCCTCCTCCAAAATGGCGGCCAAAAATTCAAAGGAGTTAAAATTAGCTAAAATAAAAAAAACCGTATACCAGCACTAGAAAGAACACCTTTACTTCAGTAAAACTGCAAAGCTTCAGCATTTTAGGTGTCATATTAGCTGAGAAAAGGTAAGTTGAAAATTGAAAAATTTACAGACGTTTGTATGTACAAACGTCTCTAAATTTTTCAATTTTCAACTTACATGTTCTCAGCTGATATTACATCTGAAATGCTGAAACTTTGCAGGGTTACTAAACTAAAGGTGCTCTCTCTAGTGCTGGTATACGTTTTTAACTTTGACTTATTTAAAATTTCGGCCGCCATTTTGGAGAAGGGCCTATTAAACTTTCACTTACCAGAAAGCCTTCTCTCCCCAAGGAAGATGACCTCTGCAGAAAATCGTAAACGCAAGTTGTTATAACTTTAAAATCCTTTGTTTTCATGTGACGTCATCATTTTCCAAAATTACAAATTAGCAATCCTAGTGAAGCTTTCTTGTCATCAGATTAAAGACCCTATCAAAACTTAACATTTTACGGCGTTTAAGCTCGACAGGGTTCCTCATTTTGTTACAGAGGACATTTGAATTTCCAAGTTTATGCGTTGCGTGACATGGCGGCCTGCGAGTTAGAAGGATTTCGTGTAGGGCAAAAAAGCAGTTATCTGTATCGTCTACGTTTTTGCTAACTGAACAGTTCTTGCACTAGAAGAAGTATTACTTTCAATGTGTCAGAACTCTAGAGTAATAATTTTTCGTATGAATGGTAAAACTCAATGTCAGATGTTTCTGTTGCTTCACGGCCGCCATTTTGGTGCCCCTCAGAAGGGCACCAACATGGCGTCTCCATACAAAGCTCTATAAATTTAGGTGAAACTTTTTTCCAAATAACGCGGGAATGAAAAACCGCACAGACCTAAATCTTGGCAAAGTCGTTTGTCTATCAATCATCTATCATACACCTGATTCTTGATTCTATTTATTGAATGGGTAGGATTTTTATTTTCGATGCAAACCACCAATAGCGTGCCGGTCGAGAAATTACTCAGAATTACTGAAACCTGCAACTACACTAAACAAATTGTAACGGAAAAGATCGAGAAGCAAGGGAGAAACTACTAGGGGTGATTGAAAATGAATGTCGAGAACTTACCGTCATCATTCTCTTCCATCGTGGAAGCGTGACAAAGTGCGCCCGCGGAAAAATTGGCTCCGAAAATGCGGTAAATTGGGCCAGAGGGCGGGAAAATCCCCGCCAAACACGAATAATAATGTTCACATTTTTTTTCACTTACAAAAGCAAACAGACAAACAAATTCAGCAACAGCAGCAAAAACAACAACAACAATAAAAAAAACAAAACAAAACAAAAACAAAAACAAAGTAAGAAAAAAAAGTCCTGTAACGCGGTTCCTCGTTACGCCGTTACCCGTTACGCGGTTTACTAACAACCGTAAATGTGTTCTGTGGTTGGTGATTCTCAAATCAGCTTGATATAGTGTCGGAGACACATTTTAGCTGCGATACTGTTGACCGTGAGCTTTGGTTAGCTATACTTAGCTCGCTGTTTTATGTGAACTTTGAAGTTTTATGTGAACTGTGCCGTCTGGGTTCCTGTAGACAGGATGCTCCCTATTCATAATACAAAGAAACATAAATTCTTACAATCTTTTCAAAAAATCGTTAAAACTATATGTTCAAAAAAAAAATGATTTGTTTTAGACATATTTGAGTTTTTATCAGCGTATCGAGAACGTAAAATAATTATGTATATACAAATCTCTGATCCTTGAGAAAGACATTAATATCCGCCTACCATTATTATTAAATTAATTTAAATTATACTATAATTGAATGAAGGTCTTTAAAAAAGCTCAGCAGAGCTTGCCAGATTTCCTGCCGTATCTTGTTTATCATGAAAAGATCATGTGGGGGAGGCGGCACCGGAGGTGGAATGCTAATTATTTGCTCGTTTTCGCTTAAAGTCCAAAAAAATCAACAGAGGAGCCAGGTATTAAGACCTTCAACAAGTGAAACACCTCTATCAGTGCAGAAAGAGAAAAATGATACAATAGTCCATCACTTATGAACACCAAGAGGAGTAAAGAAATCCTTGAAATCTCTACCACAAGGCGTAAAGAAATCACTGAAATCTCTACCAAGAGGCGTTAGAAAAGCAGTGAATAACATCAAACATTATAAAACAACAGCAGATTCAGTTACTGAGTTGCTCACTTTGTATGGAGACGATGAAGGGCCGAAACAGAGAGGAGAGCTTAGTAACCCCACCTGCAGTACCAGTAGCTTGTCACACTAAACCGCGTCCCATAAGCTTCATATTTTCACAGCTTGTTTTGTAGGCGGCGCTGCACTTGTCGTTTAGTTTGCTGTCAAAGCTCATGCTGTTCAGACAAAAAAAACAATGTCTTGGAGCCACAGTTATAATTACTGCTTTCTTCAACGAGGTAATGGAAATTACGAAGACAGTGAAGACTCTCAATCTAGCCAAGAAACGGACTCTTCCCGAGAAGTGACAGAGCACTTAAACCCTTGGTCGCGCATATTAGATGAAGCTCAGGAACGCCACGAGGTTCAGCTCAATGCTTTGGTCGACGAGTACAAAAGAAACGGAGATTCGGAAAATGTACCTCACCTTTAAGCGCTAACGCTCTCCTTCCTCTCTACAGAAAAGAATTGAGAAAAGTACTGTTAGAGTATCTGCAGTGGATGCAAGCGATGAAGAAAGATTACACCTTCCAAAAAGTGATGGAAACCCAAAACGACCTCAAAGATACAGATGGATCTGATTGAGTAGAATCGACAGAACTAGCAATTGATAAGCGGAAATTCTTGCTTAATCGATTGTTTGTGAAGCAACCGATTCCACAAGTGAAGACTAGACCTACTGTGTTTTGTTCTCAATAAAAATGTATTTCAAACCGATATCTAGTGTGTTGTTCGATTGGACTTTCTTTCTCTGTCAAGGGGACTTTAGTTTTATTGTTCATTGCATTCTAATTTCCTGATGCTTTGTGTTAAACCGCTTCGTAGTTGTTGGAGCTTTCGTTATCAATAAATGGATTTTATATTCGTTTGAAATCTCTGTGTATTATTTTTTGTGTTCGCCAACTTCTGTCGCTGATAAAAGTGTTATTCAAGAAACGTGTTGTTCGATAACATTTATTGTGGCGTGTTGACAGAAGTAATAAAAGAAACAAGTTGTTCGAAAAAAAATTTATTGCGGCGTGTCGAAAATTTAATTAGCGCTCTGAAATTCTATTGTTGTAATTTCAAAAGTAGAGCTGTCCCAACGGGCTTCTTTTCTTGAGTTTGTATGCAAATCTAGGGTTGAAAGTGGAGTTAAGTGCATAACTAAAAGAGCGGAAAACTCGACCAGCTAATTAATTCTCTCTCTCTCTCTCTCGTCGGCAAGCTGATAGATCAGATAAATACATAATAGATGTTTTCATGAGCCAATCAGGGTTAAAAGAGCCCGGCTTCGAAAATCGGAGAACATTGTCAAAGCTAGAGAACCTCAGAAATTATTACGCTTTCAAAAATTTGCGCTTGCCAACGTTTTTCGATCACTGACAGTTAAACAAGCGCTCAAAGTGAAAAAAAGCCATCTTCATGATTAACGTTTCGAAAATCGAACAAAGTTTTCAAATTTCTAGCGAGTTCAATTTGAATGAAGGAATGACGCTTTCGCGATTTTATTTTGAACACATGATAGATTTTGCCAATCAGGGTTTACTAGTAACGGGCAAGTTCAGGCAGGTGTATTGTTTGTATTTTACTACAATGACGCTTATTAGTATGGAGGAAGGCACTTTACCTAGACACTTCATTAGTATGGAGGAAGGCACTTCATTAGTATGGAGGAAGGCACCTCATTAGTATGGAGGAAGGCAGCGGAAGGCAGCAACAAGGCTTAATTCCCAACATACATAACTACTGCATAAACAAAGACGAGAGAAGAAGGGCAAATAAAGAGGAACACACGAGAGCTTGTTAAGAAATCAAGCACTATATTTAATTTTAAAGTTCTGATTATTTCTTGGAAATGAAATTGAAAAAAATCTGAGTATTCGAGATACAAAAGGTAAACCAATTGTTCACTCGAAACACAAATCGTCACTATATTGCGCATCGCTAATTTCAAGCATGAAGATGTTCACGATGTACTACTTCACAATTTAATCTTTTTCTCTGTTATTTCGTGGGATTGAAAGTTCTCCACCTTCAACTGTGCCTGGTGAGATTATGTTACGACTGGACCAACACTGTTTGACTGCCTAACCCTGAGCATTTTGCAATAAAGAACTGGATTTAAAACGAAAGTGGAATACACCATTACATTTGTCAGAAGAAACACAGTATTCAGGGCCTTCCCTTGAAACTCTACTGCGCTCATCACAATGTGACTAACGATCAATGGTACCCGGCATAAAATATAAGTTCCACTGATTCCATAAGTCAGCCGTGTAAGTTGTTTTTCCTGGCGTTGTTGAATGGTTGGATTTGTCGATTGTGGAATTATTAACGAGCGTATTTCTTTTACGACACGAAAGAAAGTAATTATCACTAGCACTATCGCTAGGGTATCCAGCTGTGCCATTGCTGTTAGATAAATTCGGATAACGTTTCCTTGTTCTGTTTGAAAAGCCTTAGACTGCTCATAAGGAAACCAAGTGTAGCAAACAGAGGTCTCTTTTCTTAGCAATACGAGAAGTACAGCTGCAATTATGAAGCCCACAAGCCAAGTAAGTGACAGAATTTTCTTAACATTTTGCGTTGATAACCGACGACGGAATGGACGAACAACGTAATCGTGGCGATCTATTGCCATTAGAGTTATAGTCAACGCATTTAGCGCTACGCAGCCAACCGAAAGAGGAAAGCCAAGACAACACAGTGTCTGAGCGGCTGGTATGTGGCTAGCCTGAAGGTAATTGACAACGGTTGCTACCAACAGGGACGGCATAGCAAAGAAGGATGTTAGGAGACCAGTCAGAGAAAGGCTGGCGAACAGATAGCGAGGCACTTTGCGAAGGTCACGGCGTCTTCGAAGCAGATTACAGAGGAACGCGTTTCCAGAAGCTCCCGCAATAATAAAGATCGACAACATCACAAAGACCGCGATGGCAAGACTTCTTGGTAATTGTGTTGAAGGATAGCTTTCGTCCATCATGGTTGAAATGTTCACATTTGTTGAGTTAGGCATTCTTCCACCCTGACAATCAGTGCTGAAAGGATTATCCAAATCGATTATACCTGTAATGGAGCGCTATTCCAGTACATTTACAGCATCTACAATTGAGGGCGACCGCACTAATGTCCAGGAAATAAAATCAATTATCAAAGCACCTACCAAGATTTTGTTTTCTGGTATTTTTGTATGAAAAGAAGCAGTAACGGAACTGTCAAATGTTTCTTAAATTTGATGGACACAACTCGCATTTGATGAACTTAAAACAGGGAGATGTTTCCCATTTAGCCGGAGTATTCGGTTCAAATAAAATGCAAATGACTACATTATGTTTTGGGATGCTCCACCGGAAGACACAAATTGATCTTTTCTAAAGGTTCTGTTATCGGGCACAGGTGCTTTGACTGCGATAATAATTAACCATTTAATTACTCCATTCGGAAGTAAAGAGAATGAAGAAAGAACATTTTCTTATTTCGCTACCATTAGTTCTTAATTGGTTTCCGGAGCGGTTCGGACCTTGCGATGTAGACGGCCAGTTCAATGGATCACTCCCACACTATATCCGGTGGTTTGCTTGTTCAAAAAAGTGCACAAAAGCTTGGCGTTAAGCACAACTTTTCCTTTATGTTTGGCCGCCAATTTCAATTTAATATAGAATAACAATGACCTGAAAAGCAAAAATGAATTCTTAGTTTTGACACGTCGGCTTTGTGCCGAGAATTGAGCCTAAAAGCGCCATAATATATATTTTATTTGACCAGCTTGTTGTGAAGTTTCACCCGCACTGAATTTTCTCGAAAGTGCTGTCTTTTTTTCTCTCTCTTTTTATTCTTTATTTTCTAATAAATATTTTAACAAATTGGACATGCCCACATGTAGTTAGCTAATCTAGGTGGGTCATGTCTTAAAAAAAGAAAAAAAAATAGCAGGTATACAAGTTTGCAAAAATCAGGAAGTTAACTAAAAAGAGTAAGTATAGAAACAAAGATACTACAAAAGTACTTATTATTCTGAAAGTATATTAAGAGCTTAAGAAAATTTGACCTTTTGAATGACATTTCGTATGTCAAGATAGGAGTCTTCCGAACACAGAATATCGAAAAGTAATCTTTTAATTTTTCTTTCAAAGTCATGTTTTGGAAGATTCCTTAATGTAAGAGACATCTCGTTCCAAATTTTTGTTCCAATTCTAGAAAACGAGTTCTATCGAATACACAAGGCTAAAAGCCACATTTTAGGCACATTTAATTGATGTTAAACAGTTAGATAATCCATGGCAATATTTAAGTGGTGTTTAATTACCACAGACCTCACTTAAATTGATGACTTAATCATAGTCAGGTTTAAGTCTCACTTAAACATACATTTTTTTTGTCAGAAGATTTAAATGCATTTAAGTAAACAGTAAATATGTTGTATATTTGTGATTTTGTTTAAGCTCATTAAATGTGCATTTAAGTCATTTAGCTTTTCGATAATTGAAACCATAAAATCACCATATTACTGGACACTTCACTGGCAAGCTAAGGTATGTTTGTGTTATGTGAGCCAGTTAGGCCAAATAAGTCATGTTTGTGATTTGAACCAGTTAGGCCAAATGAGACAGTTGTGTGATTTGAGCCAGTTGACCCAATTGAGACACACTGCGTGAAATGAACTTACAACATCAGTGTATTCTGTTCAGAATCTTGCATGAAGGCATAAGTCTTAAAATTCATATCAATCTTTACTATAGCTCTTTTCACTCTCGTTATGCATTAATTTACAATACTTTACGGATCGCAGAAAGGCATCTGCGCTTCCTTAATCCAGACTGTAATTGTAAGGAAAAGAACAAACAAACCACACAAAAAAAACGAAAAAAAGAAAAACAAAACAAAAAAAACAGCAATAACAAGATGCTAAATAGCATTTTTTAGAACTTCGGAAAAGACTGGCTGAGGGATAAGAAAATAGGTGTTTGGCACCAAGACAGGAACAGTATTTCATCAAATAAGTTTATTTAACAACCAATCTGATCTTGGAATTACAATGTACATTTTACTACTTAACAATTAGATTATGAGCTCGAGATTTCTATGAGGTGATAGTTGATGAGGCCGAAGGCCGAATCAACTATGGCCTCATAGAAATCGAGAGCGAATAATCTAATTGTTTTAGTAGAATTCTAAATGAAATTAACGCAAATAACAGTTTCCAATGATTTACCCACGCATTATTGAACTTTACCCTTAATGCACGTATCGAACTGTCCTTGACAAATTTGCAGTTGTTTACGCGCGTACCCGCTTTTTCAATATTTTCAAGTTTTTAAAGTCAAGAAACAGTGAATGTGCTTCTTTTAGTCTTCTTAGGAATTCAATTACCCGTTTACATCGAAAATTCCTTCCAACACTTAGGAAAAACTACAAAAACACTGCATTTTGTAGACGACCGGCAGCCACTGACTCTAATGGCTAATAGTATACGAGTAGCTCAGCCAATCAGATTCCAGCATTTGCATTAGTATACTAGTGGAATTCTACTAAAGTTATATAGTAGTCAAAAGCATGAAAAGAATATTGTGCCTTTTCCAATATTAAGTGGTACCTACTGTACTACATATATGTACATCTGAACATCAAGTTTACATATAGTGTCCGCATGCAAAAGCATTATGGTCTGGGGTGATCTTCTACTAATGGTGCTTTCCTTTCAAGTTCTCTCTAAGTTTCCCTCTAATTATTAGACAAGAAGCATATTTAATCTAGTACTTCAGGTGCAAGCTATCCAGAAAGAGCACATGAAATACTGCTTAGAAATATACCATGTGACCAAAACTAAACAGAATTATAAAAAACTGGATCATTGGATAATACAATTTAAGACTGTTCATTAGCTTAGCCTTCATGGTATATATAAACAATACCCTCCATTTGGCACGAAAATATGCTAGGATATTTGTCCGCGGACATTATCAGTTCCGAGAAGCGAACAGTTTTCCGAGAGCGTAGCTCGAGGAAAACTGTGAGCTTCATGGAACAGATTATGTCCAAGGACAAATACTCTAGCATATATTTGCCCGAAATGGAGGCTATCGTGCTTATTATCCTTCAAATCTTTTTCGCAACGCACACCGTTTTGAAAATTGGGGTATATTGTCGCATATCCCCCAGTATTTAGCTGGGGGATATTCGGTCATGTGACGTGTTTAGACCAACCGTGTGCGAGCGAAAAGATTTGATGGATTATACAAGCTAATATACTACAATCTACACAACCACAATCTGAAAATAGGGCAAAAGCCAACTTTCACTAACCCAGGATTAAACGTTGATTCATTTGGAAGTTCATTTGCTCTTGTATAAGTAGTTTTCTTACTATACTTTGTGGAGTTTTAAGATATTTTTCACATTTAAGTTTCAAGATAGAAAATATGAACACAAAACTTTAATCAATAAAATAATATTATACTTGTTAAACAAAAATCTGAAATCATAATTTACTGTCATCCTGGATTAGCTTGATCATGCTTTGAAAACCCTGACACTTAGCTTCTGCTCACTGACTACATTTATTGACTGTTAGAAACACCTATAGATACAATGTAATTGGCTACACAGGCACCTATCATTTAAACAATAGAGTGTCTTTGTCTGGGAAATGTTTGCTGAAAGTTGTCCCTCTGAAATGTGATACTCTTAAAACAAGAAACAAAACTTTGCCATCTTTAAGAACATCAACCTTCTGAGGGGCAGCTATCAGCTGGAGAAACTTTCAAGGTTTCACATGGCCAAGGGATGAACTCTATGATTAAACTTCCATTTTTTGCAAGGTGTTGGTTCATTAATTACATCTACAGTAAAAACAACTGAAACAAAATGTTTGTACCACTGCATTTTTGTTTGTTTGTATTGTTTACTTGCTTGGTACATGAAAGTCAAGTTTGACAGAGATAAAAAATAATTCCCAAAATGTATTCATACATGCACAACCAGTACTGAATCAACCAGTTTCATGGCCTACACTCTATTTGGCACCAAAAAGTTGATTTGAAAACCAAACAGAAGTAAATAAATGTAAAATATTCCCTGATAATAAGCATGTTTGAAAATATCAATTTGGGGGATTTTAATTCTACACAAAAGGATACAATAATTATATATCAGTAGCACTCTACCAATAACTTAATTAGTCTGCAAAATAGCAGCTCGACGGGGAATAGGGCAAACTGCCATGAGCCTGACATTCTCGATTGAGAATGTTGGATGTTGCTTGAACCACCAAACACTAGCAAAATAATGTTCTCTGTCAATACCATCCATGGTCACTTTGTGAGCAAAGAAATAATCGATTATTCCAGGAGATAAATTAGACGTTGAGGAGATATTACCCTCGTCATCATGCCATGAAGCAAGTACTCTCGCACTCCTTGATGTACGACTTTCAGCTCTGGAGCCAAACTTCTCAGCAGCCACAAAAATGGAAGAAAACTTCTTGATTGAGAAATGAAGATCACTAATGTCAATGATTTTCCCTGGATATAAAGTTTGGTAAACAGTTAGAATGGTAGTTATGTCCTCCGAAGTCAGCATGTCCATTTTAAAGGAGGAAGGAGCAGTAATATTAGCCGATTGTCATGCCACAACACACTAGAAAAATTTGTAACCTGAGACAAGAAGTAATTGTGCTGCATGCAACTTTCTCTCAATGTGTATGGTCTTTCTTTTTGATTTAAATTGGTTGAACAGTGGAAGAAAATCCTCTTTGTAAATACTTGGCAAATTGCCAGCAGAAGGCATAAGGAAACGTTCCTTCACAAAGTCCAGCATGAACTGAATTTCCACTGATCGGTTGTTAGTCCGAGTGGCCCCAATCTGTCCATTATAGCGCTCAAATGAAAACATCCAAAACCCAAACACGGGGCCATAGTCAAACGAAACAGAACTCGGGTGGCAGTGGAGATGCATGTTACAAGTTAAACCTTTCTTTCCATACAATGTTTCCATTCCAGTGCAAAAATTAACTAAAAGTGCATCTGCTTTCATGATCTCTTCCTTGGAAATAACTGGCTGACACGGAATCCTGCATGCCATTACAAATCTCTCCCATATCCGAAGGTGATTATCTGGGAGAACTTCCTGGAGGGCATACATTGAAAATGTTAGAGTCCAGTTCTTCCATTCTTCAGCTGTGTAGCTTCCATAATTTGTCCCAATCTTCCTTGGCATTCTACCTATGAAAGTTGCTGTGTTTAACTCTTCAATCTGTCGACTTATTTCTTTCATTTGTTCTTTACTAAAGAGGTTCTCAGCCCATAACTTGAAGACATATTTTGCAGTTCCAAGAACTAAATTATGTATGGGATCAATGACATGAAAATGAACACAGTTAAAGTATTCAAGTTTGCACAGGGAACTGTAGTGGACTCCAAATTCTCGTGATTTCCTGTTGTACTCTGATTGGCTCTTGCAATTCTTTTCACAGTTCCGCTTGTGTCTCACGTTGTCCCTCTTAGGCTAAGAAGTACGATCTTGGAATCCAGAGAAATCCTTCTTTTCTCCAAAGCCACCAGCAAAGTATTTGAAGCACTTCGAGCATGCCATGTTTGCTGAATGCCCCACAAAGCCACAGACTTTACGGGTAGCAGGGATGTCAACTGCAACACAAAGCAGTGCTGCAAATACTTTCAGTGGAACAGGTGTGAGGCTTGTAGAAATCATAACCCCTTTCCACAGTGCATTTAATTCATCTATACATGGATCCAAAAAAGTGTGTAATGCCTCCCAGGATGATGTTTTCAAACTTGAATCTTTCTGATCGAGGCAAGTTCATGACAGCAAAATGTATGACCCCAACGAATAATCACTTCTACGGTTGAAAGGCTGGAACCAATCAACATTCAAGATAAGTCCATAATGTCTTTCTTGATCCCATCATTCCATTTAGAATTATTCCAAACCTCTCCATCTGTCTACTGACCTGACCTGTCTACTTCTCCAGTGTTCACAAAGGTCTGGAAATCCTTCTCTTTGCAAAATACTTTCCAACTGACTGATAATACTCTTCCAACAGTACACTTTCAAGGGTAAGATTTGGTTATGCCATTCTTTAGAATAACTTTGTTCAAAAGTTTAGTGTTACAGTGCTTTGCTTTCCCAAGAGGAAACAGAATATTACTGCATTTCTTTGGAATAACTGTTCCATGTTTTCTCTCAAGACATTCATCCAAATGGTACAGTGTTGCACATTTGGAACAAACAACAAATTTTTCAAAGCCGTCTCTTTTAAGATTTGCAATTTTGTGCAGCATGTAGATGGCTGTCGGAAAGACGAGAACAAAGTTAGAGAAAAACTCTGAGTCCAGCCCATAGCCCAGAGTTTGAAGAAATCTTCCCAGAAATGAAAGAATCACCTGGACAGCAGTATCACTTATATGAGTCAAGACCTGCCAGTATATGATGAAGCAGCAGAACCACTGCAAAAGAACATTAATCTGGTTTGACATTGGTTGTTTAAGTGCCGGTTCAGTTATGGGTTCATTCAAATCCTGCATTAAACCTTGCAGGTCCTCTTCACTCCAGTGTACTGCACTTTCCTCATCATCACATTCATGTCCCCCTTCACCAGAATCAGGACTGATGTCATCCTCAGACTCACTTTCAGAGACTCCCAAGAAGGAATGTTCCTGTGAATTAATAATCATTACAGCTAACTGTGAGATTTGGTACAGTGCACGACAATTTCATGTTTCAAAACTAGTACATTGCATTGTACTGATTACAGTTTTCTATATGGGTATGGGGCTCCGCTTGGTGGCCCTTTGGGCTGCTGGTGCTCCGCTATAAAGTTGGTGTAAGCTGCACACTGCCACATTACATCTTGTAACTTTACAGTGCGTTTACTGAAACCGGGGCCACCCAGACAATGAAAACCAATCAGATGGCAGAACTGAAACAATACATTCCAACATTTTCAAATCCAGCCAATCAAATGTTCGGTACAAAACAATGAAATCTGAACTTGTTCTTTGTGATGATTACACGACTACGCTGTCGCATCAATGAATTGTCAAGTTCAAACTGTTAGTACTATTTTATGGTGTCAGGAACCCATGACTGTATGCTGCGAAGTCTAAGGGGCAGTTGGTTGGTTTAGAAAATATATGAAAAGAAAAGCTGCGTAAGAATGTCACTCGTCAATATATACCCTGGCCAGAGTGTGTGGTGTAGGGTTTGAATATTGTCGCAGCTGTTTCAAAGAAACCCTTGAAATGGTCTCTGAGAAGAGAAGGTTCCAAAGGCGCCGTCGTTTGCTTTCGCTAAGTAATTTTACACGCTGAGGCTTTTATAGTACAATGTGGAAAGAACTTTCAATAAAGATGTTATTTCAATATAATGATAACCGAGAAAGGGAGCTGAAACTACGGAATGCACAGCTGTTTAGGCAGTGAACACAATCGTTTTTCCGAGAACTGCGTGGTGAATTTTACGCTAAGCTATGTATAAATAGAAACACGCACTGACAACAGGAACGAAATGTATTTTGGCCGTACGTTCACAGTTGAAAACGGTCTCTGAGAAGAATTTACCACTGTTGCAAATGTAAAATCTAAAGAGAGCTTTGTGTGTAAAAATTTTGCGAAGCTGAGGATCGGGTATTATAGGGGTGAATATTGGAAATGTCTTGAAACAGGTCTCGAATATTTATAGGCGCATTTCTGTGTCTAATATCAAACATCAGGTTAGTTGTAAGTTCATAATAAGCGGTAAAATTCCGGCATCGGAAAATAGAGGAATTGTAGAGTTCGTTTTTGCAGCTTGAGAAGCTTATCAACTTATAAGCTTATCAGCTTATTTACGCGCCTGACCCCGAACTATCAGCCCATAGCTCAAATAAGGCGCAACAAAAGATTGATAGATATATTGATAAGTGTCATAATTTTTATTCAAAATTTTTCCATCGATTAGCAAACTATGCCAAGTAAGATGGGGTATGACATTCTAACACTGCAATGGTAACCCAGATCTTGGTACAACGTATGTCATCTGAATGCATTCAGTTTGTGTTCTTTAATGGCTGAACACAGTCTTTGATACCTGTGTTTCATTTACCTTTTTCCTCTGAAACCCTCGATCTTTTGGTCGCCCAAAATCGCAGCAAGCAAGTTAACAACACAAACTTCAACTTTTTGATAATTAGGCTGATGTGTGTGACGTTACCATGAATAAATATGAACAGGTGTTTAAAATCGGATTTGTTTCTTTGCAGAAAATCTAGTCATAAGATTTTCTTTATTATTATTATACATTGTATTCACTATCAGCATTCTGATTGGCCAAAAGCCCCCTGCTTATTTTGAGAATTCACGTGATTTTGTGGACAAGCATGATTAGAGTATAATCTGCTATACAATTATATGTGCAATTATACCTCGCGCAGTGCGCATGCGTAATACACCTTTGGCGCGAGCACTTGAATGGTTTCGAAAGATGCGGCCGCTTGGTGCGTTTGTCCTTGTATTTTTAGAAGCGCAAATAAAATCTACTTGCATTACACACATATTTTCCATAAAACAGTGTATAAATGATAAAACAATAATTGAATTCGGTTTTTGTGATATCGGGAATAATCAAGGTCTCGGCAAGTGTAATCAGCCTCGGCCTCCGGCCTCGGCTGCTTACACTTGCCTCGACCTTGATTATTCCAGATATCACGAAAACCTCATCCAATTATTGTTTATAATTTGCAAGCAACAAGCTTGTAACGATACTCACACGTTGGCGCTATTCTAAGAACAATTTAACAAACAGATCTTTAATTATCCCTCATTGAAGGTCCACTGGCAAATCTTGAATTTCCTTTCTTAAAGTTCAATTGTTTTCAAACCCTCCAGTTACTTATTTTCTAAAGTATTTTCGTGCCAAATTTCGTGAAATTCTAATGAATTGTTTTCGAGAAATAAGCGTATCTCCGAGAAATCAATTTTTCACTCAATCGCAATTTTTTTCGACTTACCACGCATGCGCTGCATTTAACTGGGTTCTTTTAGCAAAAAGGAAAAAGCTGAGCTCAGTTCTTTGCATCGTTAACCTTTCTAAAATACCTTTGTAATAAAAGAGTAAAACCATCAGTACATTGTGTTCATTTGTGAAGAAAAAATAGTACAGATAGCGCAGAAATCGAGCAAATAAAATGATCGCTGTATTGATGTCATGTTTGTTTTTATGCAATACTTGTGCGCGCGCTGAATTGCGTTAGCAAGAGTGCGCGCGAAAACTGTTATCGGCCATCTTATATTATCTCCACATTTTCCAAAATGAGCAAAAAATCAATGTGGGAAGTTTAAAAAGTTGCAAGATTTCTGTCCACGGGATGTGGAATTCTGCCTTCTTGTGGCTGCAAGGCGCGTGAAACTATGGTCGCTAAATGCGAACTTGTTCTTATAGGATCCTCACTAGTTGACTAAATTCGATTAACAGGCTTCATTTAAACCATATTTGGCAGAGAACATTTCCCTTCAGAGCTCCAGTTGCAATACTCTGGGACTTATAGCCACTGTGGCCTTCTTCGCTCACGAAGCCCGATTTACTCAGATTTAGTGTTCTTCCAGGCATGTTCTCTCCAAAACGAAGTCGGTGACCCCCCATTTTTTTACATTTCTGACAACACTAACTCATCATCTTTCAATTGTAAAATGTTCAGAAAAAAATGAATGTTAAAAAATTTTCGCGCGAACGTCCTTAAGCTGAATTCTCGGTACAAAGGCTGACACGTGTGATGTACGACGAAAGTGATCTACTCCTTTAAGCGTTCTCGGTTTACCATTTTTCGCCTTTCCTTTTTCTCCTTTTCGTATCTTTTTGCTGCAGTTTGCTGACTTTCTACCGGGCTTGCTTCCAGTTCAAGATTTGGCTTAGTTGAGATACATATAATTTTACATGTTGAGGGATTAATTTACACTTTCCCTCGTTGTTTTCACTTTTCTAAACTAGGGTGTCTCAAAATGAAGACCTAAGACCTAAGATCTGAGACCGAAGACCCAAGACTCTTTAAGACTATTCACAGTCTCTCTTTTACACGCGCAAAAGAGCGCAAAGCATATGGACTTATTAGGCTCCTACCCCTGTTATCGTCTTGTGTTTAACAGCTGCATCCCTTGACCAATTAACTAAATCGAACCAATAAAATTTGAACGGTAAATTAGTTGTTTAATAACGAAGTGCAAGAATTCTAAAACTCTAGAATGCAAATTATTGAAACCCCGCGAGAGTCAGACAACATAAGCGTGTTCTTAGTGAGAGAAAAAGGAGGAAAATGAACGTCTTGAAAAAGCTTTATATCTTCCACAATGCCGTTTTGTTTGTAACGTTGAATCTTGCCAAGACGTTATTCATATCTGCGAGAATATATCACACGGTGCAGTGAAAATGCGAACGGCCACTAGCCGTGAATCATCAAACAACTTTGGTTTGGAATTTCAATGTTTATTTAGCTGGTCCTTTAATACACGAGATGCCGCGAGAAAACTCGCAGTTCCGTAAAAGCATTACACAGGTAGACCTTGGTAAAACGCAACCAAAACTGCCAAAAAAACTGAGAAAACAGCAAAAACCTAGTTAAATGAGGTGAACTGAAGTTTGAACACGGTGGCCATCGTGGTCTCCGTTCGTAAGGGGCCACCTCTGCGCACGGCATCCTTGAGACTAAATACCGCTGCACTGGTAACCCAGCAGTAACAGTGCAGCACTCGTCAACTTAATCTGCGAGTAGTCTCTGTTTTTCTCTAAAACCGTGGAAAGAACGACAAACAAGTAAGCATGAGTGCGTGACTTTGAGCGCGACGTGCGAGTGGCGATGCAGCGAGCCGCTAGTAGGGTAGACGTCACTTACTTATTACCAGATGTAGCTTCCATAGGTTCGCACAAAAAAGTTGGACATCGGAGTGTTATATTTAAAACAGTGTGGAGGCGTCATTGATGCGACCTGTCAAGGTAGCATCCAAATCGTTCTATGAAAACAGTGCAGTGTCACTTTTTGCTCTTCTTCTAAAGCCCGCGCTACTAGCGGCTGGCGGCATCGCTCCTCACACGTCACGTTCATAGTCACGCTCGCACGCTTACTTGTTTTTCGTTCTTCCCCACGCATTTTCTAGGAAAAAAAAGACTTCTTGCTTTCTATCGTCAACTACAGTGAACGTGACACAATTGTTTAGCGGGGAACCGAATCGCCATTCTGTAACATCTTTTGGAATTTTCCATCCAAAAAGCCCTCCGCTGTCTTCCAAAAACACGTTTGAACTTCGCTTCTCCAATCGTCAGAATCACGTCGTCCTTCCTTGACAAAACAATGGAAGAAATCCTAAGCTCTTTCATCTCTTGTATTTGTTTCAACATTCGCTCATTTGCATTTCTTCTGCTGTTGCGTAGATTTAATATATTACACTCTCCTCAAAGCAACGTCTTTCGCTGAAGAAGGTGGGCAGCAGCCTCTTTCTGTTCATCTTTGAGCGAAGAAACGTGAAAGTTCTCTTACAGGATTCAATTTTAAAAACAACAAGCCACAAAACGCACCTGAACGCAACCATGATTAGCTGTTGTCAAGGCGATGTCGCCTTTCAACCATACTATGTTTCAATCAATGGGAATTTTCCGTTTCTGGAGAAACGGGAAATTCGCTTTTTTCCAAAGATGTCTACAGCCCATTTATTTTCCTCAGTTCCCACCCCCTACCCAGTAAAGTCCGTTTTGCGCTGGAGTAGAGTTCTCTCGTGATTCTAACTGTGCGTTAAACGATCAAATAATTATACTTAAAAATAAAAAACGACGCGAGAAATATAGGCTACCTTTGAATCTGGAAAACAAAGACCTGGGTTCCTTTAATTCGAAACTTAAACCAACAACAGAATTGTTTGTATTTGAAGGTTTGAATCCTGTTGGGTCACTCTGTGATATTTCTTTTTCGAAATGAACCACCTTCACATTATTTTATGCACATCAACCGGTTTGTTTTTTGCTTACCCTGCCTGCTTTTCTTCCTTCTTCGATTTATTTGGCTTTTACTCAAGTCTGTGCTTGGCATCAGAATTGTAACTATTTACAGAAGATCCATTTTCCAAGTTGAGTGGTTTATAGCCACTTTGATTGAGATTCGGAGGGGATCTTAGGTCTTCGGTCTTAGATCTTAGGTCTAAGATCTTTGTTTTTGAGACACCATTCTTAAGTGTGCAGATCGTCTTTCAATTAGTTCGAATTTGTTTTGTTTGTAGACTCATTCGTACATTTGTTTCGAAATTTTCGGAATTTCTGGCCCAGTGGAACACAAGTAGAGTTAAGTCTCACGCAAGCCAAGAAGCCCGTAAGCAACAGCAACAACAACAACAACAGTCTTTATTTGTACTCACATGGATTCTTGCTTTAAACAAAACGTTACAAAATTGAATGAAATTATTCATTGTAAAATTGGAGCACTAGCCGGGCACTTATTCTGTCTTTTGTGGCATGAAGCTTCTAGGAGTGTTAATTCTCCTCCCTGCGTGGATGGATGCTGATCCTTCGCAGGAATGTACCCCCAGCATTATGTCGACTTGTACCTATTTATGAGATTAATTGTCTTTCTCAATTTAGAGTCTAGCGCACTAACTATGACGTCACCGAGCCTGAGTGGAAAGTGCCTTCGGCGTCAAAAATACAAGGGTACCTATCGGTCTTCGTGCACCCTTTTTACAGCGGCAAAGTTTCGTTAGCCTGCTTACTAAAAGAGACACTAGTTAACACGGATCACGTGAAAGAGACTTCTTTGATTCGAGTGACACTCTCATACAAAGTTAACCTCGTCAGTTTTGCATACACTGGTTGGCCTGCGTCGAATTGAATTCGCCGTTCGCGGATTCCAAAAAAATTAGTCTCTCACGAATCCCACCAACTACGCAGGCAAGACACTGGTTATCTGCGTATTGTAGTTTCCCATTTGCTGAGTTATGTGCCTTTGGCTGTTTAGTACCGTGTTAGAAAATGAAGGCCTTTACAGTTTATGTGATTTCATAAAGACCAAGTTTCTTATACAATTGACAGACCATCAAAATGGGCAGACGATTCAGCGTTGCTCGTTTTCTACTGACATTTTAAACTGAGAATATCGACTTTGAGTGCGAGGCATTTAAAGTTTTGAGTGGAATCCAAGTTTAACTCAATTACAGTCAAGACTGTGGTGACTGTGGCGTGGTTTTGTGCGCTCGTCTTCGGATCGAGCAATCCAGGGTTGAGCCGTGGCCGGGCACATTACATTGTGTTCTTGGGTAAGAAGACACTTTACTTTCACAGTGCCACTCTCCACCCAAGAGTATGAGTGGGTACTGGGGCGACGTTAATGTCGGGGTCAACTCTGCGCTGGACTAGCATCCCATCCAGGGGGGAGTAGAAATACTCCTAGTCACTTCATGCTACAGAAACCGGGATAAGCTCAAGCCCCTTGGTTCGTATACAGACTTTACCGGCTTACAGTCAAGACTGTATTAATTATGGAATCGCTCGTTGGCCCTCTATCGATAGATATACCTAGTAATTATGGAATGTGTGCTTTACACTTCATGTCGACAAAACATGTGTCCTTCACGTTTACTTGAAAAGCACGCTCGATACGAACACTCGGACATCACGGAATCCTTAAACCTATCCCTACTTGGTGTACTCAGTACTCGGACTCTACTTTTATCAGTTAACTTTGTTACCTCGTTTTGACGAACGCCAATTTTGGCGGCCTGAAACTACTTTCCGAGATATTTTCGACCGTTTTAATTCTACGACACACGCTCCAAAAAATTGTGTTTACACTGCCGCGCTATCTATCGATCCTACGAGCTGCCATTACCATGCACCCTATCGTGCAGGTGCTGAGGAAATCCCGTCACTTCACAAACACTGAATAGAAGAGTAAAAAGCTCAGTAACAAATATTTGTATGTGATCGTACCTTTTTGGCACCCTTCAGCAGTATGTCAGAGGAGTTTGGTCGTGCCATGGTTCGTATTTTGGCGATACCTAGTCAACTTAAAATACCCATAGCCCTGGCATGCCGTCGAACCCTACCAAAACGATATGATTAGGTATTTACCATACCCAAAGTCGGCCAAGTGAGCATGATATCGTAACCATATCAGGCCAGTGACTTGATATCGAAAGATGTCAGAACAGTAAACACGGCTTCTGATTGGCTAATTGCGAGTTAGGGCACGGTAAATCTGCAAAACCACTAGAGGGCATTAGACAATCGCATGGAGCCGCCAAGAGCGTGGTGACCAGAACAGGAAAGAAAGCTGATTTGTATCAGGGGTGGTAAATGGTCCTTGAAAAACTTTGTTTCGCAAAATTTAAGCGTCGAATTTCACGGGTCTTGTCCTTTTTTTTGGCTGATTAAGATCTCTTGTAGATCCTACGCTGGCAGCGTCTATCGTATGCGGTCCCTTGCATTTAGTCACTCATTTATGAATTTTCGGACCGCAGGTCTTTTCAGATCCGATACGCTGCGTTTTTAAAGCATAGAACTGAATATGCGGTTTAATGTTTAAATATTTAGGCTGGCCTTGTCCAGCCACATTTATTTTTTGCTTTTCGAGACACCAATCGTGACACTTTGGTCTCCTTAATTAAGCTTGCGCTCCGAAACACGTGATGTGGCAACGCGTGTTTCGGAGCGCAAGTGAGTTCAAGGTACAGAACTTGATATAGTAAACGGGTCATTTTACAATTTATGTGCGTTGGCTCTTTAACTGGCGTTACATATCTTCGCTACACGGTGCTGACGAGGCCCAAGAAGGCCGAAACAGCTGTCCACTGTTGCGATCCTGCTTTATCGGTTCTTGTCATGTTGGTGTCTCGAAACGTTTTTCACGTAGTATCAGCCTTGCAGTCTATTGCCCTCGTGCTTAATGCCTCTCAAATTTTTAATCCCTTGATTTTTTAGATGTATTACATAGTAATCCATGAAGGAATAAAAACACTGTTTACCGTTCGCAAATATCTGCATTAGTTCTCGAGATATTTAAGTTTGCAACATTTGTAAAATATGCAAATGAGATGACTGATGATGTCATACACTCAACCCAATATTATCTCAAGTATATAAATAGAGCTATCTTGGCCTGGAGGGGCCAAGGGGGGTGGGGGAGGGGGGAGGAGGCGCTCACTCCTTATTTTGGGTAAAAAAGAAGAAACCACAGATGGGAGAAAAGCCAGCAGGGCAAGTAAATCAAAACCGCCCCCCCCCCCCTATAGCTCGAAGTCTGAATCTGCCACTGAAATGTGACTGATCGCAGATGAGGTACCCTTTGCAAATATAAAAATGGAATGCCAAAGGCACGGGCGTAGCCAGGGGAGGGTTCCAGGGGTTCCGGACCCCCCCCCCCTCCCCTTTGGGTTATGACTTTGGCTTGTGAGAGGAAAAAATGATCGGAATCCCCCTTTCATTGTGCCGCTATATAAACCTCGCAATCCTTCATTCCTGTGATCAACCCCTTAAAAACAACATGCTTGTATTCACCGAGACGTGAAAAGCTGTTGCTAGCCGTAATTGGGAAAGAAACTCCCGAGGCCAGGAAAACAACATTTCTCTACTTCTGTCGAACACCGTGGGTTGAAAGGTATAAAGCACATGAAGTTTTCTTTGCGCTTTTGCCATGTATACTAAGAGCACTAGAAGCTATGTCAAACTGTGAACGGCTGTTTGCAAATCAATTCGTGGAAACTGTCTGGAACTGGGACACTGACAGCAAAAGTAATGCAAACAGCCTATTGCATGCAGTATCCAATTTTGAATTCATAATCAGCTAGGTTACGACGATGAAATGCCTTTCAACATTGAAGTGTCACTCATTATCAAGCTGCGAAAGCGAGACATCAGAATCTTTCAAGCATACAACCACATCAAAGATTTTAAGAGTGATCTACTAGATATCAGAGGAGACATCGAGAACTATTGCACGGATTAGTACAGCATGGCTTCTACCGCATCAAGAAAAGCAGACATTAAGCCTTCTATGCCGTGCATTGTTGGTCGGTAACGGCGTCACGACAATGTCGAAGAAGAAACACCGAAAGATTACTACAAAAGAGCGCTCGCAGTTCCTCTATAATGGACCATCTTATTTCTGAGATGGACACACACTGTGATGTCTTTTTCCTCCTGTGCGTACG
The DNA here is from genome assembly GCA_022496165.2 of Catalaphyllia jardinei. NCBI lineage: Eukaryota > Metazoa > Cnidaria > Anthozoa > Scleractinia > Caryophylliidae > Catalaphyllia > Catalaphyllia jardinei. The sequence continues at coordinate 19,000,408 of CM042749.1, forward strand.
TCCAGCCTTACTAGTTTCTCGAGAACGAAACCCGATACAAGCTGCTTTGCAGCACTATGCTATGCGGGACCTTTCCGTTGGCGGCGCAAAATGGCTCAGCGTGGATCAAGACCTATATATCCAGCAGCGCATTTCAAGCCTTGGAAGAATGTGACAATGAATTCTTTCCGAACATACACACTTTGTTGTCTATTTTTGTGTACATAGCCATCATATTTGTAGAAGTGAACGATCGTTTAGCACATTGCGTCAACTTCTTGATGATATCTTAACTGAGTGAACTTCAAATCACTACAAAGACTAAAGTAATTCATGAAGAATGTAATATATTTAAAAACTATTAACTTAATTATCCCATTTTTAATTTTATTACTGTCTCTTTACGAAGTGACATTTGCAATCCCCCCTGAGAAATACTAGTTACGTTTGGCATTGCTGAGATTATTGGAAATTGGTGCTCAAAATCAAGAAATGCTATCTCTGAGGACCTAAAATATCAATGTTTTCTGGGTGAGCATACCCCTGACCCCCTAGCAACGATTGCCGTTTTAATCAGGTCAGCGATACCTCAGTAGAAACCCCTCTATGCAAAAATGCTGGCTACGCCCCTGAAAGGTGGTCAGAAAAGCCTTTAATATTGGGAAGTCTGGAACCCTTAATGTTGCCATGTTAACAAAACTGTTAAGCTTGTATTGTGGAGCACGTTTTGTAGAGTTCTATTGCAAAGAATCAAACATTTCTGATACAAATTGGCTGAGATATCTTCGTCATATTTGATTAAAATTTGGTTAAGTAGACGACCTCATCAGTTGTCTTATTATTATTTGCATATCTTAAAAACTTGAATATCTCTGGAACTAAAAGAGATATTTGAAAATAGTAAGCAACATTTTTCTTCTCACACAAGACTACTTGTTTATGTTTTAAAATGGCTATGCGATTTTCGTCATAGTACTACTTAAAGCTGTTATGGCGTCTTACTTTTCACAAGGCTGCCTCATTGTTTCGATGTTTTGAAGGTGCAGACCTCGATGTACCGATTTCGTTTTTTCGCTTCTTTTTATAATGGACGTTCGATCGAATTAGAACCTGAACGCATCAAGCTCGCATTTGAAACATTTTTATTTTGAGCAGTAGCAGAACAGATCTTGTTTTATTTTCTCTGACCGGTTTCGTCTGACACTGAACACAGACTTCGTCAGTGAGTCTAATGAGATTCAAACTCCTTATGATAAGCATCACAAAGTGTCCTCATTGGTAAAAAGTCACCAAAACACACACAATTCTGTCAAATATGAAGTAATATGAAAATGTTAAAAAACCCTGTCAAATAAAAAGTACCAATTAAAAAATACTTGCGATCAACCCTGATAACATAAGTGGGGAGTTTTGAACATGATGGCTAATCTAAAGAGAACAAATCACGTTAGTTCAAAGGTGTGAACAGCAAAACACACGTACAGAACATTAAGTGCAGGATATATACAGTGGAACCCCGTCTTACGACCACCCCATTAATACGACCACCTCGTTATTACGGCCACTTTATTCTGATCCCAAAAAACACTTCATCTGTCATTTTCTTATTTAAAGATCCCCTTTAATACCACCCCGTTAATACGATCAATTTTCCATGGCCTAAAGGTGGTCGCATTAACGGGGTTCCACTGTATAACTGAAATTCTGCGAAAAGTGCAATATTATAATTTTGGGGCTCACGGATTTAACGTTAAGCGGTCGGAGGAAATAAAGCAAGTTGACAAGATCTGTTGCTGGTGCTGCTAAGAAAATATTTAAAAAATAAACAAAAACAAAAGAACCCTGCTAACCTCGCCTCCATTTCTTATATTCTCCTATATTCTCCTTAGTAGTCTTATCACGACAATCCTCGTTCCCAAGGCCTTTTCCCTGGTTAAGAACGCGGTTGTATCGCGACCTTGCAGTTCAGCGTATTAGAATACGATAGTGCTGTGTTGATGCATGTACACATTTTCTAGATAGCACTCTTAAAAAAAGACCTTTATATTGACATTTTTAGGTTATCGCAAAGTTGAGCTGAAAGACCTTCTTAACGAAAGGGGTTCCTTGCATATCCACGCTCTTTGCCTGGGGTTGTTCTTCAAAGTAGGCCAAGAGATATAACAAAAACGCCTCTAAACCGAGCGCGAGACACTTGAATCTCCCCAATCATTCTAAGCAACATTTGGCAATCTGCGGCCTTTCCCTACATCAAGGAAGCACGGAAAGCCGCAAAACTCTAGAACAAAGCTTCATTTTTCAAATCGGCACTCTTAATCCTCAAGGTATCAACGAAAGCTTTTCATTCAACTGATTCGTTGTGCTGTTTTTCACCTAACCAGGCACCAACCAATAGCGTAGCTTCATCTTGCTGTATATAAACCACACACAACTCAAAATTCCTCAATTCGCTCCGACGAAGGACTAACGCTCGAAGCGTCAGCTTCCAAATCTCTTTACGGTGGCCAATTAACATTATCAACCCAGTTGATAAAACCAAATTATCTTGTAATACTCCCCGCCGACGCAGCAACACAGTTTCTTTACAAAGTTACCCCCTTTATTCAAGAAATATAAACTCAGACTTGTTTCGCGCCTAGGTACGAGACAGAAAGACGTGATCCACATTGCTAATGATTTAAAGAGAACAGCTGAGTTAAGTCGTTTGAATAAGTTACGATACTAAACTAGACAGAGCATATATTTTGGTAGTCTCGTGCTTAAGTTAAACAAAGGAAGTTGGCTAAAAATCTCAATTACTCCTGGCGTTGTTCCTGAATATGCCCACCTGTATCGGTCTTATGGTAGTCACGGTCAAGGTGACTAAATTCACAGCGTGATTTAGACACGTAGTTCAGAAAAACAATCGTTCAACATTGAATAGAATCACATGGCACTTAAATTATCGCCGGAATCTCACTACGTAATACTACTTAACAAAATTATCAATGTCTACAAAAAACGTTGTCAGGGATCGGCGCCTATGTTGTAATGGGACTGCACTACGAGACAATCGCCTGAGGTCTTTGTGGAACGGAGACCACCGAGGATGATATCTCAAGCTACTGACAGCTGATAAGTATATTATATTGCTCTTGCTAATGTTACTACTATCTCCTGTCGGGAATTATCCTCCATCAAGGGCATTACGGGGAAAATACGGCCCGGAGTAGTGCATCAAAGCGAGCGTTAAATCATTGGAAAGTTCATCACTCTCAAGAATGATTTTTATTGACTAAGCATAGACATATTGACCGAAGTCGTTATTGTTTGTTCTTGTGCGCCTTGCAAACGAAAAAATAATCAACAAGGTCAAAAAAAACTTAGCTTACAGACTCCACGACTAAAATCAAAACCAATCAGAAGTAAAGGTATACTGACTACTTTCGAACCCAGTGGCTTATTAGACTAATTCTTATCTCTAAGAGACCCCCATTCGATGGTACCCATTTATACACCAAGGTACGGTACTGTGAAAATAAAGAACATAACATAATAATCCTGGTCAGGGCTCAAGCCTGGACCGGTTGATAAGTGGCGCTTTCCACTGAGCCAAAAAATTATACGGAAATATTCTAGCAAAGTTTCCGGAAATTCCGAAGTTAGCTGAATTTTCGAAATTCGAACCACTAGACAGAATATTCCGGGTTCCAAAAAATCAAATAGAACCGTCTCGGAAATTCCCGGTGAGAAAGTGTCTAAAATTTGGGCAAACCTCTCGAGTTTGTCCACTTTTGCGGAAACTCCTCAAAATGCTTTTCCATTCGCCCTCGTACGGGCAATTTCCGGAGACTCAAAGAAAGCAGAATTTTTGGTTCAGTGGAAAGCGAGGACGAAAGCCAGCGCACTTCGGCATCATTAGCAAGGTAATAAGCCTATTATTCTTTTTCACAAAGGCAGCAATCTGCATAATTCAATGTTTTAGTTCTTGCAATGTAACGCGATAATGGCATAAAATCCCCAAACCATTCTTGAAATATCTTACGTTTGTCGCAATACCGAAGCAAACTCACGCCTACCTATCTTATTAATAAAACTAATAAGTTCTCAAAATTTATATGCTCTATCTAAAGCTGATTTAAAATTTGCATTGAAACTCCAATTTTTACTGTTTGTTGAGTGTCTTCGGCACATGTGACAAGTAATAATAATTACTGAGATTAGTACCATGTTGCGGGCATGCACCCGCTAGAGACATGGCATTTTATCAGAAGAAACATAACATTATTACGAATTCCAGCAGGCCGGCTACTCATGGCTGAAGAGCTGAATTCTGTACTACTAAGAACGAGTGCAACCTATAAAGGAGAAAAGAAAAAAGGAAAAAATTAAGAAAAACTTCCCATTCACCTCTGGTAAATTTTTGAATGACATGAGCACTTTTCGAGGAAATTCCTGGGAAAAGTCGCAAATAGGAAGGACGATAAACGGGGCTACGTCTCATGCTTGTATAATATCAGCCTGCGTATTTAAGTCAATAATTAACTCAGGCGCGTTAAATGTCCTTGTTTAAAAATCTGCAAGGAATTGCGCGCCCTGCTATTGATCACTTGGAGTTCATTTATAATGGAAAATAGTAAGCGCGCCTGAGTGCCTTCATACGGTATCCAAGTATGTGGACATTTTGAAAGACACCAGAGACGCCTACCCGCGTGCCTTGCTACTTAAGCAAGCCACGCACGTGGCGTGACCGTCCCATTTACTTAAATGAGGCTCCAAAGTGTACGTTAACAATTTTCTTTGGTGCTTTGAATAATGTTAAAGGCATTTAACGTGCCACGACTGGCAGTGGCATCAATCGCGTTATAGTTGGCCGAGATGATGATCGTTATTCAATAATGATCGATCGTTGATTATATCGCGCCATAAAGCACGACGCACCCTACGTAATACAACGTCTCCAGTTGGAGCGCGTACAACGTCTGGAACACTTAATAAATAAAATAGAAATCTCGCTCTTTCTGCATTGCTGCGATATATAAGGACTCCTGCACTTTTAAGAACACTCAAGTTGACTTGCTCCTCGTACATCGAAGAGATATTTAAACACCTCTTTCGTGTTCTTAAAAATTCCCAGGTGTTTATATAACTCGACAATGTTACTGGGCGCGTAAGCTAATTCGTTAATCTTCACTCTGTTCAAAACATTATTTTGAGCGTGCGCAATAAGTTAAAATTCCGGCTATAAAGCAGCTTAGCGAACCAACCCAGCCTTCATAGTTATAACCGTATTATTATGACCGTATTTATTTACTGAGCGGGAGAGCCGGACGAGAAAATGTTTGGCTCGGAGCCAAGGTGGACCAAGCCATCTTAATAACGGCGGCTTGATTTGGTTAAAAGTTACTCAAAAGTGGGGTCGGGAGGCTTTCTCGCGACATCTCTAATCTGACTTAAACTCGACAGTTCGCATTACGTTTTTATATCGGATTGCATGAGCGGAGTTGTACCGGCCCGTATCTAGGAATTGTGCGCTCTACAATAGATTAGTCCGTCTCAACAAAGTACTCGGCTGCCGCGCTGATCTCGTTTTAGAAAGTTAAAATGGTTTATGTACAATAAACTTGGCCCCGTTCACTGTTTCCCTAAGGCCCTGGCCAAACGAGAATCAGACATAAGAGGAGAGAGAGATCGGACTCTTACTGTTGATTAGCCGATAGTGCTCTGTTAAGCTCCCATTTTGAAATGAGCGTCCAAGACACCTTTGGCTATCTCGATGACCAGTTTTTGTCGTCTTTCGCGTTCTCTAATTCGTTTGGGAACGTTCCAATAATAGTCGCTGAGAGTTAAGTTCTCTTTAATGTTCGAGAGCTCTCGATGACACGCGCTTTGGAAAACCCAGCACCAACGGAAATAAAAAGCAATAAACTAATTAGCGAACTCTCACGCGATCACTTAGCCGGTCTTTGTTTAGTTGCTTCAGAGGGTGATTCTTTTCAATCTAGAATCCCTTTCCCATCTTTGATCCTAGAAAAGGAATCAAAGAAATGAGACGAAGTGAATCGCCGTTCATGTACAGTAACAGCATTAGGCAATAAGGACAAGGCATATATTTGGTCCGTGCGCGTCAAGACATAGTTCTGCTATTTGTTATACTCCTAACTTTGACGATGCTGGATTTTCCCACCAACTCTTTTTATTTTCTAACTAATTAACATGCTTGGCACCAGCATCTTCAATTTAAGTCGTAAGAACCAACAGATAAACACCTGAATTGTCCCAATACGGTGAAAAAAAAAATTGTTTGTTACATGTTTTGCAAGTCGCCTTGTTGCAATAAATGCGCGCGGTTTTGACATTTTTGCAACTTACGCTTCCCTATATACACCGAAAGTTATTTAAATAGCGTAGAAGCATTGAACGGAAAAACTAATACATGTTTTGTCTATAAAGAAAAAAGCGAAACTCAAATTGTTCTCTCCACACAGCAGACATTCTTTTCATTGGAAGGTCTTTTCAAAAAAGGGAACGCTGCAGCCAATGTTTTTGAGTAATTTTTCATCTTTATAATCGCTGCTATGTGAATTTACCACCTTATTGTTTGTTATCGGGACCAACTAACTTGATCGTAATTGGTCTCCAGGGAAATGGATTCATCTGTGTTTGTTTTCTACGTGAAAATGTGAATGTCTTCAGAGACAGTCCAAAATGTTTGTTTCTTCACAAGAAGCTTATCGAGTTTGGGAGTTGTAGCTCTCTACACAGGCTAACAACTGCAAAACAGGTGAGATGGATTAAAGTGAAGGATTTAATCCTTTGACAAAAGGCTACGATTTCTCCCACAGGTTGTCAAGGCGGGGAACGGAATTGTAAGACTTGTTAGAGTAGACAGGTGTCCTGATGTTTTCCAACATATGAAGCACGGCAGCTCAAATGAGCAGTCTGAAAAGCGTACTTTGGACAAAAATTGGTGTATGTGTATATCTATTTCTATTTTATTTGCAAATTTATTTGTGACTTTCTTGTACGCTACGGAAAAATGGCATCTTATTACTAAAATAAAGAGAATAAAAACCTCATTATCCCGAAATCCATCTTGGTGCCCTACGACCGAGTGTCCCCATGACTGCTGGTGAAATCCACGCTACACGAGAATGCATGCATTTGCTCACGACACTCATTCGAAAATTTTGCTACAATTTTAAGATCTTTGCTACGTTTTAATTACCTCTTGACTCCGTAAATGCACGGCTTTTGTTTTTCAAGAGGTGTTAAATGAAAACCCTCATAAGGTGCTAAATCCCTAGCCAAAAACCGTTAAGATACTTCCAATAGTAAGCCACCGTCCTGAGAACTGATGGGAACACGTTTGTTGACATCTAATTACGGTCACCCTCTTAACGCCATTAGAACAAAGGCAAACTACCTGGTTATATGATCAATGAAAAGACAAGAAGATTTGGATGAGGACCGAAATAATACGTGATTAAGGCAAGTAAAGGCAAAGTACGATATTGGACCTAACAATTAAGAAATGCTCCCGTATAAAAACCAAAATGACTACCGAAGACTAATAAAGAGTAATAAAGCTAGGATTCCACTTAAAATCTATAGTACCAGTTTATATAGCTCTCTACTCCACTTGTTAAGTAACGAATAGCTTTCCGTTTAGAAATGACACCTTAATTTTCTGTCTTGTTTGCATAGACTCGTCGAATGCAGCATTACCTATCATTCTAAAAAGGATTATCGGTCAAAGTTTTGTCGTACCTGCCCTTATCTTTTAGGGGTGTTTGAGTTTGCAGTGGCTGGGTGAAGCACGTATTTTCGAAAAGACTTGAAAATATTTTGCTGTCTGTTAAGAAGTTCTCTAAATTCTGAAGCATTACATCAGGGTCTCTGCGATAGCTACCGACATATCACTGACTTTTCTACTAATCAAAACTTCTGCTTCAAAAAAAAAAGTAACTAAACAAAAATTGAAAACAAAATAAAACAAAAGTAAAACCAAGTGAAAAAGCCAAAGTTTGTTTTCAAGTTTCTGAGAATATGATTGTCGTTTTTCAAACACACAGAGCACTTCAAAACCAATGACAATCACTCTCTAGAATGCCATCGGTTTCCTAAGAAATATATCAAACATAGCAGAGCATCGCTAAAGATGGTCCATTTATTTCTGCGCTAGGTATAGATTCTTTAACAGGTGAAATACACTAGTTGGTAGACACTTTGAGTAATCACGCTATATATACGAGCTAACTTTACTTGTTGCTAAAACAGAGCTTCTTCCCCACCTTATTACTTATGACTGCCTGTTATTCATCCCAAACATAAAATGGCGTTTCATCTGTTACTTAACTGATCTCTTATCCAAACATTCAACGTCTACACTTCTTTATCGACTGGATATTTACTATTTAACGTTGGACATGCTGAACCTTCATGAAAAGGTCGGCACACACGAGGGGACTAGCCCCTGCGACTAGTCCCTGTAACAAGTCCCCTGAAGAGTTTACACGAAGGGACCGGTCACAGGGACCTGTACCACGAACAGTTCACAAGGAAGCGTTCAAGTTGAGCAACAAGTCGTGGCACTTGTCGCAGGGACCAAAAGATAGTCCCTGCGACTAGATTTTGAAGCAAAAATGGCCAGGAAATAGCCGCAGGGACTAGTCCCCTCGTGTGTGCCGACCTTAATACCCCCTCCTGTTTCGAGACGATTGAAATATAAACAGTTTTCATAGTTAAATCTTGAACTTAACATCTGAGTTACCTAGCTTCCATCAGTAGAAAAAAAAGCAACAACAGCAACAACAATAAAAACAGAGCGCATACCGAACATAGTTCCGGCTTAGTTCAAACGATCACTTTCTAAACAAATTGCTACAATCTAGAAACTATGACCATGTCTTCCCATTGTGGGGCAATTGTAATATAATTATTTTCTTATTCTAGATCTATGTTGGCGATATCCGAGTTACGTACACATTTTGTGCCCGTTAATTCACCGCTTTTCATACTTTCCAGACTTTCCAGACTATTTGTTAACAGTTCTTCGGAGGGTAAAAGTATTTTGACACCGAGTTCTTTAATCGTACTCCACCGTGACTAGAAAAGCTACGAGAAGGTTAAACTGAATGAAGTTTGTCGCTAGGATGGTGAATAAGTTAACAGAGAAATTCATTGCAGTAAAGCGAAAATTAACTTCTGTTCGCACGACAAACTGTTGAAGCGAGCTCTGTTTAATGTAAGGGCAGTCATTCTTCAACAGAGAGAGTTAAACAGTCTTTCACACATGTACGCCAGGTATTTTAACGTACAATTGCGCAGAATTATCATACATGACTTGAGTAAATGTTGTAACAGTAGAGGATTTTTTAGTCTTTTTCATTCTCCTTTCAAAATAATAAATGCCCAACTGTATACACACTTCCGTATACACAAAGCTGGAGAAAAAAGAAAGAGAATAGTAAATTAAAGTAAAGGTAGAGTTCTCTATTATTTTATCTTCTCCCTCTTTGGGCAATTGTTTAAAGGAAACATGAATCCAGATATCTTTTCTACTCACATGAATATGAGTAGATTGCATGTTACCGAAAACAAGGCTGTTATACATTGTCATTTTTATTCTTCACGGGCAGGGGAAGGAGGAAGTCGGGGGGGGGGAGGGGGGATGGGTGGGGGCGAATCCCGTGCATCGCATCCTGGAGATGACATAGGCAATTTGCGTCTTGAGGAAGACAGCGACGACTACGTTATGCCAAACTTGACAAAGTTAGCTCGTAGTAAGTAAAAACTATTAGTAGGAGCACTTTGCATCAGTTTCCTCTTGTAACTGAGACGCTTATTTCCTGGTTACATTTATTCAAAACACAAATTTAAGCCACGCTCAAATATAACAATATCAGTCCCATAACATGACTAATATCTACAACCGAGAACCATTATTTATCACTCATATCATCAAAGCAATTCTCATATAATCCATACCACACATCCCACGTAGTGAATAAATAGATACGTAAATTACTTACAGGAAGAATAACCGGAAACCTTCTAAGTAAACGAAATGAAATTCAGAGGAAACATTGATAATGTCATCTCATGGTTATAAATTCCGTTCGGGGCCTATTAGCAAGCTTTTGAATCGTTCCATTTTAGCTATTCTTAGCTTTCCCCCCAAGTCTAATGGTTAAGTTTGCCATGCTAAGGAAATGGATCACAATAGAATAAAAGGCTTCAATTTACATGTTTTTAATCAGCTTTCCATTCTAGTTTCAAAACGGAACTGAAAAGAAAGTCAAAGAGTACCTTTTATTATTTCTCCCTTGAGGCAGAAAAATCAATTTCAGATCTAACAGGTCAAGACGACGCAAAATCTAAGTTTAAAATATACTTATATCTGTATTGGAGGTCGCTCTAATCGCTTCAAGGTATCAGAAGTAAAAAAAAAAGAAAAAAAAAACCACCCACTTGATTTTAAACGGGGAAGAAAAAAATCGAAAATAAAAAAGAAAACACAATTTACCAAAAAGCGTCTTACCTATTCGAGGAAAAAAGTTGGTGCACTTTAGAGATGCACAATCTAAATACATTTCATGGAATTAAAATCCATGTTTCCTAATTTCCGACGCTTCAAGACCACTAAACAAACATATTCAATACGAACTCAAGATATTACATTTAGTCAAAAAACGCCAAAGCGTTTAAATGACTAGATTTTAAAACTTGCTTCGGGACAACGCGAAGAAAGCTAGAAAAAAGTATCAAGCTTGCCTCAAAGAAGATCCCTACACGAAGGGGAAAAGAGGACACCAGATGGAAGCCATCCAAAGAAGCCCAGCCACAAGATTTCCATCCACTGTTGATTTTGGCTCATAAAATCAAAGAAACTACGCTAGTCAATTTTGGGCGCACTTTCCCACAAAGGTTCGTCAGTGAGACCCACTACACGCACATACACAAAAAATTGAACATCGCCCAACAGAACGCTAGATCCAAGTTAACCTTTGCATGTCTTGTTTTATTGGCAAATAATTCATTGCGTGGATAGTTTATGTACGTTGGCTAGTTTATTATGAAACTAGAAATATTGTATCAATCAATGAACAACACTGTTATCGTGCCAACAACTGAGTAAACATAGTTTGGGTAAGGAAATATCAAAACTATACCAACAGAAGGGAAGCCAAACAATAGAAAATAGGTAAACACCACTAGAAATCATGTACATGTACATGTATTTCTGTAATTACCAAAATCATGAACGCTAAAATATATTGGCAGAAAAAATATTATCGCCTGACTTTTCTATAAACTAAAACGAACGCCGCTTTTGATCACAATCGAACTAATCCACTTTTGAGGTTTTATTTGATCTTCTTATAACGCGTGGTCGCTAACAACGAATTGACATTTCGGAACCTATCTGATAAGATGAATTTAGATTATTACAATTGCAGAATTACTGCCGTAGCTCTAGGGTAAACGAATTAAGACGTTTTTTGTAATAGGATTGACGAGCAACGGTACACAATCGAGAAAATGGTTAGTTGTACGTAGAATTTTAAAAACATGCAATGAAAGCTTCATGAGATCTTTCTTCGTTCACTTACGATAACATCATTTCCAGTAATGCTTTTAGCGGAATAGATCTTCAAGTTTAATCAGAATCCATTGAAAGTACGGAAATGGTCACAAATCCAATATTGACCGGAGATCTTAATTATGCTATAGGAAAAGACGCCGTAAAGAGGTTTAGCGATGGAAGCTTAAGAAAGCAATATTAGTTACTTGTTCTTAACGATAAACGCACTACAGGCGTTTATTGTAGCCATAACTCGAGAGGCGTACTCGCAAATAACAATGGACTTGCTTGGCTTTCATTCAAGAAAACCTATTTTGGCCCATGCTACTCTTGCCACTAAGAATAGTAACTGGTGCTGATTTCTGAGGGGTTTAATGTGACAAATGGATTTTACAATGTTAGAAAGAAAACCCCTTAATAATTAACAAGAGCCTTGTAGAGGGGAATTATCAGCTTGCCTTCTAAATGGGGAATTTATATGTACAGAACCTGAATTGTGGCCCCAAGCAGAATTTAAAAGGTTATACCATGGACAATATTTGCAATTCTTAACAAGGAAATAAATTTATATTCTGAAATGAAATTTGCGTGAAATGTTCGTGTTTTGCGTAAGTGGTAACTCTAATTGGCCAATTGAACAAAGACTAATGTTATACATAGCTAGTGTTGTGGGTGGTTCATTGTTATTTAGTGTTTCGCAAATGCAAAATCTATATCAAAAATCAGCCAGTGACAGAATTAAGTGAAAAAAAGGCATTGGACATCTTTTGAGTACGCAAACCGCGAAATGAACGGCGTCATTTCTGGTCAGTTTTTGATAAGCTAATTGGCGTCGGCATTCTGTGAAAGAAACGGTAGAATATATGTAAAAAATGATAACGAAAACGAATTGCTGATTATTGCCTACAGTAATCTCAGATTGTGGTGTTGAATCAGTAACTGTTTAGATTGAAATAAGTCTCATTATGATCTTAAGTATCACCACTCGGCACCATTATTTCGACCATCTTAGATCATGGTAATACAAGACAAGCTGAGTTCAGAGAGAATCATCAAAACACTTCCAGTCTCTCTACTAAGACAAACAATAAAAATGACCCGGTCACATGCAACAAATGTAATCTGCACGTGTTAAACCCACCAACAAGCTTTGGCTCTTTCTACTCCACATGTATCCTCCTAATGAAGCTTAAAGCCAGAGGAAGCTTCTGTATTCAGAATGCACAGAGGAGGATTCAATACTTTGACACCAATGCAATTTAAAAAGCAGTTTTTCATGTAACAAAACAATTTAAAGGTATCTCGTGCATTTCCAGATCTCGGCCATGTTAGCTTAATTCACCAAAAATGAAGAGGTTGACACAAAAATGAACGAAAGAGAGAGGCCGGGAGACAGAAAATATCACTACTTAGACCCAGAGCCGAAGCTGCGAGTATATCACCTATATCACTGGGGAATACGGCTAAGAAAATCATCTAAACCTTAAGAGGGCTAAGTATTAAGTCAACCCCACATAATACACTGAACGAAATTTTTTGTTGACGTTGATTGCAAAATTGATCATTTCCTACTGTGTATTAGCTCTAGTAAGGAATGCGAGGTCTATAGAGCAAAACGATCGGTAGAATGGAGTTTTCGCCAATCCACCTGCAGCTCTTGTTGTCTTGGGCAAGTGGCTAACAGCCGGGATACATATGTTGAGCTATATTCTCAGATATTTTAAGGGTTGTTGTGAGGGATTTTAGCTTAAACTATTTTGTGGTTCTTTTCTTATTTCGGAGAGTTTTAGGGTTCAATTTAATAGCTTCAGCAATTTTAGGTAGATTTGGGCTATCTCAATGAGCTATCAAAGAAGTAAAGGATAAGTTCATATCTTATATATCACTTACAACCCAATGACTTTGATTTGGATTTATGAACGCACAAAGCCGTGTTCAAGGATCGTTGCATTTTAGGAACGGATTTTTCAAATAAACACCGTATGTCATTAGTTGTTTGATAACAATCTGAACATATTTATTCGGGGACAGCTAGAATTGAGAATTTTAAGATCTGCAACTATACATACGTTCTATTTATCTAGTAAGCTAAACTAAACTACCAAACGTTGACTTCAGCTGTTGTGCATCCGGATAAAACAATCTCTTGTAGAAAACAGCTTGTTTTAGACTGTGGAAAGCTGACACGTCTAGACTCAGGGCCGTATATTGACAAGTTTTCCAGAGCTTGTTTAATTTAGTTTTCCGTCGCATGTCTAACACCTTCTCAATCTTTTGTTCTCGACTCGTGGACTTAGGCCTTAATTTCGGATGTTTTTCGACAGAAAAAAGCTTAAAATGATAACTTTCTCTCAATCCGATTATTGGTCTTGCTAAGACATTTCTTAGCACAGAAAGTCCTTGAAGTACAAATCTTTGCACAAACAAACTGAGCTAAATAATAAATTCTTTTGCACTTGTCATTTCCAACACCCAACGGTGTCACCCAACTTGTCCACAACAAAAGTTTACTTTAGCTTTAATGAGAAAATGCCGACCGATTTACATAAATACGACGTCGACGTGAATACTGGTTGTAGCGAGTGCATATCCGACTGTCAAGAGATACACAATAAAAGAAGTGGCCCGAAGAACTGTGTCTTCGTTGGATTTGCTATAACCTAGGGTAACACAGATGTAGCTGCATCTTCAGACATGAAAGTATGGAGCTGAGAGCTGAGCTGACTTAGCATTCTACATGACACTTGACATTACAGACGTCTAGTGGTACAAATGCACGGAACAAAATTTCAAGATAATGAGTAGAATGTTCATTTAATCATTCTAATCGTTAAATAACAATGGCCCTTAATGATCTAGAACATAAGAAATTCACTCCAGCTTGGTTCCTTATATGATGGCTAGCTTTGTGAAACCAAAAGCTTGGAACTTTAAAACTTTGTAGAATGAAAACATTTATCGTAATGCATGTAAAACTCAAATAATCTATCTCCTTTATCTTGTTGTCAAACTTTATATAATCAGTCGCGAGTCTCGATAACATTTTATTGTAGCAGTGGAGTAATAGTCCTTACACGCAAACTAATAATTACTTTGCTTAATTTTCGATGATTTTTTTTTGTTTTATAACTTAGCAGTAATAAAATTTGTTGAACTTTAACCGATCTGCTTTTGAGGTCTTTTGAGTTTGGCCCATTTGAATGAAATAGTGGTTATGCGGTATTTGTAGGAAGGTGGAACCTGATTTCGTTTTACTTTTTGAACAACGCAACCATTGTCGGAGAAATCAAGCGATAGGTGGTGTAAATGCCGCCAAATCTCTTCGAAAAAACAAAGACAATCAATTTGGCAACATCTCCGTTGATTACATAAGTGAAACGCGCGGAGAGTAAACTTGAGGTTCTCTATGGTTTGGCGCAGATGAACAACAAACGAAGGTTCAATTTACGGCAATAAAACAATAACACTAGTGTTTGATTAGATTTTGCTTTGATTAAAACTCTCTTCAAAAAAACCTGAAGATTATATTTATTTTTCGTGTTATCTAAGTCCTCATCAATCCATTACATCACAGCCATGTTTCAGCTGATATCATGACTTGCTTTGTAGTCAAACTTGAATATCATCACGGGATCCGAAAGGAACAGTTATTAAAATGCTTATCTTCATGATTCTTTGTTTTGATTTGAATATATCGAGAAAACCTTTCAGAAGTCCTAACTATCTTCAAAGCTTAGAGAGGCTCAGTCAAACTGTTCCACTGGATAGACAGAATAAATTATGTCTCTCTCAACATATTGCTATCGTACTTTATGTTTTTGGCGTGAAACAAAAGCAGTATCTTTGGAATAATCACATATCGACCCAGATTTTGAATATAGGGATGGTAGCAACGGTTATGTCCAAGAGAAGTGAAGAGCTTGCTCACTCAGTGACGCGTTCAGCGTTGGACGATACATGGACTTATCAAGTTTGTAATAAACTGATGCTTCATATTCCATACTGTAGCCCCATATTAAAAAAATACTGAATGCATGAATGTATTAGCTTCAAGTACATCAAATTACTTTTAACTGCCTCGTGCTACCTTTTATACCTCATAAGATCTTTACTGCGGCCAGAATGTTTGTATACATCAATTCGCGAACTAAAACACAATCTCCTTTTGCACAAAAGAACAATATAAGGCAAATCCTTTGTCCCGTAGAAGATGTCTCGAATATCTTGTGAAAGATCTTGAAACTGAATGCGCATCGCAGTAGAAAAATAACCTGTTCATTGATGGACAGGATGGCATGGGAAAAGACAAATTTTAATCAAAGTCGTGACCAATAAGCGGAACCACAGACTGACAAGCTGACAAACAGAACAAAAACATTGCGGAAACTAAAACTAAATCACGGTAAGAACGAGAACAGAAATGTAAACAATCTCAAGGTGCTATCTCTTCCCTCGTCAAGTTTGCTTTTTCTCAGCAGGAAAAACAACAAAAAACATGTCTCTTTTCTATGCAGCCAGTCAAAATTCCAGCACTGTTCCAAAATGATAAAATTGGTCGCCAATTTGGCGAGCACTTCGATCAACAATACAAATTAATGAGCTCCACATGGAAAAACAAACCCTGACAAATGCGGGTACCCATCTAGCAAGATTTCTTTACACACCTTTAATGGCCTGGCAGAATGCAAAGTGATTCTGCGTTTACCAGAAAGACTTAGAAAATGCATACTTTCCGCTCAACGGATCGAGCAACTCAAGTGATATGTGTTGGAGGGTACGTAATCAAAGTGTCTCTAAAAATAAGACCAATTATCAGAGGCGACCACGCTAGCTATTCCTAAATGCAATGCGGGATAAGAGACCTTACTTACACTTTATCCGGGAAAATACGAGAAAAACAACGCAATAATTTATTGCCCTAAAAGGTTTTAGCGAGGTCACAAGAATATTCGCTGCTCGCCTGAGAAATTAAGAACTCTCTAGGTTTCCCTTTACGCGCTAAAGCCGAGAATTCTTATTTGTATTAGAAGAACAAAGTCGCAAATATTTTGGAACTAAACAGTTTCAAATCGTTTGTAACAGTTGATGTTAAGAACCTATGCGCGTAAAACGCCCATTGATTTAGAATCAAAAATGCAAAGGCCCCGTGATAGCATACGGCCTCACCCTGCCTGCATTTAAAACCTCATTTTCTGTTCAAACTTGGCTAAGATAAAAAAGACGCCTTTCCAATATCAGGAAAACAGATATACATTTAGCCCACAACAAAAATGTAACCACTCCATGTAAAATATGCTAGTTTTCATTTAGTGCTTGGATTAATTTGGGGTTGTCAAAGTACAGTTAACATGATTTCAAGAACTGAACTTTCGACAGGCGCTCAATATTGAAAATGAGCTAATATAAAGGTAATTTATGGCAAAAGAACTGAACAAGAACCCAGACTGCTGTAAAAACCTTGCATGTGTTGTGTCTTGAAAGACGAAATTTATAAAACACAGAAGTGAACAAATTCTAAATGTTTCTGTTAAAAAAAAAAAAAGAAATCGGTAGCCAAGATAAGAAACTCCTTTGGATTCGCAGAAATTTGCGATAACAAAGAGATAAAACCGGTTAATGTTCATTCTTTCTTTTTGAGAGCACGTTCGCTATAAAAGTTGCATGCCTTCACTGTTCAGTTATTCTTACAGCGAAAAGAAAACATCGTGGAAATGGTAACACAATAGACAGGTTACGATGATAGTTTACAAAACATTTGCTTTTCTTCAAATCAAAACAATTCAATGGAATAAAGTTTGATGAAATAAGTGGGGCAGACCCAGGACGTGATTTGCATCTGTATGGGGAAAAGGGCTTTCTGTGATAGTAATGAAAATGTACGCAGTAGCAACATATATCTTGCTGAATGTAGGCCTGTAAATAATTTTTAACGACGGTAACATTTGAAAACTCCACTCCTCCTAGCCGAACAAAATAAAGCTACAAACCATATCTTTTATTTCTTAAGGACCAACCCAGTAATCCTACTCAGAACATTTGAAAACATCAATCGGGGTATATCACGCAAGGGCATTTTATTATAATCCAGAGAGGTTTCGTTTCAGTGTGAAATAATAATGCATAGAGGGCGTACTCAGTTACTGCTTAAAACAATACTAGAAAGGTCGACGAAGGAAGAAAACAGAAATCACCAGGCAATCATTCTTAACATTGTATCCACTTACCTTTGAAAAGTTGGAACCACACTGCCGCTTAACTTTTGTACTGAACCATTGAACATAAACCGATAGCTGAAGATATCGAGCTCTGTTGGGAACTGCTGAGTTTAGTCTAAACGCAAGCTCCAGTAGTTTAATTGCATTTAAATTTAGCAGCAGAGGTTTTGAAAACAACCAATTTGACAACATCTCCTTTGATTACACAAATGTTATAAGTTAGGAGTAAACTTGAGGTCTCGATGAAAACTAAACTGCGATTGTTTTTACAGAATTGGTCCAAATTTTGAGATCGATGAAAAACAACGGGTTGCTTATAGCCCTTGACATAACTGTATAAAAACTGAAATTTCTACTGCACCATTATAGGAGATCGTAAATTAAAGGCCTTCAAAACCTCACGGCGAAAGAAATACATTACTATAATCACGACAAACTGCTTCGCCCTCAGTAATGATGATTGATTAGTAGTCCGTTTAGAAAAAAAACATGTTATAAAAATATATAAATCCTGAACCATAAATGTACCTCCTAAGGAAAGCTAGAAACATAAACCGTTTGTCATAAGCAATAGATTTATTTAGATTTTATAATTTTTGGATTAAACCATAAAATTTGAACGTTATGCATTTGTATCACGAAAACTAATAACAGCTGAACGTTTATGGATATAGTGATGTCGTACACGCGAGAAAATGCAAGGAGAGAAAATAGCTAAAATCAAGAAGTTTAACAGAAAATAAAAGTCTAATCGAGGCGATAAGAGGGCTTCTGAGATGCAGACACCAGTAGACAAAAAGCAAATTAATATTGTATACACAGTGGAAAAACCACGAGATGAACGAAATAGGAAGTATAAACAACTGACCAACTTCCGAATTGCACTTTGCTTTTCTCAGCGGGAAATACGCGAAAAGTAATAGTTCTCTCTGTTTTTTTGCGGTCAAAAAGTACAAACGTCTTCAGAAGACAACACAAGGTCGGACTGAAAGTTCTACTCCAATTTGGAGGGTATAAAAGTTCCGCCCAACAGCCTGGTAAGTTTGTTAACAAAGGCAGCTAACAGCCCTCCACATGGAATAAAACACAGCTTGAAATAACAGGTACTTTTCTTTAGGTGCATGAAAAGCCGACAGACTTAATAAAGTTAAAATTCTCGATTTTGCAACAATCCAACTTAACACTTAACAATGTGTAATTTGATATGGAGCTAAAGCGCAAATCACTCTAGAAGGGCGCATTCGAAAGTAATAAATTCTTACTTGCGCTCATGACAGACAAGTGTATGAAGCGTAACCGGCAAATTTAACGTCGACCATTGTCCTCAGAAAAAGGAGAAAATCAATTTGAAAAGAATCCCCGCATTCGAGGTTAATTTTGTATTATGTTTACGTAAGCCATGGGAAGATGTGGTGAAAGCATGTGAATATTGCATGAATGTTTGTACAAATAAAATACCTTTAAAACGATATCAAATATTTCAAAAGTATAAATATTTAAACAACTTTGATTTAAGGAAGCAAAGTGCCTATTCATCTGTCACTTCTGCTCGCCTTCTCGCTGGTGAAGTACAAGCCAAGGAGACGTCTTAGGTAAGTTTTCGTAGTTAGAGGAAGGTATTTACTAAATTGTTCATGTGTCAGGCTTGCAAGTGTAAGTTATTATTTTCCGCAATTTAGATTGTTTATTTATTAAAAGTAAATAGAGTGAAGATATTTTCCCGTTGCGGATTCTATTTACTCCCATATATTGTAAAACAGCTTAATCTACCCTAGGCCCTAACAAGAAATATTTGAGAAAAACTCTCGTTGTTATCAAACATTCTAATCCGTCTGATGCTGCAACTTTAACTCTTAAGAAACATCCTTTGAGTTAGTCTTGGACGAGCGAAACCATTATTTCATCCGATTATCCATTTCAACTGATACATGCGGACAAATAGAAGCATTATGCCTTGAAGTTTAAACCGATCGGCGACAAACAAGATAATAAGCACGGAAACTTTGGGTATTGTGATCGCATTATCAAAATGAAGGTGAACAATTTGTAGCTGTAAATCAACAAGGAAATAAATTCCGCCGGCCGGTCCAGCGCGCCTCAGATAGTAGACCGCGGTAAAAAAATTATTTACTGAATGACGTATCTTGAAATCATAACAAACGTGGTAATTCGCAAGTCCATTGGCTTCGGGCATATGTCTACCAGTCGCTTGGTTTTATAGATTTACTGTTCATGAGCTAATTAATGATTTAGAAGGTACTTCACCTGGTAATAAGATATTGTTGTCAATTAAGGATGGAAAACGTGGCTGACAAGCACTGGATTTTACGAGTAAAACAACTAATAGCTTCAAAGTAATAATGGTGATTCGTTACACAAAAAAGGCCAAGTTAAGTTTCCGTGCTACGATATTAAAAATAACACAAACTCAATGAGTGAATGGCCGAGTAATAGTGAAAAAACCACAAGATTTAGCGACAAAACAAGGGCGTAAAATCAGTTGAAAACTAAACGAAATACCTTCAGAAAGACTACAATTTCAGTTTGTGGGAAGCTGTTCTGAAATTGTAAGGAAACCAAAACTCATAACGTTGATGATTCATTGCTAGTTTTCTTTGAATCAAGTGGTAAACGGTAACCGCGCGACAAAACAAGGTTACCATAATTGATACATAAACACTGGTGATTGCAAGCGCAACTACCGGAGTGACAGCTGACTTCTAGACCTTAAAAAAGAAGCCGAAAAACAAATGAGCCAACAGCTGGGAGTTGCGTGCTCAGAAATGCTCTATGAACAATGACTCCTCTATAGTAAAATTTCGCGTTCAAATTAAGTTCTTGGCCCACCTAACGCACCTGTTTCATAGCAAATCAGTTGCTTTCCTTATTAGCATGCGTGCTTTTGTAGCATTTCCGAGTCTAAGTTAGAATCAACAGATTATAATGGTAAAACAAGCTGAGGCTTCAAATTGAAGGGATTTAGAGAGGCCCTTTGTTTTCATATTGTTTGAGTGAAGAGGCGTTTTGTTTCTTTAATAGCCGCAACGCAAAAAGAAGGCGTGACCTACAGTTAAGTCGCGTTCTTAGGCTTCCCGATTTTTCGTTTGAGATGAACGAGTTTACCTCGAAGGCTAGACTTGCGCAATTTAATTAACTCCTTTTACTTAAGCACTGAATAGCTTATGGTGGAAAGTGAAGTTAATTTAATTTAGCCTTTCAATTGTGTTCCATGTACCAGTTATTGAAATTTTACCGTGGGAAAAATTTGCACGACTCTGTTATTTCAGGACCACAATCGTGGAACGCCTCTATCGACACAAAAGACAATAACATGGGCAAAACGCCCAGTCATGTGATAATGTATTAGTCAAAAGCTAACAACAGGTTTCTTTGTTTGAAGAGCACTTTGCGTTGATGAGTGACAGTGATTTTAATCTCCTGTGCGATCCATGTAACAAATTTCATATCTCTGCGGAAAACGTGATAGAATTCCCAAAGAGGCTGGAGTGTTATCAGAATTTGTCAAAGGTGTACGTACATAACTCCCATATCTTGACCGGAACTTCCAAGGGGACCAGGCAATTCCGAGTTGACTGCAAAGTTGGTGGAAGTATTGGCTAGCGTTCACAAAGCACGGAAAGCAAGATTATTTGAGTGTTGCCAAACTGTGGGCATAGTGATTCTCAGTGCTTTTTCTACCAATTTGTTCAGTTTACCGCCAAACAGAATGACTCGCGAGTGCTTTGAATGCTAAGAAAATATTCTCCTCAACAGAGAACAGGAGGTCCATGAACTATACCTGATTAATTTTAGTTTGTACTGAAGACATTTGAGGAGGGCGCGACCCAAGCACCTCATTGTTATTGCAACGCTATTCCGTATCTAGCTGATGGAAGAAACTCGGAAAGATAACTGTGCTGGCCCCTTACAGTACCAGAGCCAGACATCGCGTAAACTTGTAAGCCTGCAAATAAAACCTCAATGAATGACTATTAATGTACATGCTACCTCGCAGTATTAAATATGCCACAATTCGTATTTCATCATTGGGTAAAACGATACACCGAATGCTATATTTGACCAGTTCATCTTGGACGCTCTTGGGAGTCAAAAAGATGAGTTGATCCCTCCAGTGATCGATAAGATCGGTTTAATCTGGAACTAACAACAAAGCCAAAAATAGGAGCCAAAATAAACTACTGCAAGATGTCTACAATTGTTTGAAATGGCAGGCAGCCACTTTTAAATTACAGTTATCAAAAGTTTGAAGGGTATGTGTCAACGCGACATCCAAAAATTTCTGAAATGTGGTTATTGTTACAGGAAATAAGTCGTTAAGTTATTGACCTTGGGAGATGAATGTTCCATGGAAGGTTCCCATTTCCACTTGGAATTCCTGTTGACAAAATATGCTCTCACTGTATAAACAAACTGGAACTGCTGATAGCAAAGATCAACCTCTTATCAACAGAGATAATGTAAAGGAAATGAGACATTAGTCAAACCCTCATCACCTCGTTCTCACCTAGTTGGAGATAAGTTCACAAATCCTCTACACGGGGGGATCATAAAGCTATCACTCAAAGCGATTTTCCAAGGTTAACAAAACAAGACGACATAACAAAAAACAGAGAACAGATAATGTACGTTAAACTTCGAAAAGTTTGTTATTACACAACTGATCACCCACATTGCTGGAGAGGCTTGGAATGCTAAACAAACAAGTGAATGCAATCGAGTGGATGCATGCTTGGTTCCAAGTCTAGTTGTTCTTTCGCCAAAGGTTCAGTTTCGAGTTGTGTTTACCTAAGACTTTAGCAACGGTGAAAGAGGCACTCGAGGTAGGTCACCACGATGAGGGAAAGTTGGTTTATCGAATTGCGTGATAGTGTCACTGGCCATTGAGACTTGCAAAACCTTAGTAAAACAGCGTGAAATCATAAAAAAACCCCACAACCTAGACGTAGTCTACCAAAAATAACATAAGCTGTAATTGGTTGGGAGGGACTTGAGCGATTTTAAACACTGCCTGCTCTTGGTGGGGCCTCGATACAAACCGTGAGGCCATTGTCTGTTTTGTGACTGGCACACACACTGGCAGGTCGGAAGTTCGCGCCTACAACAATGTGTAATCACATCTTCGATGGCACAGGCATTATTCATTGGCGGGTATTTATTAATTAACTGTTGGGCGAAGAGACCTTGAACTTTCGTTTGGAGAAGAAGCCGTTTCTTTAATCAAGTAGCTGTGAATAATTGATTGCTATCTAATGTTGGATTTATTGAATGAAACTGTAGAGAAGCCAGTAATCTTTTCTTCCCACGAGGCCCAAGTCTTGGATTTGGCATTCCAAAGGTAAGTGCATCTCGCTTTCGTCGATATCTGACGAGGTGAGGTATTAGGGAAATTATGTGACGGAGCCAAAATTTTCCCCAAACAGCATAACTTCGATTTCCGGAACTATCAAAACGTTCCGTTAAACACTGAATTACCAGTTTCATATGTACTGTTAAACAACTTCCGTTAGGACAGCAAAGTCGCGAGTGAACGGCGCTATTCATTGATCCGATTGCACCAACTCAAATGGAAAAGATTTGATAGAATTTATATTCGACCCGCAATGTTAGACCCGACAGTTCTCTGTATGAACAGTACATATCTCTGGGCTGTCCAGAAATCATAGCAGTTGAAGACTGAGAGAAACAAAAATCACAAAATATTCTTTGGTAGCGCTAAAAATGCATGTCTATGCGCATATGAAATGGAAATTTGGCACAAACTATGACGATGTTTTATTTGCCTCTTTCAGTTCGAGGCAGTAAAATGGAGGTACTTAAATACAGGAGATTCCGTTTGTAAACAAACTCTTTGTTTGGGCTTCAATTTACACGGGTTATTGACGATAGACTTAGAGTTTATCAAAACAATTTAGAAGCACTGCAGTCTTATTTGCTGAGGCGCCCACTGGTTTACGTTAGACAGCGACCACCATTAATATTCAATTTGCAATTCATCTACCAGTTGATGAAGTATTATTCGTGTTTTTGATCGAAACAATAGATCGCCACGGTCTACCTGATCTGTGTTAACTATGACCGTGGATTAATATTCAAAGACAGAGATTTCGAAACGGCGTGACCTCCGAATAATTGACATCAATTTTTGAGAAAAAAAAACAAGACAGAGTCTATAGCGTAGTTTATCTTTGTAGTATATTGAACAGTGTTTGTGAAGATTGAAGCACAATGCTGTAAATGTAAATATGCCAGAACGAACACGTGGATCTCACAATTGATAAATCTCTTGGAACAACTCTACCGTTACGAAAACATAGTCAAAAAGGGTTGCTAGGATTCATCGATGCTGTCGTCACGAGATTTTGGATCAATGCACTGTGGTAGAGGCTCAATTTCATCAGATTCTAGGCAGGGGTCGTTTGTGATTGATGGGGCCGAAACAAGAGAAACTTTTCATTACACAGCCTCGGGGAATGCGAGAACGTTTTAAAAGCTCTACGAAATGGATGGAGTTTAACGCCGGCTGATAAGCGAAGGTAAAGACAAAGTAACATGTTGACTGACACTATGATGATTTGCTTGTCTAAACAAACAAGCTTAACAGGCATTATTTTCAACAGTTTTGTCTACGAGATCCCTGCGTGTGAGCGAGTCCGTACTCAACAGACAAGATTAACTGACATTTAATTTGAACTTTCGAGAAACATAGATAACAGTGTCAACCGCAGTCCATCTTTTATTGGCGTCGATATAATGCTATTATTTGGCGGCTATTTCGAGGTTTGCGCTCATTAATCGTTTAGCAAACACCTGATCTTTACCTTGGTGTTATTGAAATAATGAGGTCTTGCAAAGTCCATGGAATAATGTTGCTGAATCAAGCCCCTAAGTAACCATAACATTGGCAATAGAGGAACCAAAACAAAGGAAACGCATAAACATTTCACAAGCTTCCTGTGATCAAACGAATCCGCCTAAAAGCCGAAAATAGCACTCAAGGTCTTTTTCACCTCATAGAGAGCGATTTCTGCCAGTAGATAATGGTTCGGGAATTTTAAAAGCGAGCTAAGATTTCACGGAATCGTATTCAAGTCCCACGCTTGTCACTTAATTATCACGTTCCCGCCAAGGGCAAATCTGTCAACTCGGAGGGCTTGACAAACCATAAATGCAATAAACGTTGCGAATATATAATCACTGTCCTGTAGTGAAATTTAGATTAGTTCAGTAAACACAAACAGCAGGTTAACAGATAAACTTCCGCGGAGTTCTGTCAACGCTTTTCAAGACCGGATTGTTGGGAAAAAGCCGGAGAAAATAAGTTCACAAGATGTGCCTTCGTAAGCTTATGCAGAGCGGCAATGCGTTGACTTATCCGACTTAGCACGCATTAATACACTAACTTCTACTTCAAGCACATTTCAATTAAGTCCCACGCGAGACAAGACAACTGTTGTTTCAGATGTAAATAATAGGGCAATAAATTGAAGCACGGCCAATCAGAGTGTTCGTACTTGGAAACAATTATGTCTAGCGAGGACAGTAGGAGTACAACCCGTGGAGAGAATATCAGAGCGACCCCGGTTACTTCTTCAAAAGCTTCCCGGTTCTTCTCAAGGTTAACTGACGGGATTAATTTGGTTTGAATCGCCTTAGCTTCGGGAAATTCTGCCGCATCGACAAAGGGCAAGATATTCTCCTAAGCTGAAGGCTGAAAGTCAAGAAAAAGGTAATTGAATCTTTAGGATATTTTTACGAAAAAAAGTTATCGAGTTAACAATGATCCAGTTTCCATAGAATTTCGCACAGTGCCTAGATATAACATCCTTTGCTTGACTTAATGAGTTGTCGCATGATTTCTACGAGGAAGTTCGCGTGCTTTTTGATAATGTCATTCACGCAAAAAAGACACAGCTGTTTTTTATGGCATTTTTTTATTTCCAACAGAAGAAAACAATGCTCGCTTTTGCCTCGCACTTTAGGTCAGATTTTAAAGTTGTGAGGCAGGATCGTATTTTCCTCGTACAATTACAAAGACAAACAATTTGCGTCGATCTGATAAGGCTCAGAGGAGATGAATCTGGTTTTGCAACACGAAATTGACCTTTGAATTCCATCTTTCTGCGATTAAACCAGAAATAGGAGAACCGCAGCTGCAGATTTCCGGTGAACAAGAGCGTGGTATGTCTCCGAAAGATTTACACAGCTTTAGCTGTCCTTACACTAAATTTAGACGTCTTCTCGTTGTCGACTTCAATGAAAATGCCCCTTACAAACTGCAAATTGTTTGTTTACACTGAATTATAAATCTTTAACAACTCTTTTGAATAAACATTTGGAATGTACACAAAACTTAATAGTACCAGCAAATACTGTAATCAGCCTCAAGAGAAGTTTCAGCAGCGAAATATTTACTTTTGAGGGGGGTTTCATGACGTTGCAGTCACTCTAAACTGTAATTAAAACCAAGGAAATAATAATATTAAGCTCATTCTTGACTGCGGGAAAATGAGTATTTGGGGCTTATCAACAAGCGCCGCTATCGCTTTAAACGAAACCCGTTGACTCAATTCAGAACATTTCTAATCAAGGTAGTTCTTTTGAGTGATAAGGAAGTCCGCTTGTCTCGCTTAATTTGGAAATGTTTCGCGCGTTCTTGTCAAACACGGCTCGATTGTCTGGTTCTCGGGCCGCGCACAGGTGGAGCGAAATAAGCGCTCCTGTCTTGTGTTTTTGTCCTGTTGTTTTCGCAGAAAGAGGAAAGCGCATTTGCATGGTACAGGACCCCAGCGTGGGGCAGCATTATCGCGTAAAAAGAGTCACAGCGGGAAGTTTGTAATAATAAAAAATAAAATCTACATCGTATAATTAAAGCTAAATAGCCTGCACTTGGGCCAGACAACATGTGAATTGCTTTGTGCCTTTCAATACCCTTCATCTGCCGATTGCTTCTTTCTGATTGGTATAGTCGCGAACCAGGTGTTAACTATGGGTGTGGGGAAGAGCGTTTCACTTTTCGCTCCTCCTTGATGATAACGGGAGAATATTTTCGCACCTTGGGTGTAAATATACAACAGGAGTCAGGGCAGTTAAAAAATTGTACACTCATGAGTGTTTGATAGAAAGGTAAACGAAATTTGGCATAGTTGGGGTAAATAATAAAAGTGAATGGATAGAAACAATTAAGGGCCTAAACGGACAAGTAGCAGCTGCCAGAGTAGGTGGTCGCATTGCTACCAGACAAATAAATGAATCAATTGACGCTTTGTAAAGAGCATAATGATTGGTTCGATGGACAAAAGATAGCGTGATGTCAGGATATTTATAGAAAGTGATAGATAATGAATAGACGAGCCAATCAAATGTCATATCGACAAGACAAACACCAAACAGTCTTTAGAATTTCTAATTTATATATTATTGCCACAGAACAGCCTCCAACACTTCAGAATTAACTCTGTCAAATACAAGAAAAATGGCCTCGGCAAACCACGAGCAGCAACTCAGCAGCTACGAGCCGGAGCTGAAGAAGGAAGACGGTGGATCAAGTCCAATTGACAGCGAAAAAGCCGAAAGTAAGGAGGTCTCGTCGAAAGATCCCAATGTGAAGCCGCCGTACTCGTACGTCGCACTGATCGCGATGGCGATTCGAGAGTCTTCCGAAAAGCGGTTAACCCTCAATGGAATTTACCAGTACATTATCAGCAAGTTTCCGTTTTACGAGAAGAACAAGAAGGGATGGCAAAATTCCATACGGCACAATTTATCACTCAACGAGTGCTTCATTAAAGTGCCTCGAGAAGGCGGCGGTGAGAGAAAAGGTAACTACTGGACCTTAGATCCAGCCTGCGAGGACATGTTTGAGAAAGGAAACTACAGGCGCCGGCGCCGTATGAAGAGGCCCTACCGTCAGCCCACATTGCAGCACACAAACGGAATGTTGACAGATCCGCGCGCTGCAGCGTACGGGAACTTCATCGCTCCAAAGTGGTCGGCTTATAACCCGGTTCAGAGTGTACCTGCGGCAGGGGGAAACTGGCGAACTGCTCAACCTGCTGGCCCTCTTTCGTACCCGTGCAACCCGCAATCGTCTAGAGTTCCACCAGGATACGCGGTTGCACCCTACATGAACATGGGATCAACCGTTGGAGTCCCCGTCAGCTCATACACAGGTACGCAGTATTCTACACAAATCCAGAACCCTGTGAATAACCAGTGTGGATACGGAGCCGTGGCAATGCCCAGTGTAGGCTGTCGCAGACAAACTGATCATACAGCCGCAGTCCACGGCCACCACTTTACTAATCCATACTGGAATCCACCAGACAAGCATACCTTTGATGCTCAACCACGTTCGTAGAAGAACGTGAGCGAGAGATCAATGACTGCAAAACGTTTCTACGACCTAGAGATTTTATTTATATGAAGCCACGCAAGAATTACTCTTGAATCCGACTGGAGCAGGAAAAACTAAATACAAAAAAAGGAAAGGGATTAACAAAGTTTAGATGTACACTCCAAATAGAGATTTCATGTAATATTTGAGTATTATATTTACTTTAATCATTAAATCAGAAGCCCCCTTGATATGGTATCTGGGCATTCCAGCCAGGGCAACAGTTGACCTACAGACAAATCGAATTGTACCAAATATTATATTATCTACAATACAGAAGAGTGAAAAAAGAGGACATGATTTTTTTCTCCGATTTATTCTTATTTCGCACGTTTTCGTATGATGAAAGTTCATACAGTAAGGTAACGAGCTAGTAAATGCATTAGTTACACTTTAGCGAGTTGTTATTAGCGTAGGCTTTCCATTTCAGTGTCAGGCGTCAAACGCCATCTCTTTATTGCGGAGAGAATTTCATTTCATTTCTGTGATTTGCAGAACACTTTCAACTAAAAGGACTCTGTCGACCAATTCCCTCCATTTTAGAATTTTGAGAGAGTACCTCTAGCATTTGTTGACTTTAATTTTGAATAATTCTACGAACGGGCGATAACTTGTCAGTTGTACAGGAGCTGTATCAGACGTTCAAGGAAATACGGAAGAAAATGAATTTTGTGACAATAATTTATTTGCTAAGGCGGCGGTGTCACTGTCTTTTTGGTGCCTTCAATGCAAATAAACTCTTAACCAGGATATCTGGCTGTTTTGATTTCCTTGGGTAAATATGGGGATAACACCATCGAGTGTCTCTAGACGCTCAAAATCGTGAAGTTCTCGACCCAAGTAGTAAATAGAATCATTGAAAAAATTTGGGTCACTAGGTCAGAAACCTATAAGCTTTTCAATCAAGATGGTTTCGCATCCTTGAAGATCGTACGATTTATTCGAGATTCGGATTTACGGTGATATCAAGGACAGTGCTACATGGCACTTTTGACACCTACTGCTTCCCTTAAACTCGGCAGGCGATTTCACTACTAGACTGTGGTTTGAGCTGTCGAAATGCACTGATTACATGGCCGTAACCTGAAAACTATTTGTCCGATCTTGTAGTATTTATCATTGGTTCCATTATCCTCCCACTATTTACTTTATCGTTGTTTCTGCTGTCTGCCACTCTGCTCCTGTAGCACAGTTTATTAATCCAAATCAGCACCGCCAATGGGCAGGCAAATACGAGGGAAACTAAGAAACTGTTTGTTATTATGGGCCGTGTTTTCATTCGAAATATAAACCATTGCTGAACTTTATGGTGTTTTGACATCGAATTAAGCTTTTTCCATCGCTTATTGTTAACCAAACTTTCTGTTAAATAGTCAGCGATTAAATTCGAGAACGCTGACAAGGTGAGGGTCTTTCGCACCAGAAGTGACACGAAATTTGACACTGTTAACTTAATTTTAAATGTTGTTATTGCGAGACTTTCGCTTGCTTTTTTTCGCGTGATTTTGAAGTCAAAATTTTTAAACTACCCGATGAAATTTACATTCCGGTACACGGATCTGTACCGATAAACACAACACAGTTTTTATTCTACCGAAATAACAATGAACAAAAAAAAACTTTCGACGTGCCGAAATTTTTCACACGCGTAGAAATCTAAGCAAAGCATGAAAGTCGCCGACGAAGACTTCTTGTATTCAAATTAACCATATATCCTGAGGCATTTCGGCGAGATAAGAGAATCATCATTTATGGTCGCGCGGCCTTCTAAATCTCACAAAGGATCTCAAAGCACGACACGTGTGGAAAACACTTTACTTGTCGTGACTGAATTCATTTCTAACAAAAGTTATGGGATAATTTTTTTTTGATCCTCACAGACTATCTCAAAAAAGAACTTTTAAAAAACGATAATTTTTTTCTTAACAGGTGGATCATTATTTTGACTTGCTGTTTCCGCAAATTTCTTTCTTATATTAGATGCGTGACGGACAGTTAAAAAATATCTAGGGTGGGAAATTTTACCGATCCAAACCTTTCCGAAACAGCTGTGGTGAACTGCAACTCCGTTTGCAAGGAAATGGAGAGGAAATGTTTCTGATTAAAGAGATATATTACATTTCCATGGATGCGAGAGGGTGCGCTACTATAGCACAATCCCTGCGGGGCGCCCTCCTCTGCGTGAGGAGCGGCTTGAAACCGTCGTACGCTAACATTTTTAAGAATTAAAGAAATTAGCCGGAAAATTGAAGAAGAAATGACACTGACAAAAGGGAAATTCGATGTTTTTTACCGCTAAACGAGCCCCATGCGAAACTAACTCGGTCAGCTGCAAACCTGTTTATAGCCCAGACCAAGTTTGAGCAAGGAGTTGGTTGTTTTCTGTTTCATTGGCGGCGTTCTGTCAAAGCTTTGTTTAAATCTATCAATATTTGAACAAAACTAGGCAAACTGCAAGGCTCGGCAAAGAGGAAAGGGTAGCATAAAGTTTATTTACCTTTTCTAGGGTTAACTGACTTAAATGCTCTTCGCAATGCCTATGTTAGAGGACACATTTATGTGTTATATAACACGACCGCGCAGGTTTTCTTTTCGAGTCATCCCTTATCTTTCCAGGACATAAACAAACCAAAGATGCTCCTCCATGGCGAACTTCATTAACTTTGAACGCCAAGCATTCGTTTTGGAATTGCGTTAGGAAACCTGGCCATCAACTGACGTCGATGGCAAGGTCCCAACACCGCAGTATTGCACAGTTATAGATTATCGCTTTATGCACGGTCTGCTTAAAGAAAGTATCGGTGATAAGTTAAAAAGCACCTGTGAACTTGCAGAGAAGCTATTTTTTCTGATTAAGGACAGCGCACCGTATTTAAACTTACAAATCAAGCGTAAATTTGTTTTCTATTTTTGTCAAAATTCTGCAATTTTCTTGTATGGTTTGTGGATGCAAGGAAGAATAAGCATTGTTTCTTCGTTTCTTGTAGGTGCCGACCCTTTTTAATCCTCGCCGAAACTATTGTCGAGTTGTTTATGCCATAGCGGCTTCACAGAAGCTAGGTGGTCTCTATATTCAACACCCCTTTTCCTCTAAAGAGACTGATATTTTGAATCGTCGAGTTAGCCATCGCCTCAAATGAAACACTTGAGGAAATAACACAATTACAGTTTTCATTAATTCTTTAAGAAGAAATGATAAAGCCCATTCAATCCTTTGTAGAAAAAAAGAGAATATTAGCGCACACAAGAACAGTCTTCATGCTTTGCTTTTTAGCTTTTTTTAACAACATTAAGTGCATTTCTTAAAACATGGAGAACATTCAAGTATTTTTGTGTACAACCTTTGAATTGCCTGTTATGACGACCACCAGAAGTATACAATCCAGGCTTAGCAATATATTAATTTGGCAGCTTTTTACCTTTTTCCCCAATCTAAATATACCATAAAAATTCACCAAGAAAAACTGGCGGGAAAGGCAATATATTTTTATTTTAAATTAAAACAAAGGGTTTAGTGTTTCTACGAAAGCTTTTTGGCGATAAATTAAGTAATGCGTTTGGAAAATAGTTGGAATCAAATATTTAAAACAAAGCGTGTAAACCAATACGGAAGAAGACACATCTGTTTCAACTGGAGCAATATTCTTCTGAGCGATAAATACATCTGTGTAAAGCTGGAAAGGAAAAAAGCTACCTCAGTTTAAATGATATCACTGTGCCAAATTAGCTAAGATCGGTATCGCGTCGAACGCAATCTTCCAATGCGCGAGTCAACACTAATTACACTGATCTAGTTACATTTGATCAACAAGAAAGTCTACTAAGCTACTACGCGCGCGACATCTTTTGAAATGATTTTCGAAGAATTTCAGCTATAAAGAGGGTGCCTCTCAGAAAAGCCATTCAATGAAGTAATGTGCTTTGGTACGCGAAAAACCGACTATCAATGAACACTGAGTACAATAAATATTTCATTAAATTTCGAACATTCTTAACTGGTTTTCTCTCTCTTATCCTTTAGCACCGTCGGCTTATTAGGTGAAAATAAAAATATTCCGACAAAATGAGGATTATCTCTGTTTAATAATGAAAATTGAGCACCTTATGGTGTCTCACAGTTACCGAGTCATCGGTCATTTCTTTCACAACTTTGATAGCAAGTTGTGTTCATCTTTGCAAACGACGTAAATAATAGATTCCTTCCTTCGCTTTGATCTCAAACAATTTTAACAAAAGGATAAACCCATGACATTGCAGTCAATGACAGGGCTCTGAATGAGTCAGCCATTTCAAACTTAGAATGTTCACAAAGGCGCAAATTGAAACTTGTACTTGGGAATGGCAAAGAACAGAGTTGAATTCTAACAACCGGGGTGTCACAGCGCCACGCGAGATTGATCTCTCGGTCGGGTCTCTATTTTGCTTAACTTGCACACTTATCAAAGAAAACAATGGAAATATTTCGAAAAATAATGACAACTGAAACCCTCCCGTTTAAGTTCTTGTAAAAACTGATGCGCGCAAGTTAAATGAAATCGATCATTTTTTTAACGCAACATTCTGCCGTTGAAGCTATGAGGACATATTTTACGTATCTGGTTTATAGCTTAGTTACAAGGAAAAGCCACACGTTAAGGCTTTTCCTAGATAATACGAAAACATTTACAGGAAGATAACGAGCAATAAGCAAACTTCCCAGCGGGAATATTACACGACTGCTAAATATAAAAACTACGGCATTGAGAAAAACTTCCTTGACATTAAAATGGCCTTCTCCTCTTACTTCTTCTTCGTCTTGTTTCTAGCATCTGTTCGTATTTCCTGCTTGGCCGCGTGGTCGCTTCGATGAACCTATTATTAGGAAGTTCTTTAGGATTTTTAGTAGTAAATATCTGCCCGGATAGACCTGCGTTAGCAGATATTTTTGCTTAGTGCTGCACTGATGCGAAACGAGTCGGTCAACTGAGGGTTTGCTTGAAACCACAAACGAACACATGGCGACCCCTTGCTAGTCATACACGATGGTGTCAACAAATTAGAATTACAAAACCGATAAGAAATTTGAATTTTACAATGACGGCGGTGCGGTTCGTGGCAACCAGGCAAAGCGAATAGCTCTTTTAATTTTTCCTTTCAAACAGAATACTGCAAAGTTTACAGCTTGTTTGAAGCGAGGAAAGACAATCCTTTGCTTGCAACAGCGATGCTCTTCCTTAGTCACCGATATAGTTTACAAGTTTAGCAGGCCAAAGGTAAATAGGACAAATATTTAGGCCGGCATTTTTTTTATTAAATCAACACAAGAGTTCCTTCTCTCCTTTCCGAAACCGTTGTAGGAATCTCCTGAACTTTTTACCCGAGCATGGCGCAGGCAACTATTGCTCTCGGCCGCGGTCAAACAAATTATTGGTTTTGTATGCTGTGATGTTTACGTTAATCTAAGTCATCACACAAAATTAATTTTACCAAGCAGATTCCCGTAATTCAGAATTTACAGATTGTTATTGCCTTGAAGGACTTACAATGAATTCATTAGGTTCTGAGCTGTGGCTGAAGATTGGACTTAATTAGCAATCTTTCCACGCTTTCATCTTGAACATGGCAATAGATAAACTATCGAGGACTCGAAGCGTGAACTATCTAAATACATTGAACCCGAACCTATTCAAGCCGGTAATTAAGATGTTCAAACGAAATTGAAGAGCGAAAATAAAGGTTAAAAACGTACAACAGAAACTTCAAAATTAGTTTTTCGGCCGATCGAGGACTGAGATCAAGATACGGTTTCACTCACCGTGGTTAACGCCGAAGCAAAGCGTTCTAATGTCAGCTATTTCGTAATAAGGAAAAAAAAACAGGAAAGAAAACACAAATAAAGGTGAATAGAATAAACCCACAAGCAACGAGGCGAGAAAAATAGCCCAGGCTTTAAGACTGGTCTTCGTGACTGGCAATATCGTAAAGTGCTACGAAATTGAAACTGATCACTCAAGCACCCGGCTTTTCAAGATACATTATCGGTCGGTAAATAACATTGACAGTGAATATGTTACTAGTCTGCAATGCCTACAAGATGAAGACAAATATTTACCCGTGACAGCTTTTTTAAGATCACAATAAATATAAATACCGTATTTACTACAAGGGTCTGCTCTCTTCTGAGCATTAAATAAGGGGACTTAAAAAGAAGATACCGAAGATCAAGGACTCTGGTTCAAAAACCGCGGAATCAATATTGTTTACTACTGTTCTCGACATTCCGCACAGTAAGTTAGGTAAACTGGTGGGGCGCAAAACACTGATAACGTAGCAATTGAGACAATACAAGAGAAAACAACACCATTTTGTACATAGGGCAGACAACTTCACTAGCGATGGCGGGCGTCTCAATATCTCAGTGTTCAGCTTGGAAAGTAGCGCCTCGCATGAGTGATAAGACCTTAATTTCCGAAAGAAATTGCATGATTAACCAGGGTATCGCCGCATTGTTAGAAACTGTTAAAATCAAAGGAATCACAAAAGATGAAGCTTTACTTTTAGGCTATTCTTATTATCGCGTTGATGTGATTGCGAGATAGCCACAATCGCTTGCAAATATCTTTCAGACTGCGAAATATTATTTTGACTGCAACGTGATCGTCTTTAGTAAATTATTTTAATTCGAAATTACTATGGAATCTTTCAAAGTCTAATTGGATTTTATTACAACTCCTGAAAGGAAGTCCGCAACAGTTCGAACAAAATTGCAGGCGACTAACCTCGCAAAACTCGATGAATTTCTCTTAGAAATTCCTCTCATTATATTCAAGCGTCAATTTATTCTGATGAGCGATGGAGTCAGATAATTTGGAAGAATCATGTTTCTTTTATGCATAATTCCAAAAATCGGCACGTTGGCCTAGCAATCATTTAGCAGATAAGAATTGACGAAAGCTCATACGCCTAAAACTATGCATCAAAACTATAAAATAAGTTTATCCAGATCATCGCTGTCTTCAGAACTCAAATATCTTTCAAATAATTAATATTTTTGGCGCACAGCGGGGGTTTTATGAACCCGTATTTTAATTCACATGCAGCGATATGAATTTTTACCCCTGGTTCAAATGAACTGCCAAACAATCAAAAAAAGATGTCGATAATTTTTTCCTAAAAATTTAACGTTTTTCTGAAAATTACCTCTAAGATAACAATCGATATTTTGATCTAGACTGAAAAAAGATATCAGTATTTGAAAATCAAGCTGTTTACATTGTTTCTTAAGAAAATAAAGCCATGTTAAACATAGTTTGTCGATAGGTAAGCAAACAAACTCCAAACTTGAAAGCAATCGACATTGAAGAAGGGTCGCTACATTAAGAACAAATATTTGGCCAGAGGAAGGAAAACCTTGATGTGGTATTTGCGGATTTTTCCGCGTAAAATTTTTTCAAATTAAATCCTGTTTTCCATCATGAATATTTAAGCCGGATACTTCGGGTGATCACTCTTATTTCGTTTGAGCAATTTCCGCAATTTTAACGATATTTAATTAAGAAGATAGAATTCATCAAATCGAGATCATTCTTCAGTTTGAAAGTTCCGCATAAGACTGAGGCTATTATTACCTTTGCCCTTATTGGTGATTACTGCTGCATAATCTTTTTCTGTTAATCAGGAGAACATCGACTATTTTCTCGAGACTAGTAATCGAAAAGTAACAGATAAAGAAAAAGAGAGAATTATGGCAATAAAAAACTGACCTGCCCACAAAAACTACAGACAGTAAAAGAAGGAACCAAATCTTACGTAAATGAAACAAAAAATTCCAACCATCAGATTTAATAGAGCAGAAACTTGAAAACATCACCTAGTATTATTCGGATTACTATAGAAAATAACCATCCAAGGTCGAGATGCGTATCTCTTTAAACTCAGCTCTCGTGATATGAAGGCGTGGCCGACTCACCGAGCTTAGAGTGATATTTTTTAATAACTCCGCTTTTTTCAACCAAAATACATCGCTCCGGTACGGCCACTAAAGGCGAAGGGATGCCTGCATGCACACTAAAATGTACCTCATTAGTGCCAGTGGTTTCTCGCTGGGAAACGTGGCTACAGCGAAATAAAATACCTTACAGCATACATCATGTCAACTCTGACCTAACAGCTATGTTTAGGTTACAAAACATTTTTTATCCACTAGGAGGCTAAACTGTTTTTGAACGTTTTTATAACTCCCATACGAGCGCTACATGCATGTTCCTTTCTTCAAACACGCTGTTTACTTCTATGATGAGAAGCTACAGGCTGTCGAACATGATTGATCATATTGCACAAAAGGTCTTGAGGCAATCATGCTGGATAAACACTGAAGTAGACGCCAAAGTGATTCGAAATCACTGTTAGCGGGACAATAAAAACATCGCAAGAACAAATCCATTGAGCAATGCAGACACGCGCCGTTTTTTCATGCAAAGAAACACGCGTTTCCGTTGGGAAGGGTCTGTAGAGAGCCAAACATACGTACTAGATTATGAAGCACAGTGAGCCGGCCACGCGGTATTCGAGACACACTCATCCATCATTAAACAATAAAGACATTTGACGGAATGGCCTGATCATGCTGAGTGCTGTATCGAGTCTAAGCTTTTTAGAAGAGCAGCATGCACCTACTCCAGGTGTGTGGTGGGTTATTGTCCCTCAGTTACTTAGTTACAGCAAGGTTTCGGACGATTTTTATCCGCGTCCAAGGTTGGCGCAGAAGTTTGCAAACCTATGAAATGTCGACTGCTCTTGTCAATGGCAACAGCACAGTGCAGCGAAAGTGAGAGAATTACAAGGTAAAGCAACGGCTAATAGGAAATAATACACACCGTTTCATTCGTCATGATAACACTGTGCACTTGTATACGTCTAAAGAAACCTTTTTGAATGGCATTTATCCAATTCAGCCAGATGAAAGTTTACTAATCATACCACACCGTGATAGAAGATTGAACCCTAGTTCTACCGGACCCTTTCGTTTCCCCGATCACCACCTAGATAGCGAATAGACATAAAAGAATAGGCAATACGGTCCTGATTTTGGGATTATTGTGTGGCTCGAATTCGCGACACCAGTCGCCCAAGTTGATAAAGGTGCCATAAGTGCAGCGTCCCCATAAATCACAGAACACGATTCATTTCAGTTTCCCATATCTTAGGGCAATCTATTCAAAATGAATGCTTCAACTCTTAAGGAAATTGAGAAGCAAAGCTGTCCTTAGATGATTTCAAAAATTGTGACAACCACACTGGAACACACAGGTCGCAAATTGTATAAACAGCGAAAAACTTCAGTGAAATAACTTTAATCTCAAGTTGAACATTGTTTCTTTGATGCAGGCGGTTTGTCCGGCAAAATGCAGTGTCTAGAAAGGTGAGAATGGAGTTTCAGTTTGCAATACTCGAAACTTGGTGTCACTTAGTTCATAGCCGCTTTAAAAGTTCTCGATAAGTTATAACGCAAAGCCGAGACATGTTTTGTAGCACCAAGAACGCACTGCTCGTACACGGTAAAGAAGTATCCAGCATTAAGCTTTCTAATTAGGCTAGTCAGACAAGATCTGTTTAACTGCATGTAACGTGCTCCTTGTAGCGAGGCAGAGATTTCGGTCAAACCGGTAAAAAGAATCTGGATAAAAAACTTAACTAGGTTGAAAACACCTTGGTCGAGAAGTATGTTTGCGAAAAAAGAGAAAATGAAGAAAAACAATGACTATATCTTGCACATATGGTCTAAAATAGACAGTTCTTTCTCGAGATGCCTTGTTGAATACAGGGTTATATAACAGCTTCCACGGTTGACTTCGGCCTATTGTTAACGGCCGACATGAAACTGCCTTTGTTGGCTCAAACACTCAAGGTTGAATTCTATTTACATTGCCATATTCTTTTTAGTGAGCTACAAATAACCTCTCTTCTAAGGTTGACTGCCTCAATTGAGTTCTCACGATAAGGATGAATTATTCCACATAGCCAGATCTCTAATGGCGGACAATCGTAGTATTGAACTCGTTATTTTCTGCCTTCAAAGCACTCAGAATGCTGACAAAAGAGTCAGTGTATTCTAAACCCAAAGCATTCGGCCGGGATTACTGACAAAGAATAGCCAAACAGAAAGGAAAACATTTTGTACGATATTCGTGGATATACTCTGTTTATAATTTAAAAAGTACAACAAATTGGAACCGCTTGAGAGAAAATGCTGGTCACAAATTTGTGTAGTTTTTTAGCATAAAACTCCTGTTTTAAAATGACAGAAATCGCAAAGAAAAACTGTGCTAAAAAACTGTTTTAATGAGCCAAAATACAGACAAAATTGATGCAAGAGAACCGCTGTGGAGCCGAGCGCAAAGCGGCAGGGCCGGTTTACTTTTACGAAGAGAAAAAAAGCCAAAACAGTCCTGTCTGAAGGGATTTGGAAGTTGTATGGAAACATCGTTGAAATAGGTGTTAAGGAAAGTCAGTGGCGGTTATCCACTTAAATGCATTCTTTCTCAAAGTTGAATACGTGTTGTTTATTTGGTATTTAGAAAGCTATACACATAGCATAATATATCCTTTGTTAAACTGAATTCATGAGTCATCTCGACTTCCTGTTTGCCGATTATTAGTCAATATATTACAAGAAGCCGCTCACGTTTAACAAAACTACTCTTCAACTTTGTAACACTCTTTTTAAGGAACCAAAATTAAACGTGTTTGCATCCTGCTCTTATCAGTATGGACAATGACTTGAGAGAAACATTTTGGCATTTTGTTATTATTTTTGTTGATACACCACTGTGACTTATTACGATTTTGACTATCTCCCGACAAATGTTTGTAAGCATTACCCACTGCCTAAAGTGACAGGCTTGTTTTCAAAAATTACAAAGGGATTACGAAAAGGCGCAGCTTTTTGAGCGTATAAACAAACAATGGAGTACCTTCGGCGGTCGGTAGAGACAGCTTGTGCACATATTGCACACTTCTGAAGATTATAAACAGGAAGGTGTCGAGCGTACACAGAAAAAAATTCTTGATAAATTTTGGGAAAAAAAACTATTAATTGAAAGACCTATAAAGAATAACTGAGAAGGGATAAATGATTCCCAGAGTAGTGAAAATAGTGAGTAAGAGCAATGATCAAATTATGAAGACAGGTGTTTAGGTCAGGTTTCTAAAGAAATATGCTCACCGATAAAATAACTTTATTTAGTTTAGTTTACTGGCTAAGACCTAAGATTTTTTTTAGGACGTTCGTGAAAAATACGTTTTCCAGAAGGTTTAATTTCAGAGCGTTCTGAATACCAATAGTTACTATTATTAAAACTTGAAAAAAATAAACAAAGTTAAGAATTTAAATTTATTATTTTAAAGAAGAACGAGACACAGAGACGCAAGGTGACGACAAATTGACAAGGAGCTGTCCCTTTTGCCTGAAGCCAGTGAAAGGTGTTAAAATGTCCACATCACTGAGTAAACATTATTAAATTATCATACATGTCGGGAACACGTTTCACATAGGGAAGAAAACAATATAACCTAGGTAAAAAAAGACTCGTCGATTTGTCGATCTGAGAAAAGGAGTTACTACTGTTTGTAATAAATAAGGTATTGCAGTTTTACTCGGTCATTGGAACCTGACTGGCACTGGCTCAAACAAATAAAAGGGCGGAAAAAACAGCAAGTAAAAGCTGCTTCCCATAGAATGCCATATGTTAGTCAGTGAGACATACCAGGAGAAAATGTGCGTGACCCCACACATAATTAAAGACAATTACGAAATAGCCGGATAGCTTGTAACTAATTTTAACCAAAGAGCTAGCCAAGCGACTCCCAGTTCAGATACCAGCTCTCTATATGCCGTC
This sequence comes from Catalaphyllia jardinei, assembly GCA_022496165.2. NCBI lineage: Eukaryota > Metazoa > Cnidaria > Anthozoa > Scleractinia > Caryophylliidae > Catalaphyllia > Catalaphyllia jardinei. The sequence goes on from CM042749.1 coordinate 19,040,458, forward strand.
TGAATAACCTGCAACTGATGCTTTACAGAAAGCCCTTCATAATTTCTAATTCCTGACTCAAAGGCCTAAAATAACGCCAAAAAACCCTCGCCATCATATCTATGGTAACTGAGAGCACTAGTTAAAACATTGAGACAGAACTGCAATAAATTTTGCTTTTAGCAATGGACAGTTCAGAATCTTCTTGTTTAGGGAGATTCTGAGAGTAGCTAGAAGATACCTCAGAAAACTGAAGTAGCTTCGACAAAATACATTTAACAGAAACATTAAAGAACAAACAGCATCTTAAAATAGACTTACATCCCGGTGACGTGTGCTTTCCATAGAATCTTCTTAAGTATTTCTCCGTGCTTAATTGCAGAGGACTTCTTTACATAACAAGCACTCTAGCTTGCCCAAAACAAGAAATATTGTTGAAAAATAAAAAAAAAACCTCGAGTACCAGGAATAAGTTATTTATTTGCTTTTCGCTTTTGACAAGAGCGGCTTATTCTCAAGTGGTTGGATATTTCAATGTATGTGTGTGTTTTCCTTTTCAACATGAAAGAGAACCTCGCCGAGAAGAAGCAAGGATGTGACCAAAAAAAAACTGAAAGGTTCGGCGTTAGGCAGGTCTTAAAGTAATATTGTTTTACGTGTTTTAAAAAGAAGTTCTTCCAGCGCCATACTATCACAATTAAAGCAATTCAATAGCCACAATTCGGAATACTCAAAGAGATCAAATAAAATGTTTTCTAAACAATCGTGAAAAAACTCGAGTCTTGATACCAGAAGGATCAACGACGGGGGCAGAAAATTGACACGCTGGGGAAAATTCGCCACTATAATTCACAAAAATGTTCAGCTTAATATGATCTGCTTCAGGATTTCGATCGAAGGCGAAAATTATATTTTACAAAATTAACCTAAAATAGCAGGTGGTTTGTATAACACATTTGCCTGTCATAATAACGACCGAAGACTTACAAGAAACGCGCGAGACCCCGGCAGCCCGCTAAAACAAACCACGTGTATATGGGCACAAAATTCTAAGGTCAGCGTTCAAAGTAAATATTATATTACGAACTGGTACACGTTGAAGAGCGCGTTCGATCAAAGTTATCCTACGAAGAAATCCCCAGGTTATCCTCCTTTTGTTTGCTACACACAGCATGTATTGCAGTGAAAGCTGCTCAATGACTTAATTTTGTAACGTTTTCTACCTCTATTTGAAAGCCAAAAAGTCCGCGTGATTCATAATTTACTTTCAGCCTCCTCCCTGGATAGAACATCCTGCTGGACCATCCTGCCTTGAATCAGGGCCGTAGCTAGTAATACGCTGACCGAGGAATTTGACTCAGTTATTTTTCCCTTTTTTGTTGTTTGTAGTCATCATAGACACCTTGAATACCTAGGAAGAGAATTCAACCTTGGACATTGCCTCGGTTATCATTTTTTCATGGGCTTTGCCTCAGTCACACCATTGCTCTGGCTACGACCCTGTCAATAATTACAGTATATTATTTTTGGTTGCGGTAAAAAAAGCTTCAAGTTACTGGGTCAAATATAAGAATTCATAAACGCTTCTAGACATACATGCAGACACTAAATTGCTCACGCTTTTATAAGACCTCATTTTACCCTCAGCCATCACTTCTTATTATTTTTTCGTTACTTGACCACTCAAAGTAAAATTCCTCAATGCATTTACGAAACTCCACAAAGACAGCTCAAGTGCTTTTGTGAAGTTTCGCAAACGTATTGGGGGTTTGTTAAAATCAAAAAGGAATGAAACGCCAAGCTGCCTAGTGGCATCAACCTCAGTACCTATTCTAATAATTGCGTGGATATAAGGCTGTTTGATAAAACCTGCTTTGTCAGTTCTCTGCATTTTGACCGTCGCTAGGTATCAATTTTCCTCGTACAATCATCAGGTTGCAGTTCTAGGCCGGGTTTGGGCGCATTGCAAACAGCGTTCATTGTTATATGTTGTTTGGCTTACTCACAAAAAGTTTTCCGGGGTTTGTTTGCAGCAGATTTGAATGTCAGCTACTGAGTGCCACCATATAGGTTCCCTGGGTTAATTTTCAAGTTCGAACTAGTTTGTCTCAGGGTGAATATTAACCCAAAGAAGAGTGAAAGAAAACTTTGTTTAAAAAACGTTAACAGCACGTTGTTTTAGCCAGTTACTTTTATAGTAACTAATTGCTCTTCCAACTGGCACTTAAAATATCATCCAAACCCTTGTGGGATATTCCATAAGCTCTGGATGTTATCCCTTAAGTTATTATAGGTCTGTTTGAAATAAAACCAAGGAGAAAAAATATGTAAACAAAAATGCTAAGGACCATTTCATTGTTTCGCCAAAATTTCCCGTTGCATATCTGTAAAGTAACTGATGTATGCTCATATAGCGTATGTTCCGCACTAAATAAAGTATTGCACTGTATTGTATAGCATGAAACGAAACAAAGTGAGGAAGGATAAAGCTTGTTGACCAAAGCCAGTTTTATCAAAAAGGAGAAAAGTCCACGAAAAAATGTACTTTTGTGGGGAGAATGTCTATCTAGTTACTGTGTGGAAAGGTTAAGAAATCAATCTTGAAAGGAACTATTAAGCCCCAGAGAAATGCCCACAATATTACACGGAAGATGTTTTTTCCCTTGATTGAAGTAAAACCATGTAAATATTTTTGAAATGTGGCTGCCCTGTCGCCATGTTGTCATAGCAGGTGGAGGAGGAATGCAAATCTACGTGCCAAAGAGGAAGCATGGAAAAATAGGTACACGCTTAGAATTTTAAATAAGTTAGTGAGAAAAAGACTTGCCAAAGGTCACTTACAAAACTCTATAAAAAACAATCTCGAACCAGTCACGATGGTTTCCACTTTTCCCTTGACAAAACAGTAGAACGTTATGAGGAATAGTCACGTTTAACTGGATGTTACAAGTCTCTCGATGAAGAGGATGTTCCGCAACAGGAATTCAAGTTAAAGGAGTTCCTCATTACATGACAATTTCAGTTAACTGCCAGAGCAAGAAAGCTTCGATTCAATATTGGATTGTATGGTATAAATAAAGGCCTTCATAACGCAGGTTTATGTTACTATTTGAATTCAACTTGCTCTTGGCTCACAGGGTTCGAAATTTCAGCTCCTTAATGCTCTCAATGAACCCAAGACAAACAGAAACATGGACAACAATTCATGCAGCCATATATATCCAGAGGCCATGTTGAGAGCACAGAGCAGGGCGACTCTAAAATGAAACAGCGAAACTGTCTAAAAGCCGCTGCTCGAAAAACATGAGAGTCAAATTACATTAGTTATAGTTTTCTACTGAGAATTTTTATTTGATTATATTTTATTATAAATTGTCGTAAAATTCGAGTTGAATTGAAATGTCGTCTTTCAGAGCCCCTTTGGAAATCAGTCACGGTGTCTCATAAAATAAAATCAGGATCAGTCAGTACACAAAATCAGTATTGACTCCATTCAAAACAACGTATTTACTTTTGTGGAGTTGAAAATAACGATACTGCTAGTGTTCATTCCTCACACGCCTCTTAAATTTCTAATCTGAAAGCCTTGCAAGACAACAAGACAAGGCTTCCAGTTGTAATTTCAAACTTATTTTGTAATGTACTATTTAAGATAACATATGTACAAAAAGCCGAGTTAGTGCTCGCCGGTGAATAACAATGACATTGCTACGGATTGCAGTGGACAGGGCATCAGGTTACCTTACGACAACCTCGGAAATTTGGCGAGAAACATGTAAACTATGGTCCTTAAATAATACTAAGAGGCTCTACGCTAAGCTAATAAGGAGTGCTGGATGTTACGAGATGTTTATCTGTGAGCTATCCCGTCGTATGGAATGCAATAGTGCACTATTCTGTTATATTTGATTTCAGAACATTTACGCTAAGTATTGTTTCATTTCTTAGCCAGCGAATTATCTCGTTTTGTGCTTGTTTTTACTAGGACACACGTGAACAATACAAGAGCTGCTTAAAGTATTTGGCAATCCTTAGCTGTAACATGCAGTGTTACAATGACTGAACAAGGTTCCTTCGATTCAACACTGCCGTTTACAAACCTGCGGCGATGACATGGAGGCGCGCAGTCCACATTATTTAAATCGACACTCATGCTGACGATCGACTCAAGAAGACTAGGCGCCGATGCTGTACATGAACCAAGCGAAGAACGCCTTATATGCATAACCGAAGCCAAGCACTGAGCGCTAGAGTTGACCATTTCTGATGAAAGCTTGCGAATGTTCAACCTCGGGAGCGACTTCACTGCCCCTATACGGAATTAACTTCAGTTGCTGATACATCAGTTGTAAGGGATGTATGTAGAAGTCACTATTCTCAAAGTGTCAACATGTCGTTACATCTGAATACATTAAATATCGTGTTTGATTCTTTGAGTTTGCTGTTATGCACTGTTTATGTTGTAGTATATTGTAAGAGTCTTAAGTGCGATCATAGACCTTGCAATTGTGCCAAAAGAGACTCTTCATGCAAAAATAGAGAAGCGATACCACCCAGGGGAAACTGTCGACAAATTCTTGGATTTGAAATATCATAACAGCTTGCCCAAAAACCGCTGGCAGTTTCTTGGCTTGTCCCCTGGAAGTCAACTTTCAATTCTTCTTAAATTTATTTGCGCTGTAATATTGACAAAACAAACTACTTGATTATTACGGCGCCAAGTTTCGGTCTGATAGTCGCAGACATCTTAGGCACCTAAGCGGCTTAAAATAGCAACTACTTTTCGTCGTGGTACCTTTAAGAAAGAAAAATAAGGAGTTGATAAGATTTAAAAAGTGCTGCAACAAACGTTGAAACACGAAACAGTCATGTCAAAACACTATTAATATTATCTGATAAAAAAATATGTGTGAATTGCCAATTTGTGTCAACACTTTGCCGAGTTACTTTCTCGCGTTAGATTACCGCCATACATCAGCTGTCAACTGCAGTTAAACCGAAAATAAATATCATCAAATAGAAGACATTAGCGCACTTCATCCGAATTAGCCCTCGAAAACTTCAGCTACTGAGAACCGACGACATAATCCCTTTACGGCCAGGATACGAATGTTTACTTAGAGAAATGTAAACAACCTGACTCACGGCAAAATATTTTTAGTTGCTTTTAGAAAAGAGAATGATTCCTTTATTGCAACAATTAACGTAATGGTTGTTTGTCGTGGTATGGTATATTGCTTAGGTCAACAACTAACGCTTGAGTGGCAACAGACCGGTGATACCAACACTGTGTGGCAAATGAATTTCGCTCTGAACACTTGTGACTAAACTGATTGCGATGGTCTTTCAAGCAACCCGAAAAACTAAGATGTTTGACTCAAAGATGACTTAGTTCGTAGGCGACCCAAAAATATCATGTGCAGAAAGCCGAGTGAATTTTATCGAAAAATATCAGCTCAAAATCGGATACGATCTGTATCATGGGTTTCCTTTACATGAATAAAATTAGTTGCCTGCCCATGGCCAGTGTGTACATCTAAAACAATGGAAAACAAGACTACTGCAATATCTGACGGAGTTTATTACTGCAGAGGGGACGATAAAAACTCTCATTCAACCCAAGGAAAAAAACATTTGATATTTTACAATTCTTTTGAGCGCCCGAAGTTGAAACAATTTCAGTAACCAGTCAAAATCTTGAATTTCATTTTTGTAACCGGCAAATGAATAAACGCGCTCAAAGAAGTTTCGATTTTAGATCGAAAAACTTAGATCTTAAGCTAGGAATAAAGCAAGTAGTACTCCTTCACTGTTTTGCCACCCACGGTGAAAGGGCTTTCCCGAAGCGGACATTCAGACCACTAATTCATCTACGAGCCAATATGTTCTATGTTGACGACCCAATTTAGCCGAAGGCGATATTTTCTAATTTTCGTTATCTTGTCTTTCTTTACGAATCGCGTTGTAGGGTGCCAGAAAAAAACAGTAATTAAGTTGAAGGTCGAAATCAAGGGAAAGAGAAAAACCTTGACAACTACAACCCGGATGAATTTGGCAATGTTTTCAATTTGGCGTTCTGGGCTACTTTCAAACTCTCACCGCAGGCTAGTCGCTTACAAATAGCAGTGTCTGAATTCATCTTTGTCTGCAAATTATTTAAATCTGAACCGACACACGAGGAGTCCTAAGGTAAAGAATAGAGCGCGTTATTTTGCGGCTTCTTGAAACAGATTGTAGAAGATTCTGTCGACGATCAATTAAGAAATGAATCAAAGAAATGACGCTCGCTTTCTTTAATATCTAAAAAAAAATAAAACGAGGAAAACATAAATTACATTTTTGACAATGACCCGCGCCTGGAAAAAAACTGAAAAAATAAGGCGGCTTAATGGTTCTGCTTTAATATCGTTGTTTAAATATTTTAATTTGAGGTATGCCGCAAAGGGAACACACTGAGTAGCAACATAACCAGAGATACAGAAAATCTTGTCAACATAATGGTACAATCAAAGTAAGAAGAAACAAGACAGAAGCTTTGTCCTCCCATTTGTCGTTTCAAATGCTGTTTCGTCTATAAACCTTTACCTTGGGGTGTGAGAACACAAAACAAACATCTCCTACGCTAGTTGACACTAAAGGCGTGTTATGGTGTGGGAAAACCTCCCCGCAAACACACAAGTGCAAACTCGAATTTAACAGCTCGAAAATTAATCTAGGAAAGAAAACAGAGTGGTCCTTTTTCCAATAGTTTAGGCGGAAGAAAATCGGCTTCTGGTAATAGCGTTTGAAAATTTGCATCTTAGCAAAATTAAATGAGTCTGGGAAAAGGGTTGAGAACATTCATAATTAAAAAGGCTTGTGTGCCGGAAACTTCTAAAGGTCGTTTCCCAACCAGACGTAATAAATTTGAATGTGTCACACAGACTGTCAATGCAGCTCAGTGGGGTTTCCCGGCTCGCACAAGGGCTCATCAGGCCTGGAATACAATACCTCTACCCAGGTGGGACCGGGTCAATGTTAATAAATTATAGAACCACGAGAATAAACATTAATCAGTACGAAAAAGAAAGGAATCGAGCCTGTCAGTGCAAGTTAACAAGCGCATTTATGTGCAGCCCTTAAAAGAGAATGTCATTAGTTGTAGAAAGAACCCCTTAAAATGAAGACTGTTGTAAGAGTACGGTTTTTCTTCAGGGTGAAAGAAACAGTAGGGGGTCAGGAAAATGTTGTGCCCCGTACTAGCTTTGAGCCATTATCTCCCCGTAGCTGATGACAGTGTAACAATAGATTCAAGCGAGAATCGATAACAGCTATAATGAAAAAAATAGGAAGCGTCCTCAACACAGGATCTTTTATGGATACTATTTAAATTCACAACTGGAGCTTTCCATGTTTAGCCTTATTCTCTGAATGAACAGAAAGAGCTTTGCGTCAGAGACAGCAACTTCAAGAGCCTTAGAGAAAGCAAATCATATCCTTACAAACGAAATAGAGCTACGATGACCCGAGCGTTACGCTCAACTGAAAAATAATTATCTTGTTTGCGACAGGAAAACGTTCTTTGGTCCTGTATGACGCTTGCATAATTTCCTTAACGGTCATAATGTTTAAACTAGCACATCCTTCCATGAACAATTATTATTTCGAGAAATACACAATTCTTAAATAAAATAGCTTAAGGAAAAGATTTCAATCAAAAAGAGCACTATAGACAGCTCGAGAGGGGGTACCTTCAGGGGCACAATATTCCAGACGGAAATAAAACGAAAATGTTGGTATCGTGGAAGGAGGATGGATGAGGACAAAACAGAGAGAAGTCCACGTATCAAGGTTGACAATGAAAGTAAATCTCAAATAATAAACAATTAACATGCTGAACTCCCAAAATCCAAAGGTATAGCGACAAAGGCACACGATAGAACCGAGATTCAAATATGTAGATGCAATCAACGTAGTGGAGACCCTAAAGACTGCAACGCAACAATTCTAAACTTTCTTTAGAAAGCTTATGAAACATTTAGAGCATGAGGCGCAGTCGTCTGCACTCAAAACTAAATCAGCAGGGATGAAAGAGATGGGAAAAAGACTTACAGGCAATGTGCACTAGCTGGTGCAAATGAGCGGGAACATAGGAGTAAGAGTAGATCTTTGTAGGCTATAGCGTTCACAGAGTGCGAAGCCAGATAAAATTGGTGCTCCACAGGCGAACAAAACTTACGATGAATGAAACAGCATTTTCCACAATTTCTGGAAAAGCCAAAAACGTGCTGAGCAATACTTACAATATTTTTTTTCGGGAATTCATGCACCATTTTATTTTCAGCCCAAAATTTCTGGTTGATTGGTTCCCATTTCGGAAATATAACAATCCTCGGATTTTCCGGAAATCTTCTGAGGAGATTTCCGTGCTATTTGCCCCCGTTTCAGAACATCGGGAGTTTTTGGTTAAATGAAGGCGCCCAATGGTCGCGTCCGTCAACATTTTAAATTTTCAGGGAGGTGTCCAGCTACCTTTGGCTTGTCAGAACAGAATCGAAGTTCGGCTGTTGTTACAGATTATAAATTAACAGAGCAGCACTCCCCCTCTGGCCAGGACTAAGAAGCATCTTGTAGAGCCAGCGCCTGTTAGATCTTTACAGATGTCTTTTAGGTGAAACTGACGGGAGGCACTGTGGCCGAGTAGGCGCCGCGATTACCTTATTATCCAGAGCCCCGGATTAAAACCGTCCACCCTATATCTAAATGGATTTGTTCTCGGTGGTCATAAATCACGCGTTATAAATAGCCAACCGGTTCGGCTCTAGCAATTTGGGTTCTAATTTATTGATACATGTTAGATTTATTGCAATATTTGTTTAAGAATTCGTTTACTTTGGCCCTGAAAAGCGCCATTAACTAAAGAGTAGTCTTTATTTCATAATTATTCATTTATCTATTCATTAATTTAATATTAATTTATTTATTTACCAATCTATTTTTTATTTTTACTTTGGCAAAAAACGCAGGCTCCGTTTAAGAATGTCTGACTTGTTTCAGCATTAGGAAGAT
>CM042749.1:19049884-19061097 GCA_022496165.2 Catalaphyllia jardinei
CTTTGGTTTGTTTTTGGTTTTACGACACTCAATTGAAAACCGCTCTACGATAATTGCAATCATTATTAGTCAAAGATTGTAGAGGAGGAACACACCTTCACTGAAAACGTCAGCATGAAAAAGGATTTCTACTACTCCTGAAAACTACTGCAAGCCCAACATGAAAACTGAACAAAATATAATAAAGACAGAACCAGACAACATTGTTTTCCATTTCTAACGTACGGGTAACTACTCGGGGGGGGGGGGGGGGGGCTGACACTGCAAGCTGACACGACTAGATTAGCCTACAAAATGAACGTTCACTTACCAACCGGGTTTTTGCTTCTTTACTCTCAAATTAGCGTAAGCTTCGGAGACATAATCTCTTTGAGCCTGTAAAGTAACAAAAATGGAGTGGATCACTGATTTCTTCGCGACTTTCGTAAAATAAAAGAGTCATTGTGTTCCAGTGGTCAGCACGCCGGACGCCTGATCGAGCACTCCGGGATCGAACAATGGCCAGATCACCGTAGTGTGTTCTTACACAAGATACATGTACTCGACTCTCACGGTGCCTCTTTCCACCTCTTTCTCCTCTTTCCAGGAGACAACCCTGCGATGGACTTGCATCCTAGCCGGGGGAAAAAGAAATACCACAAGCCGCGTTATTTAGGCTGGAACTTAGGGGACCCGAACTATCAGCAATAACATAATCATTTACATTCATGTAAAATAACATACTGTTATTTGCCTGTGTTTCTGTATCTTTTTGATCCGTTTAGAAACTCTCATCTGGGGAGAATTTCTCAGGTTCATAACGGCTGCGCGCCATGAGAAGAGGAAAGACACCTTGTCTCTTTTCTCCATTCTCTCCCGCGATGAGAGTTAATAGTTGATGAGAATAATAAAAACTTGAGACATATCAGAGCGTCATATTTACAAAGCGGTACACAATATGTTTGAAATGTAAACCGCCTTCGCGTCTAGTCAAATCCCCACTAAATGGCTCAGAAAGACCCAGGAACAGTCAACACAGGTAATTAAATAACAACATTTTTAGCGGAGTGGCTTTTAACTGAGTATCGAAAGTAATCAGGCAAATAGTATTGTTTTCTAACTAATGTAATTCAAGTGAGGCCTTTGCTACTTTTTGTGGATGGTGATTTGTTTTACTCCAAGCTTTCGCCGATCCACGGCATCATCAGGGAGAGTGAGAAAAAAAAATATCACTGTAGCTTAAAAGCGGTGTAGGTGCCACTGTAAATTAGAATATGTAATTAGGCTAGAAGGACGCACAATAGCTAATGAGTGGTGGCGTGATAAAATGTTCGTGATCCAGTCAAAATAATAGGTAGTTCTGAACATTTCTCACGGGAGTTTAGTTCCGGCTTGTGTTTTCTGATGTAGAATGCTTCGTACAGTCGCAGATTAGCGGGGTCGTTTTCGTGTGTAATTAGGGAGCTTAAGCACGCGCGTTTCTGAGACGCGAACGGCAACCGGAAGAGAACATTTCTCGTGCAAGGAAAGTATTGTCTCCCAGAATTTTATACTACTCGTCTCTAATGGAGAAAAGATACTTAGCAATGTGAATGTGGTTGTGTGAGTGCAAGTTAATAGTGAGAACAGCTCACTTCCGGTTACCGTCGACGTCTCAAAAACGCGCGTGCTTAAACTCCCTATTATCTACTAAAGGACAACCTCAACCGTATTTTCATTATGGTTTTCGTTTTGGTTTTACTACGGGTTGAGATCGGCTAAGTAGTCTAATTGGTAATTGGTTGGTTTTGGTTTTACGACACTTATTTGAAAATCACTCCATTTGACTTGAATTTATGTTATGGCTTGTTCTTGAAGACAATAAAACGCGCGCTCTGATAGGCTAATTGTAGAGCATCATTTTCCCGTGATGCACACGGGCCGTTTACAGATTTGCAAAAACAAAGCAAAAAGCCATCTAATAAACAACCTATTGACCCCGAACGTTGAGTCTTTGTGGGAAAATCTCAAACTTTTAATGGTTGGATAGGTTTCGGTCTGAGATTTTCCCGTTTAAGACCTCACTCTCGGTTAAGAAGTAGTAAATGATTATGTTGTTCGGGCAAGAAAACAAAGAGCGCCCTCTACTCGCCGGAAGTCGGATGTTTCTACCACTGGAAGTTGCGGGTGAAGAGCAAGGATAAGCGGTTCTCGACTAATTGCGGAAATTAATTGAAAGGAATCTACCCAGAAGCTTGTATTAAAGACCGAGAACTGATGACTTCAGTGTAAACGACAGTGAGAGGATGCAAAACCTTCAAACCTTATTTTGCTACCGCCAAAACTCACAGGTTTAATGACCACAACCAGATAACCTGTTATCAGTGAGTATGGGACAAATTTTTGCGAAACTGTACAAGCCCTATGTAAATATGTAGCAGGAAACCAACAAACACTTCGCTAGAAAATTGAAAAACCGAACAATGACAAGATTACCGAGATGAGACCCAGTCTCGTATTATGTAACTTCGTTGTTCAAAGAAACACCCTTGATGAAACAATCATTCACCTCCTTGACCAAATTTACCAATACCACAAGCGTTCTCGACTTGCATCACAATCGGTTTCCAAACGACTCCTGGATAGATTCACCAAAGGAAACGTTTTCAGCTTCATCAGAAAACTCTATAAACAGGAGAATAGTTGCAGTATGGGGAACCCTCTTTCACCTTCATTAGCTAACACTTGAGTAGAACGTCGAAACACCCCCAAAGCTACTTTCTATGATAGATAAGTGGAAAGCCAATGCTTAAGACATCCCTCTTGAAAACTTCAATATCTAACACCCCCACAGTAAGTTATTGTTGAGGAAGACCAGGATAATTCTCTGGAGGCTACATGTAAGCACCAAAACAACCAGAAACTACAAATACATTGGAAATAGGCCATCTCAGACCAAATCAGAGAACATCGAAACCACATCTTCTCGTTTTCTATTTTAACCACGCACTATTCACTCTTACATGAGACCGAGAATCACAAGAGTTTTATATCGCACGCTTCCAACCCGAATAACAAACCAGTTCAGTCAATCTGACTCACGTGCAGATTTTCCTTAAGTGACTTGGTGTTACGTAATCTTCATTTAAGCAACGGCGGCACCACAGGCGGCCCAAGCGCGAGATGAGGGGAATGACACGTACGCGAACGTGACTCTTGCTTTCGAGCGGTGTTGTGTTACAAAGATGCGATTTACAAGGGTTTGTATCGGAACTTTACGGGTTTGCTTTAAATACCTAACATCTAACGTTCTGTAAATAAAACTAACTTACCTTGCTTTCCTGTCGTATTCTTTGTTGTTTCACGGTGTTTGAGGCCATTCTGAAGCGTTTTCAGCGAGTTAGCGCTGGTGGCGGTGTCCCAGGCAAGAGTCATGTTCGCGTACGTTTCATTTACATAAATTATTCCTCTCATCTCGCGCTTGGACCGCCTGTGGCGGCACCTAGTTTTTTTGCGGAACTGACTGTTACACCAAAGCCAAAAACTGCAAATACATTGGAAATAAGCCATCTCAGAGAGGCGGAGGAGTAGCATTGACCTGGAGATCTTACACCGCGCACAGCAAATAAGAAGTCAAATTTGTCAAACAGTCTTTTATAAAGTCTGGATATCCCGTTATATTTGTAAATGAAGTCATTCAAGACTTTCAAAACCCAAAATGTGACCAAAGATAATTTCGGTTCACTAGTTTGAAGATAGCATTTAAGTCGGAATCCGTCTACCGTTTGCCAAAAGAATGAAGCTGAGAGAAAAAAATTCATGAGAAGACTGAGCACCTTCACTAGATGAAAATCCATTTTCCACATCATTTAGCAAACATGCGAGACCAAATCAAGGCACATGCAAAGGGCTTCCTTCGATCTATCAATATTCTAACATGGCTCCGAGGCTTTCAGGGCAAACTTCTATATTTGGGGTTGATTTCTTTGTATCCAAGTATCTTTTGGAGAGACAAAAGAAACATAAGAAATTAACAATTTTGATCCGAAGACTCGGAGCCATGTTAGCCGAATATTGATATTTCGAGCGTTAGCCCTTCAATCGCTCCGACGAAGGGCTAACGCTCGAAACGTCAGCTTTCGAATCTTTTTACGGTGGCCAATTCACATTGCAACCCATTTGACAAAAACAAATTACATTGTCAAAGTATCTCTCCTCCGCAGAGGTTCAAGCGTTCGTTATATCACTCCGCTGTGCGAAGATCCCGTGGGTAAATAAAGTTATTGATTGATTGATTGATTGATTGTACCGCAGGCGCAAAGTCGAATGGATTGATCAGGCGGGGAACGAGGCTCCCGCTCTTTCCGCCGTTGCCTGTAACTCTGTGCCTGCACTCACATTACTCAGCGGATCCACCCCACCCGAAAAAAAAACCCTTTGAGCCTCTGTGGAGGAGAGAGTGTCAGAGTAGTCTGCGGATCCACTCGGCTTTCGCCTCGTGCGATCGATTGTGGATCGACAGGCCACAGCTACTTTGACAATGCTATGACGAGATTCATGATCAATAACAGAACAGAAGCACGTAAAACCGAGTCAATTTGTTGATATGGCAAAACTGCGCGCAACCTTCAAGGAACCAACGTTGAGATGTCAACAAACAATCACAACCAGCAAAACACATCAGAGAACATCGAAACCACATGTTTTAACCATGTACTATTCACTCTTATTATATGGCTTGTGTTTGTAGCCAATATAACGCGCGCTCTGATTGGCTAAGTGCAGCTCAACAACAGGGCATTATTCTCTCGTAATGCCCACGGGCCGATTACGGATTATGCAAATTAGGAAAGGAAAAAACACAAACAGTTATCGAAATCTAGGCCATATTTCCTTTATTTACATTGAAAATCGTTCTGATACAAGACGATGAGTGACGATTAACATTCAGGGAGTTAATTATATCACTATTTTAAAGAAAAAATGAAGTTACGTCGGCAAATTACGAACGAGTTAATTGGTCAGGGAGAAATTGAATTAAGCTTATTTAAACAAAGAGAAACCCCACGAAAGGAAAGGAAAACTGCCAGTGAAATGAAAACACTTCATCGATATTTGTGGTCAATAAACAAAGGAAGCATAGCAGAAGTTTTGGACTTACCGGCTGCTGACCTTGACCACTTATTGGCAAAGCTTTTTTATAGATATCGGAAAACGGATGGTGACCGGATTATGAACCTGACACCCTGTCGGGTTTGCAACGAAGTATACAGAGGTTCCTTTCCGAAGGCAGGTCTCCTTTCATTGTCTTTTCACCATTCAAAAGGCAATATATTAGTGACACCGGAGCAGTATAGCAGTCAACATCAACAAATTCTCTTCCTGTAACACAAGCCAGTTTATCAACATCTTCAGCCGAGCGGTTTTTTAATCCGGTGTGGACATAGCAGCATCTCTGTGCGCCAGTTCAAGATTTTTAACGGGCCAGTAACTAGAATCCGGGAAACTCAGAAAAGGTGAAGAGTTTTCATCGAAAGTGACGACGAACAGTAGTGCTGATTCCGTTTAAATTGTATTTGCTTTTACCGACACGGCCGCACGGCTTTTGAGCAAGTTAGAAGCACTTTTCTGTAGGAATTGACGTTTGGCGGTTGATTATTGAGAATGTCGATGAAATTTCTCTCGTCATATAGTAACACAACTGTACTAAAATACTTATTGTGGCCGTATTGACGGAGTACGCATTAGTTTGCTTAATCCTGTTGTGCAGTAGATGAATGAATAGATAAGCGCGCGCATCACCGGCTGTGAAGTAACGACTTCCCCGTGAATTAAGATTCTTTTTTTCTTCTTTAGAACCGTCTTGTTAGCCATATAATAAACAACTTAATAACCTCGACCGTTCGGTCGTTACGGGAAAATCTCAAACCTCGGCCTACCGTATTGGCCTCGCTATCGCTCGGTCAATACGGCAAGGCCTTAGTTTGAGATTTTCCCGTAACGACCTCACTCTCGGTTATTAAGTAGTTATTATATAACTGCCAACTTTTTCTGAGATATAAGCGTGAGATTTTCATCCTAGGAGTGCTGGGATTTTTGAAGACGACACGATCATTTCCGAAGATTCCCGAAGAAGTCCGAAGTCTTCCGGAGACGTCCGAAGTCTTAGGACACGTATAAACGTGAGCTCACTTCCAGTGATTTTCACCTCATAAATCAGAGATCGCGAGGGAAGGTATTGTCATATATTCACTTTACACATGGTTTTCGTTCCTTACATGGGTCCGAGTTAACATATTTTTGGAAATTGTGTCAAGCAAGACGGCAGCAACCCACATTTTTCAATCAGGCGTGAGAAATTGGCCCCCAAGCGTGAGCCGGCGTGAGATCGAAGTTTTCAACCCGCAGGCGTGAGTTGGCAGGTATACAGTCTTACATGAGACCGTGAATCACAGGAGTTTTATATCGCACGCTTCCAACCCGAATAACAAACCAGTTCAGTCAATCTAACTCTCGTGCACATTTTTCCCTTAGTGACTTGGCGTTACGTAATCTTCCTTCAAGCAACAGCGACACCTAGTTTTTTGCGGAACTGTTGCACCAAAGCTGTTGATGATCCCAATTTATATTGAAAACGTTCAGTGTACATAGTTTGATCAGCTTTTTACCTATAATGCTTTATAAATATGGTCTTGATTGAGCGGAGCAAGCGAGGGAAATGTTATAAAAGGGGGCATAAAACGTGGCATGATTTGTTGGATAATTGGATCAGAAAACCAACTCGCTGATTTACAGAAAGACAATCCCGAAAGCTATTAGTGATGAAATAAACAGGAACACGAAAATTCCAACATTCTTGAGGTGAAACTACATCCTGTGATGAAAAGCAATTGCCGGCAACAGTCTCGACAAAAATGTAAACAAAATTAAAATTTGAAGTGTGACTTGAATGGCCATAAAGTGCTCCATTTAAAACCCTTAATTGTCCTCAACCAAAATTGGCTCTGGTACTCGAGCATCGCAGACTTCACTATGTACCGAACAGTGAGTCTAGTTTAACTGGGTCATAAGCACAAGGTACTCTGAAGGCAACCCATTTAGCATGTTGTGATGAAGATATGCGAGGAGAAACAGCCAGAGCTGTGTGTTGGTTCAGATTTCATGATATAAAACACTCGTTTAGAACTAATTGTTTCTCATGGCCCTCGGCAATTGACCAGGATGTCAAAATAAAGCAATTTAGATTCACAAACCGAGTAAAAGTTCCTGAAGATGGCGACATCTTATACGGTGTACTGTTTCCAACGCCAATCCAGTAAGTTCAAATGGAATTTCGCGGCCCGTCACGAGGCTTGGGGTATTCCGGTTTTCTAGTGAGAAATGCAAGGCATTGCAGAACTCCTAAAGTACTCTGAGAGACCTCAGTGCAACTCAGAATATATCTTGTGAAAACGTCATATCAGTTCGTTACTAAATGAACAACACATGATGGAAGGAACAATCTGCAAAATCGCTTACCTGCAACTCAGTCCGAGAAGGTTGTGTCTTGCGCGTATTTGAGCCTCAAACATGTAATCCAGAATCACTTGCCAGTGTCAGAAATTATATTGTCCTTCTCATTTCGACTTGACAATAGCTTCCGTCACGAAAATCGTCCTAACCATAACCACTGAAGGAATAAAATAAATGAAATGAACGGTTTTGTGAAGCATTCGACAGCGTAGGAATTTCCAGTTTTCTCTGCGTCAGTGATACGTGTGGGGCATTTATAAGTCCCGGCAAGTCAAAACAATCCTTAAGGTATGTCAAAACAAACAAAAAACATAAAACCATCGCACTTTTTAATCGTGACACGACGCTGTCCCGTGTTATGAATTTCAATCAACCACAGCGAGTATAACTCAAAATTCTGAAAGAAATTAACGTTCTCGATTCTCCCTCCTCGAATTAAGTAGGTATCAAAACGCACCTTTATTAGAATTCCACCTCTTTGGAAGGTAGAAGATGCTCTGTAAATCGAGACTGGTGAGATAAATTTAGAAAACGCCCACTTGTCACCTTGAAGTGTAGAGGATTTAAAAGCGCTTGTTATCTTTATCATGCATACACCACTATCTTCTTTAATTATGAAAAAAAGCTGTTCGCAGTTCGTATGGTTTTCACATTGATATTTCTCGAGCAGTGATAAGAACGTATAGCTACAGTTGGCGTCGTGCTACAGTATGATGTTACAACAAAACCTTTCTCAGAAAGTATAAACTGTTAACCAGTTGGCGTTCATCACTTTATCCCAAATGTAAACAAAAGACGTCATCACACTTATATGAAGATTGACCAGACACACCAGTCAACTGAAAAACACTGACTTCTTGGACATTTTTGTTTAATAGGAGATGTACTACTTGTCACAACATACATGTAAGCAAAGTAGTTCAAGTGAACTTTGGTGTTAAATCCAATTATTGCTGATCCAACTTCCCTGATTGTTATTTCGTCTAGGGGATAAGGCGCCAAGTATAACTGGCAAGTGTTTCAGACAAGGGATCGTTTACCTAGGGAAAGTGTGTACAGTCTGTTTTTTTGTGTAAGAACCTTTTTCATAAGGAAGTTGAGGCTGAGAGTAACCAAAATTTTAAGAACGTATTAAGAACATTCCTCAGGCTGAGAGTCGATTAAAAACGTTTTTATTTTGCCATCTGTATATAAATGACACGCAAAAAATAAACATAACAAAAATGTAAATTTATTATTATAAACCCAAGTACTTAAGGACTTGTTTCGTGCAACATTAACAATAGTTTTCTTATTGCATGACACACATCTCGGTTTGTAATAATCAGCAGTTCTTATTTATATCTGTTCCAAAATAACTTCCGTATCATCAAAGCAAGAGACCATGATCTGAGAGAACACATTCCCCATACATGGGCCTCTTCCATTTTCTCTTGATCAAAGTAATCAGGTGGCACAAAGCATACCATAAATTTAAGAACATATGTAAGAACGTTCTGTCTCAGCTCCAAAATCAGTCGTTCTTATACAAAAAACAGCCGTAGTGTATCACTGCTAACGAAATATGAAATGAAATGGGCACTAATAATTATAATTGCTGTACATTTGGTTTAATCAGTGTTACTTTCTTTTGTACCATTCACTTCGAAACTTCAACGGGTTTTCAGTTTGGTGAAATTCCAATCGCCCAAGCCAAAAAAGTCGCATGTGCCCCACTATACTAGCGAGAACACCCATCCTTACGGGGCATATGTATAAGGCAAAAATGAAAAGGAAAAAAAAGAAAATAAAACTAAAAAAATCACTTTTGAATTTCCGCTTTGAACTGTCTTCCGCTGTGTCACACAAGCAACATTTTATAGTTGCCTTTAAGCTCAGTACAGAGCTTTCGAAGGCCTTCTTTCTTTTCAAACAACAACATTACTAGGTGTTGTCTCGTAATGTCTTGCAGTCTCACCATGATTTCGAGGCAACTCGGTTCAACCTCCCATTTTGGGGTAAATTCCCCATAGTAGTAACAAACCGACATTGACGTCGAAATTCCTCCCCCGCGGCGCGTGGGACCCATTTACTAGACAAATGGCCAGAAAATGCCAAGAATGCATACTTGGCAACCCCCAGAGTGCAAAAATCTGGAGACATCTAGAAATCTTTGCATTGTAGGAATGTCATTAAAGACAACGTCAAAGAATAACCTCCGAAAATCACCCAAAAGGCATTCCGAGAGACCGAGAGATTTAATGAAAAACTTGGAGACTCCCGGGAAAACCGGGAGAGTTGGCAGGTATGAGAATGGGGATGATGTTGATGCCTCTACTTCATTGAGACATTACTTGGTGGCTCGGCTTTAGTCCTTTACAATTGAATTTGAACGCAAATTTGCACCGTAAAAGCCGTTTGAACCATGCGTGAGTCTGTAAAACTGATTTGAGACAGTCTTAACCTCCTCGTCTGAGATCAAAGTGTCCAACATGATGTCAGCTGAGTTGAATTTTCTTGAGTACTTCACTCTGACAACTTGCTTTGGCAACCGAAAGTTATCGGCGATCAATATAAACCAAGCGTATCCTTTACAATTCATATAGCTGCCTCCCCACCCCTTTCAGTCCTTCTTCTCAAATGACCCCATGGAGAAGCTTGACGAAATTAAAACGAAAGTAAACAAGAGAACTGCTGTGTTTACAGCGAACAACAGTCTTCGCTCGTGATCCGTAAGCTAGATTTTCTCACCTATCCCGAGGGTCAAGGCCTAACAGCGATTTCAACAGGCTAGGGGCGAACAACCAGTTCCTATTCTTACCGTAATCATTTGGAAAACTTGAGCACCGCGCCCCGGCCAAAATTCGACAAACTTTCGAGGAACGTAACGTTGGACAATGCTCCGTCGATCAAAAATGTCAAATGTCAAATGTTTGTTTATAGTGGTCATGCACTTATAAGCTACACCAAACTAGTTCATAGGCACGCCACTTAAACCAGGAGCCATAATCAGGGACGGAGACCGTAAGCGCGCGCTATTTCTAGTATTAGGGTTGGCTCCATGATATGGGACAATTTTTCTATTTTTAGAACAAATTGCGCCATCCCCTGCGGCACACGCGCGTACATTGCTGCGAGGATTTTTGCGGATGTCGCGCAGGAGAGATGGCGTCCGAAATTCCCGAAATCGTTTATGTTTCTGGTCCACAACTCAACGCCTTTATGGCTGTTGGAATTTTGCTTAAGTATTTTCGCCGTAAGTTGCTACAGTTTGAGTGAAGACAGTGCCGAATTTAGGTATGTCCCGCTTTATATCGCTGACCAAGTTGACCAAATTTCACATATGAAGAAGATTTAAAACAGCTATTCCATAATACAGTAAAAAAACTAGTTGGATATGTTTGGATATAGCAGCCTTAAGGCCCAATAAGTGACAATAGGTTTATGTCTGTAGATGCCGCTTAGTTTTGTTTGTGTGAAAATCCAACAAATTGTCTGTTGTCGATGAATAAGATGGCTCGCTGATGCGTGTTTTTACACAGCAAGTAAAACATGACAAGTTGGACTTCGTACTTTGGTGTGAACTCATATAATATCTCCAGTTTTTGAATATGTTTAAAGTTGATTAATGTTTGAGAACATAGTAATAGCTTAGCTGAAAATATGTGAATACAGCAGAAATAATCAGAAAAGTTACGACGACGCTTTTAATCAACTCGAATAAAGATTTCGATTTTGTCGATTGAGTCAAAACTCCTTGTCTA
>CM042749.1:19066097-19126742 GCA_022496165.2 Catalaphyllia jardinei
GCTGACTTTCCTTACGGTTTTCCGACAAGCGCGATGGGGTTGATGTCTTTGGGTGGAGCATTGCGTGACATCCCAAAAAACGGCTGCGAAGGAGACTACGACTTATCCCGCTCCGAAGAAAAAACAAACAATCAAACAAACAAAACAAAAACGAAGCACTCCTGGTCGCGGGCTGTTAGGAGTACGCGTATGGGGGTTGCGATAAATGTGACAGACTGAGGCGCGCACACGTACCAAAATTGATAGTTTAAAAACTTCCTGTGACTGAGAGAAAGCTCCGTCATAACCTCAACAATTGTTTTGAGAACATAATCATTTAGTAAATTCTCAGCTCCGACTATTGCATTTCTAGCTTTTTGATTGGCTAAAAAAACTCCGACTATGAGCCAATAGTAGTTCGTATTGTGTGATCGTCCGGGTGAGAGTTTTACGTCATATGGAAAATAGTGCGCTAAGTTTAAAACTTTTGGCTTTGTAAAATTGTGGAAATAAAAATCGGCGGCAAAACCCGGTTTGGGTATTTACTAAAGCAATTATTCAATTCGCTCTTGTTGGATATGAAGTGATTATAACCAACTCGCGCTACGCGCTCGTTGGTTATTTTATCACTTCATATCCAACGCGGGCTCGTGGAATAATTCAAGAGAAAAAATTGAAAGATGATGCGTGACACTATAAAAACAGTAAAAAGGTAATGAAAAACTCCTTGAAGTGTCAATGAACATTACAAAAAGTACAAACGTTTCGGGCAGAGCCCTTCATCTGTGTAAAAAAGCCCATTCATGGAATAATTGTTATTTAGCATCAGTGTCGCTAAAACTCGCATTGCAAGAACATACTACTTAAATTTAATTTTTTTCTGCAGAAAACACACCATATTTACTAAATTTTTATGAATTTATGCTGCAAAAAGTGTTAAAATTATGCTACCTAACCAAGTATTCTAGCACAATCCACCATTGACCAAAACTGGCCGGCTGGTGCGTGGACATTTGCACATGCAGACTGTTTGTACAGCGGCAACACCAAAAAATGCACGAGAGCGAGGCGGACTTTCGATGCCACGTCGGCCATTTTGACTAGGATTTTTTATTTTCTCTCTCAAATTTGAGCGATTCTTGTGGCAATCATGGTGAGTTTTCCCCTTTATTTGTAGTAAATATATAGTATTTGAGACTTTTGCATTTCATTTATGGTATTTGTGATTGATTTTCGTCATTTTATGGCCTGTTACTTGTATGTAATTCTCTCGGCTTGCCCTCAAATAGTTTGACTGAATTTACATGCAAGCTTATAATCAGTTATAAGCTGGGCTTACTCTAGTTAGCTTAATTTTTTTTAATTTTCCTCTTTTTCTTTACATTTTTCTGGATTCAACAGCCGCTGAGATTAGATGTGAAAGTAAGTGTTATCTTTCAACTGCTTGCCGTCTGAATTCTTATGCATCTACATGTAGTATACAGTATTAAGCTTAAATTTTGTTTTTTTTTCAAAGTCAATTTTCCTTTTGATTTACATGCTTGTACAGTGTATAGTGTATGTATGCTTAAGTCAATAAAAGCCCTGTTTCCCTCAGAGGGAATAGGATAAGATGATGATGATGATTCATAAGTTAATTGATAAGTGTATGATCAGAGTTTTGCATGTATAGAAACATACTTAAAGGTCGTGAAGTTCTAAGTTTCCTTGTGTCCTGGTAGTGCCTTCTTATACATGTATCCTACAAATGTAAGTTTCTCGCTTACGTCTGTGAAGTTTGAAGAATTCTGACTCTACATCATTTTATGCGTAACCCTTGTAGTCTTTCATCAAGTGTCAAACTTGAACTTTATACATCGTATTCTTGGTTTTCACCAGCCATGTGATCAAAACTAAAAATCGTAACCATTTAATGAATGAAGTCAAGAACCTGGGATATGATAGATGATTGATATATTGACAACCTCACCAAGAATCAGGCCTCTGCTGCTTTTCGTTTTGTGTGTTATTTGCAGAAGTGTGTCACCCAAATCTATAGAGCTTTGTATGGAGACGCCATGTTTGTGTCCTTCGGAGGGACATAAACGTGGCGGCCGTAAAGTAACAGAAACATCTTTTATTTCTGTCACTGAGTTTTGCTATTGAAACGGAACATTATTGCTCTAGAGATCCGACACTGAAATAAATGCTTCCTCTAGTGCAGCTAAGCAATAACTCTTCTTTTGACCTCCACAAGAGCCTTCTCGGGCAGCCATTTTCATGTCATGCAACGCAAAAGCTTGGAAATTCAAACATGCTCTATTACAATAAGAAGCACCCTGTCAGGCTAAAACATTGTGAACTGCCAGGTTCCTATAGGGCCTTTTATCTGATAAAACTAAAACCTCAGAAGGAAAGGTAATTTTTAATTTTAATTTTCATGATTATGTCACATGAAAAGAATATTCAGTAATGAAGTTTAGGTTATGCTGAGAATTCAAGATGTTTCAAGTAGGTCGTTGAGTGAGAATTTTGTAGAAGGACATCCAGCATCAGTTCTTTTGAATCTTTAGAGAACCAACTGCATGAACAGAAGTCACCAATTCTTGAAAGAATGTTAGTCTTGAACACGTGTGAATGTAACCCTACCTATGATTGCTTTTTTGGAACTATGGCACACTGTAACTAGGTTAAAAACTTACCCAAGAGAAACTTAATTCAATTTTTTTCGAGCACACACACTCTACAGTGTACATTTCATGATTTTCAAATTATATAATTTACAATAAGTTCCTTACTGTGTTTTCCATCCTCTTGTCAACAGCGCAAGCTTTCTGCGCGTTCTGACCGCGTCAAGTGTGTGGATGTTCACCCAACAGAATCATGGATGTTAGCAAGCTTATACAATGGTAATGTGCATGTGTGGAATTACGAATCACAGACATTGGTCAAGACATTTGAAGTCACTGATCTGCCAGGTATGTTGGCAGTTTTTGCTGCACATGTTGAGTGTATAATGTGAAGGCAGTTAGAGTATTACTTATCAAGTATTCAAGTTTACTTTGATGGTGAATGGTCACTGAAGATCTGTGTGATAAGTACCAGTACCTGGTCTGAGAACAACGCAATTCAGGAGGGGCAATCGAGCATGTAATGTCAAAATCAGATGAGCGTGAGATGAGAGACGATTCAAAATTACACTGTATCTGGATGGTTAGTCCATCGAAAAATTATTTGATTGTCACTGGCTGAGTGAGAGCAGTGCAGTTATAAAGTAACACCAGTGCAGAAAGTGTGACACCAGTGTAAATTAGACATTGTGATTGTGGATTATGATTGGCTAAAAGACAATGGAAAATCTTCTTAACCAATGATGTCATGTAAAACAAAGTTTGTATAGAAGTTTTGAAAAAAGTCTTCTCGAATGCAAAAAATGGCTTCAAGAAAGATCTTCTGGCACCTCCACACAAATTATTTCATGCTTATTTTATTACTAACTAATCATACAGTTTTCCTCATTCAATGTGAAATTAATAATTATTTGCACCCGTGCATGAAACTAGTTCCAATTACTAATTAAATGTATCAATAACAAATTTTGAGCAAAAAAAAGTGTGTTGATTTTTCCATTAGTTGTAAAATAATGTTAGGAGCATTGAGAACGAAGCCATTTAATCTTATATATTTGAATTGCACATGGCATACACAATTTAGGCATCCAATTGCAAAAAGTTAAAATTGAATACCTGTACACTTACATGATCATACAGATTCGTTGACAAATACATTGTAAAGTAGGTCAAGCAAATGGAGAACCAAACACAATCGAGAATATAGATACAAGTAAGAAAATTATCCAATTGAACAGCTTTAGACTTGGATCTCACCAGATATGGTCAAAGTCTGGTCAGCCTTTGTCCACTGACTGACTGTTACATGAAATGTAGCTTTGTAATGATTTAATTTGGGAGGCAAAGGGATACACAATGTATGTATATAACTTTGATTAAGAGTGTAAAACATTCAACTTATTTAGTGTCTTATTGTATGCATTCTTTTTGTAGTGCGTACTGCCAAATTTGTACCAAGAAAGAACTGGGTGGTGACAGGATCTGTAAGTTTATTTTTGGTTCTGTGTTAGTGGCATACTTAAAATCATGCACTAGGTGACATTGAAGTATAATTATGTACTGTACTGCCACTCAGTATTGTTTGAATTTGGTGCTTGACGGTTGGAAAAGTGGTGTAACGTAATGTAGCTTTGCATTTCTTTGTTTGTACAGTACATACAGTAGAATCCTTAGTTGCATTTTGTACATGTATGTCTTTGAGGAAGTAGATTTATTGAAGTGTAGGTCCTAAAAAGTCCTCTGGTCTGGTCCAAAGTTGTCAGGAACCAGTGAAACATACATTTTAAGACTTGGCATATGCAGTGTTCTGAGCATGATTGTGTGAATTGCTTTTTAGGATGACATGATGCTAAGAGTTTTCAACTACAACACTCTAGAGAAGGTATAGACATTTCTTTTGTTCATGGTGATAGAATATTTATTTTTCAAAATGCAGCAGTTAATAAAAAAGTCACCAAAAAGCCAGGGGTGTGTACATTGTATGTTAAATGTAGGTACATGTATGCTTCAGGGTATATAATTACAGCTGTAAATACAGGGTTCATATGGGTCCTGGAAAACATGGAAAGTCCTGAAATTTAATCGTGGCATTTTCCAGGACTGGATAGTCCTGGAAAAAGGCTACAGGTCTTGGAAAGTTCTGGAAATCTGTTAAACTGAAAAATTGGAAGTGTACAAAAATGTATTGCAGACAGTAAGGACAATTAACATTTAGATCTTGGGAGTGAAAGAGTTAATGTGAATTTTAGAGTCCTGGAAAAATCAATCTATAACCTTTCCTGTTTAGCTCTATGTCAGAGGCTTTTTATTGTAGAAACAGGGATCAGTGTTGAAGGAATTTCTTCAAGGGCACGGTACTTTTTTGATCTTGTTTAGTCCATGTAGTCATTTTGGTTGTTTTTTTTAACAGGCATATGGATTTGAAGCTCATTCAGATTACTTGCGTTCAATTGCTGTTCATCCAACTCAGCCCTATGTTCTTACCAGCAGTGGTGAGTAAAACGAAAGCAATGAATTTTCAATGGTCAGATGGACTGAGAATAATCAAATTAAATCTGTGTTCTGCACTCGCTTTTGCCTTGTTGCTACAGTAAATACTCAGAATGTGCATGCTGCAATGTTACACTTTTCAATTACATGCACACTCTGCTCAATCAATGGTTTTGTGTTTCCCTTTTGTCAGTCATATTAGCTGACCGCAGGAAACTTGAATAGATTCAAAAGGTCACATGTGTGAATTTTGTTTTCGAAGGTTAATTGCTTATAGTCGTAATCACGATTGATCATACTTGTAACAGAAAATACAGTCCTCACTTTGGTTTTCACCTACAGATTATCTTTGAAAGGTGAACATGTAGTAAACTGTTGAGATTTTGTCAGCTTTAATGTGATATCTGCAGTGTTCCAAGAGAAAGTACCCCTAAGTGTTCTTGTAGCTTCAGTTAAAATTGTATTTCAGCTGTAATGTTATTTTTGTTATTGGTCTATCTGCAGATGATATGTTGATCAAACTATGGGACTGGGATAAAAAATGGCAGTGCACTCAAGTGTTTGAAGGTCACACCCATTATGTGATGCAAATTGTCATCAATCCCAAGGATAACAACCAGTTTGCTAGTGCTTCTTTGGACAGAACAATCAAGGTAAAGTGTAACCTGTGTATAATTAATATTAAGCTAGTTGGACGTGCATAATTTGTAATATACCTATGGCTGTCTAAAGAAGACAGCTGCTAGCAAAAGTCACCATTGGTGTTATGCTACCCTGCTGAGCTAGATGTCTACTCATTATAACAACACTGTGATGGTAATAAAGAAGAAAAGGCATGCACATACATACTGTAACATGCATGTGTACAGTAGCTCCACTCACAAAAAATGCCACTTCTTGATGTGTTGTGTTGTAGGTAAACTTTGTATGTAATGGTCCTGCTGTACCTTCAGTGTTTAACACTGTACATTGCATCTTCTGTGCTGTGCCACAATCTCAACACAGACAGGGTTTGAAATGTCTACCTGAATTTTGGCATCTTGTCCAATGTTTTGAACCCACTCAAGGAATTAGTTACACTGTAGTTGGGCAAAAGATGACTATAAAAATATTAATAACCCTCATATTTCCTGTCAAAGTTCAGTCATGTGCAATGGGCAATACTCAAAATAGAAAATTAAGTAAAAACCAAGTGGCGCCAATTGGCGCCACATAAAAGAAGTGAATTTCAGACAATGCTTGATCATTCTCCCAGGGCTACATGTACAACACCATAGTTACCATCTTGAAAAACAAGAAATTTGCATTTCTCTTTCAGGTGTGGCAACTTGGTTCCAACACTCCTAACTTCACTCTAGAAGGACATGAAAAGGTAAATCTGCAGGTGTTTTATGATTAAAATTAATGGGACATTTAATGTATCACTGTCATTAACTGTAGTTTCCACTGAGCAAAAGATTAGAGACGTCAACTGAAAACTTACTGACTGCCTCCCTGTTTTCCTTTCATTGTGGCGGTCAGGTTGAAATGTCAAGGTAAAGTGATAACTGGTTACAGTATAGCTATTACAATAACTGGTCAGCAAAGATAACTGTCAACTGGTTAGCCTGGTTGTTTCTGTAAAACTGGCAATTTCAGCTACATTACGTGACTTTTAGTTTTAATCATCAAGTGATCGACAAGCAGTGCAGTAATCTAAATTCAAAGGTACAGTAGAACACATCCATAAACGTAAACAGCAGGTGCATTTAACTTAACTACATGTAATAAGATAAATTGAATGTTCAGAGAAACTCATTTATTCTTTTAAAATAGAGATATTGTGTCAGTGAAACATTGATACAATACCACCTGAAAGTATTCACCCATTAGCACACAGTAAAACCTCATCCTTGGCAAAGGGTTCTGCCGCAAACTCACCGCGGTGGGACAAATTCCTCAACCTCGTCTTGGATGGATGCAACCGAACGCTGCGACAGGCCAGACGCGGTACATGTATACCGCAGTGAAGAAATAACAGCAGCTAATTTCTTTTGTTTAAAAAATGTTTCCTTATTGATTTCTCTTATACATGAAATTTCCGTGCTTGTAATTTGTTTACAGGGCTCGCAACTAACTTTTCAGCTTGCTAGCGCAGTGGCTAGTGACAGGTTTGATTCATAAACTACATAGCCAAAACAAATTTTTTCATTAGCCAGGTACTCTATTAAATATATATCATCGCATCAAGTCAAGTAAATGCTAGCCTGTGTAGCTTGCAGTATGCTTTGAATGAAAAACTGACAAAGTTTTCGCGTCCTTGATTCTCACAGAACTGCCATCGAAACCTCGGAGTGGGCGCCACGAAAAACTTTTAATTTACCAATTCATGATTTTCGCGAACATAATAATTTGCTCAGACATAACTCTATACATTGCAGACATAGGCATCGATGTTATACACGTAATTACAAGCGTCGCACAACAACGAAACCAAAGTTTTCGCCCGTGAGAAATTCTCACAGATCTTAATTAGTGCATGGCCATCGCAAAACATTCCTTTCTTTCAAAATGCCGATTCGTGATTTCTCGTGTACACAATTCATTCCATCTTACCTTATTTACAAATTGCAAACATAGGCATCAATATTAACTCATTGTTTTGTTCCAGCTTAACTTCTGATCAATGAAATCAAAGTGTCTCCTTTCCTCCATCCAGTGTTGGCGGTCGGCTGCTACAACCGCCACCGAGAGGAAGCCGTCCCATTGAAACCGCTTATATTACTTTGCCACAGTTTTCTATCAATTTTGACAATTCCTGAACAGCTTTGGCAATTTTTACATTTGATTTATAAAATGAGAGCAATCTCAGCTGTACATATTCTGAGGTCTGACACATTCTCGTTGATGGATGCAAACTTTCACAAGCTTCAAAATTCACATAAACAACTCTCAACGCATACCGACACGTGTGCACGTGACTACAAAAACGTGATTTGTCATGGGACATGACTTCAAACATGTGAATTAAAAACTTGCTGTAACTGTAATGTGGCTTGTCGCTTATCGACTGCTTTTTTCCGGACTCTGAAGAAAATTATTTATTTGGAAGAAACTTTTCTCCCTGGAAGTACTTTTGCATCAAAGATGAAAATACTCAAACCAAGCAGAGCGGCATTGAAGCTAAGTATTTTGCACCGCACCGCCGACAAGACAGCAAACTATTTATCTTGATAACATCGTATCTTTAACCGAAAACACTTACATTTCACTTCCATTTACACGACAAGAAAATCATAAAATGTAGCAACACTGTGGTAATGGATTCCTGTGAAGTTAACAAGCTACTGCGAGGTCTTTTAGTATAAATATGACGAATACATGATTTGTCACCAGAGCGTGAACAGTTTAATTAACGAGTCAAAACAAAAAATCTGATAGCCTATTCAACTCTACCGCATCTTACTGTTTACCGCGGTATATTATGTCGCGGCAAACCTAGGTAAAATTTCAGCATGCTGCGTCATTGCCGAGACGAGAACACGGTGTTAATCTGCGAATTGGCTGCGGCAAAACCTCTGTAAATGGGTAAATAGTTTCAGGTGGTACTGTAAATGATATTACATTCTTCATGATATTATATACAGTTATTCATAGTGTGTCGTATTATAATTGTATTTCAGGGTGTAAACTGTGTGGATTATTTCCATGGTGGTGAGAAGCCATATCTTATATCTGGTGCTGATGATAGACTGGTAAAGATATGGGACTATCAGGTTTGTTTTTCTGCTTAAAACAGAGGTTCTGGTAGCTTGCAGAAAAAAAGTCAAATTTCATGGGATTTTTAGGGACAAATTTGCAGAAAAAATGACCATTTTGCAGGAAATTCACGGAAATGTTTTGGGCAGATTTTGCTAAAAACCATACATGTGGGTAGAAAACAGCCAATTTTGTGGGAATTTTTTGGGCGCATTTCACTTAAAAGCGATCGGTTTTGTGCTGATTTGACCGATGTTTTTAACTAAGAGAGTAATTTCCCACTGTGTTGTTTGAAAATGATGACTATTAGCCTATGCAATAATAACAGCATCAGAAACACCAACTACTTTTACACGGTAAGTGTTGCCTTTGTAAAACTGGCGATTTTCCAGGAAAATTTGAGCTACACCGTACTTGTTTGGACTATTGTACAATCATGTTTGTAGTTGTTTGACGTGAGGTTCTTTTTAATAGAGGTCATCTGCACATGTAAATCATTGTACACTGTAGTACTGGCTACATTTTACTGTCTAGGTTTCTTTTCGTAATAGTTATTGGTTGTTGTTCCAGAACAAAACTTGTGTGCAAACACTTGAAGGTCATGCACAGAACATTTCCTGTGTTGGATTTCACCCAGAATTGCCCATAATTTTGACTGGTTCAGAGGATGGTATGTGGAAAAAAACTTCTGGTATTTTGACATACATGTAGATGGTTTACAGTGGTGACACTAAAAGTATAGTATGTGTACATGTTCGTGATTATGTTTCCACAGACAAACAATAATACACTGTTCGTTGATCACTAAATTTGGCTGCAAAACACTGTAGAGCTGTTTTCATTGACTAGGTACATGTATGTAACATGTACAGGGTGTACGTAATGCTTTGGTTTTGTTTGTTTTATAATACTGCATGTACATTTTTCAAAAGACAACTGTACAACTGTACTTGTACAACTTTTGTGTGCTTGTACAACTTAAGCATACCTTTTCAACTTTAGGGTGCCTTTTCAACTTAAGCATACCTGTACTACTTTAGTATACCTGTACAGCTTGAGCATACTCGATCAGAGAGAACTTATTACAGAACATGGATACATAATTTATAAGACCCTTCTCCGAAATGGCAGCCAAAAATTCAAATGAGTTAAAATTAGCTAAAATAAAAAACATATACCAGAACTAGAAAGAACACCTTTACTTTAGTAAAACTGAAAAGTTTCAGCATTTCAGGTGTAATATCAGCTGAGAAAAGTTGAAAATTGGAAAATTACCGGACGTTTGTATGACTGGGGGTATAATGTGCATTATACCCCCAGTCATACAAATGTCTCTAAATTTTTCAATTTTCAACTTACATTTTCTCAGCTGATGTTACACCTAAAATGCTGAAACTTTGCAGGGTCACTTAACTAAAGGTGTTCTTTCTAGTGCAAGTATACGTTTTTAACTTTGACTTACTTAAAATTTCGGCTGCCATTTTGGAGAAGGGTCTATTTATAGCTCCACTAGTAGGCACGTTGAACCAAATCCTTAACTGTGATTGGCTACCTGGGAGATAGGGCTATTTCTCCTGCTCGGGATATACCTGCTATGTCTCGAAGTTGAAAGCATGTGTATCTAATTTTTCAACCAGAGAACACTTTTACTTTTTGGTATCACATGTATGTCTTATTGTTTTTTGAGACAAAAACAAAAGAAATACATGCCTTGGATAGTTAAAATTGATCAAAGCTGTTCTTTTTTCCTTGTTTTTGCTTTTTCAGACAAATGTTTACTAGTAAGAAACAGTCAAAGCAAATTTTTTAGAGAAAGATCTGGCATGGTGTTTAAATGCAATGATTCATTCAAGTAGTTCATGTGTTTGTTCAGGAGAACATACATTGAACTTGTAACTGTCAGATATTGTATTCTGTCTGGTAATTTGTTCTTAAATTGTGTATTGCTTGACTCCTCTGGTTATCACATGCTTTAGGCACTGTGCGCATTTGGCAAGCAAACACTTACCGACTGGAGAGCACCCTTAATTATGGTCTTGAAAGGGTTTGGAGTATGGCCATGTTCAAGGGGTCAAACAATGTTGCCCTTGGATATGATGAAGGAAGTATTCTTATCAAGGTTTGTCAACTT
Organism: Catalaphyllia jardinei; assembly: GCA_022496165.2. Lineage (NCBI taxonomy): Eukaryota > Metazoa > Cnidaria > Anthozoa > Scleractinia > Caryophylliidae > Catalaphyllia > Catalaphyllia jardinei. The sequence goes on from CM042749.1 coordinate 19,077,045, forward strand.
TGCTTCCTTTAAAATTATATACTTTTATCATACATATAGTATTTGTGGCTTTCAGCTGTAAATTTCAACTTTGTTCATACTGGTGTTGATTGTACATTTAACTTATCCTTTAGCTTGGACGGGAAGAGCCAGCCATGTCCATGGATTCCAATGGTAAAATTATTTTTGCCAAGCACAGTGAAATTCAACAGGCTAACCTTAAAAATGTGGCTGGTAAGTGTGAAGACTTGCATGTGTGCGCAGCAAAATGCAGCATTTGTTTATGACAGTCAGGTGCTGGTCATGTTCACACCTAAACATTCAGCGGTGAACATACACTGTCTTTGTGTTACTGTTTATTTCTACATGGGTACATATTCCTGTACATGTCCATGGTATTACAAATCTGCTTATAGTGTTAACCTAAATTTTTAAAATTAGATTATGATGTTAAAGATGGTGAACGCCTACCTCTGGCCATCAAAGACATGGGTCCTTGTGAGATGTTTCCTCAGACCTTGTCTCATAATCCAAATGGAAGGTATGGATGATGTCTGAAGTTAGTTTTCTCAATGTATAGTGTATTTACAGTATGATTGTTCTTTGAATAGATACATAAGTGTGTGCTCTTATATTGTACAGTTACTATACAATGTGCATATTGTCTGGTGATGTATTTCTATCAAAACAAATTAAAATACTTTGTACTTTCAAGATATACTTTAAATTCCATGGCCCTCATACAAAGCTACTGTAACGTGGTTCAAATTTTGAATTTCAGATGTAGAAGAAAGAATCTTATTAAGAATTTCTCATTTAAATTACATATTTACATGTATGTGTTTTTTATTTATTACTTTGTTTATTTTATTCATTTACATGCACATGTATTTATTATTTACTGATCTGTTTACTTTTTTGTCATGTGTAGTTAAAACATGACTATACAAGAATGCCCAGTGTTGGCTAACAAAGTCTGTAAAACTGTCTAACTTAAGAATAATGATCAGATGTTATGACCAAGCACCAAACTGACTTTGCGTTAAGACAAAAATGACAAAAATGACATGGCTTCCTGTACATGTTTGTTCAGCCATGTGACAGCAAGTGGTTAAAAATGGCTGGTAATCTGGAGCCACCATCTCTATTGAAGTAGGACATTGGTGTAGGTGTCTGGTACACTGTAATGCTTACAGTCCCATTGTCAAGAACATTGACCCCCTCCCAGTTGGACTGGTATTCTCAGATTGCAGATTTTGTTTGCTTATAGTGTTCACCCATTCCCCTCTCCAGAACCTAGAGTAGTTAGGGCCTTGGGGAGGAGACTGAGTATGCAAACATAGTCTCAACTGCAAATACATGTATGTCTTAAATTTTGGTTACAATGACTTTCAAAATGTAGCCATCTTTTTAAGTTTAATTTGTCTCTTTTGGCAGGTTTGTGGTTGTTTGTGGGGATGGAGAGTACATCATTTACACAGCTATGGCACTAAGGAACAAGAGTTTCGGATCAGCTCAGGAATTTGTTTGGGCTTCTGATTCCTCTGAGTATGTACAATGTCATGCAAGTTGTGTTACTACTGTATGCAGCAAACTGTAAATTGCCGAAAGGGCACTGCATGTAGATAATCCTCTTCCCCAAAACACTTTGCACCCTCAATGTAGTTGTATCTACTGCACTTCAGTGTACATGAATATAATTGACAGAGCACTTTGATTAGTTATGCTATGTTTAGTGTATTTTTGTACTCAGTTGTTTCAGATAGGTTCAACAGAGCATTTTTACTTTTGAAATGCAGTTACAGTAAAATGTACGGTAGATCTAGATTATTAACAAACTGGTATGCATATTTATTTCTTTTCTCATTTAGGTATGCAATAAGGGATGGAAACAAAATCAAGATCTTCAAGAATTTTAAAGAAAGGAAATCTTTCAAACCTGAGTATGGGGCAGAAAGTGAGTACCCAGAGGAGGCAGCATGGCCAAGTGGTTAGGGCACTGGACTCGAAATTTGGAGGTTGTGGCCTCAAGCCCCTCTCAGCACACCATGATAGAGTTTCTCGGTAGACCCTAGTTCAACGCCTTGGTCATGCTTATAAATAGCCAACTGATCTGCCTCCTGCCAGTTGGGATGATTAACTGTGATATGTTCATTTGCTTTATTTGTTTCATCATTTGGTTTCACTGGTCCTGAAAAGCCCCAGTGTCAGACTTACATTGTACATGTAGCTATCCACCTGCCATGATATACACCCTTGTGCATTGTACATGGAGACTGTCTAAAAAGCCCCCCCCCCCCCCCAAAAAAAAAAAAAAAAAAAGAAAAATAACATCACATACATTTGCATCATAAATTATGGCAGACAGAGTTACCAGCATGACAAAGTTACATAGATAGTAGGCTACATGTAGCTGTACTGTAGTATCTGCAGTTGGTAGTCAGGGCTGTTAATTTTTGAGTCACGTTTAGTCTTAATCTTTGCACCCATAACATAGCTGTTATTAAATGGGTGAATGGCATCAGCTTTAGTCCAGTTCACCCCTAACAACAATGTCCCATCAAGCATGCTTTGCTGTTGTAAGTGTTGCAGGTTAAAGCCCTAACTGACAGCCCTGTTAATGGCCTGATCTAGCTCAAGTAAATGTTTTGTCAAATGCTACATGTAGTGAACTGTAGTTTTGCTGATATCTGTACAGTTACATTTGTATGCTTTGATTAAGCTCTATTTGCATTTTTTTGTCTCAGATATCTATGGCGGCCATCTTCTTGGAGTGAAGTCTGTTAGTGGGCTGGCTTTCTTTGACTGGGAGAGCACAGATCTAGTCCGTAGGATTGAAATTCAGCCTAAGAGTGTAAGAGTGTAATCCTAAGAACAAATCATACAAATTCTGCTGCATAAGTAGGAATTTTTCTTTGAGCAATTTTAATTTGGGTGTCAATAAGTTATTGGTTTTGCATCAACTATGCCAAACGATTGCCATAAAAAAAACTTTCACTGCTTTTTTTTATCCAATCAGAAGTAAAAACCATGACCAATTGTTACTTGCTTGCACTCATTTTCCTGTGCTTTGCATAAGCTACAGGTAATTAGCATGAGCTCTGATTGGTTCCCTGGATTTTCTTTGTCCTTTGTGATTTGCTGGAGTGGTTTGGGTTTTACGACACTCAGTTAAAAGCTGCGGTGTGGGCAGTGTAATATTAGTTCATACTGTACCATGCATGCTACATGTAAATGGGAAGTAATTTATCAAACATAAGAGACAGTGTTTCATTGGGTTATCCAAACACCAGGAAGAGAGTTGAAAATACGACACAAAGTGAAATATTTTGAACGAAATTCTTATTGTGTTTGGATTGGCAGAAATACTCTGTCTTGAGTGTTTGATACATATAGATCTTCTTGATCAAAATAAAAACTACGGAGTAAACGGAGAATTAAAATTGTCAGTGTCTATGCTTTTTAAGACCAGCTATTGAAACCTCCTTCGTGGTTGTGTTTTTTTTTGTTTCAGTGTGATGAATTATTAATAAGTTTGAGAAGTGTAATATGAACTCTGTCCTCTTTCCATCCTTGCAGATCTACTGGGCTGATAGTGGAGAACTCTGCTGCATAGCAACAGATGAGTCATTCTTTATTCTCAAGTATAGTGCTGAAAATGTTGCTAAAGCACAAGAAACACCAGAGGTCATGACTGAAGATGGCATAGAGGATGCTTTTGATGTAAGATTCACAGTCATTTTTGTGCATCTAATGTAAATTCTGCATGCTGTTATTAAGTTCGTTAAGTGGTATAATAGTTTGGTATGCATAAAGAAAAGTTGCAAAAAATTATTGGCTATAGGCAGGGGTTTCATTGAGGGCTAGGCACCGGGAAAGTTGACCAGCTGTCGAAAAGACTTTATCCAGCTAATTTAACTATCTACATGTCGCCTTCACCTATCCTTACTGTCTACATGAAGAGGAAAGTTTTACTTTCATTACGCAGTTCAGTTCTAGTAGTTTTGCCCACTTGTGAAAACAAGTTAAGTCGCCCTCCTGCTGAAAACGTAAATAAAACTCCTGCCATACAGTGTAGGTACATCATTTGTATGTCATGCATTATTCAATTTAATAATTTAACAATAATTATAATTAAAAACTGGATCATTGGATAATACAATTCGAGAGTTTTCATTGGCTAAGCCATCATGGTATGTGAGCCATTATACCATGATCTACAAAATGGCAAGCGTATGTGTGATTTTGAGTTTCTTGCTGGGACTTTGATATGCAAATGTGTCCCTCACTCACTCACTCACTCACTCACTCACTCACCCACTCACTCACTTAGGTGTAGACACTGTTCGTAATTAGTCGGCCCGAACGAGAGCATCTGAGCTAGCCCAACGCCATGTTGAAATAGTAACTGAGCCTGTTGCCATGTTGGAATAGTAACCGAGCCCATTGCCACTCAAAGTTGTGCTTTGTGCCAGCCTTGGAGCTTTTAATTTATTAGGTGTTTCGCCTCCTTGAAGAGGAGTTGACTTCGAATGTTCGACTTAGTACTATGGCCAACTCGAAGGCTGAATTTCATGTATTTGACTCGTCCACGCAGCGTAAAAATGACGAAGAGATGAACATTTGTTTGCTGGAAAGTCACCTGAAAATGAGTAAATCTCATGCTAATGTGGTAAGCTTTGATGAGATTGTGTCTTATTTCTCGACCTCAATGAACTTATATGAGCAAAACAAACAATTTTTTTTATGAACGAAACAGCTATTGAACTGACCTGACAAACATTTGCACCATTATATAATATTGTAAATATTATTGAATGCATGCAAATTTTCCCACCAGGCAGACCAACAGCAACTTCTGGGTGGTGGGAAGGAGGCAGAAAATACTCTCAATTGTTGGGCAGGAGTGTCCAATTTGACCCAAAAACCCACAGCTTTTTACCACTCCATGTTCAGCTGCAATTCTACTACCCCAGCTATTTTGTATTATGTGTGCAACAAAAGCCAACTAAAAACCCTATGCTTTATGAGATCTGTGATCCTGCATGGTACGAACACAGCTTGTTTTAACGGCCTTTAATAATGCTCCAATAATTGCAAGTTTACCAACATGTTTCATCTCTAGATTACTTAATCCATGAGTTTGGCCATTGGTCTTCTTTGATTAATAAAACAATTATTCCAAAGGTGCTTGTTGAATGAGATGATTAAGCCAACTCGGCACAACGCGCCTCATTGGCTATCTATCATCTCACATCCAATGGACGTTCATGGAATAATTGTTAATTATGCTATGAGCGTGCATTGGATATGAGATGGTAGATAGACAAATCGCCTTTAGCACTGAGGTGGCTATAATCATCTCATATCCAACAAGTGCTACTGGAATAATATTGTTTTTATTAAAAACACCCCAAAAACATAGAAAACTACAGTTAAATAAAAATAAAAACAAAAATGCTCTAAGTACTTACACGTATGCCTACCATTATTGGTAGAAAATGGTATAACATTTGGCTCTGCTGAAGCAAAGGAAATATTCCAACTATTGAAAATTTTAAGCCCTTTTTAAAACAAATTGAACCTTTCTCTCTGGAGTAATCTTTTACCAGTTTGAAGTCTCTCGCTCTTTTTTACACTTTCCTTCATACCAGGCATTCTCATCCTCCTTCTCTGCCTTCAATATTTAAAATATGTAAAGCTTAATTCCAGTGAATCAGCAGAGAAAATATCTTTGAGTGAAGAGCACAGTTAACTAAAATTTGCCATATATCCCCGCCCCCTTCTTTTTTTTATTTTGGATTTTGTAGCGTATGTAATTCGTACTGTATTCGTAGCGTATGTAATTCGTACTGTATTCGTAGCGTATGTTATTCGTACTGTATTCGTAGCGTATGTAATTCGTATTGTAAGCTAGTAGCGTAAGTATCTCTCATTGCAAGTATTGTAAGTGTTGTTTTGTAAGTAAAGTGTAGTATTGTTTAGTAGCGTATCTCACATTGTAAGTAAGCATTGTTTTTCTAAGCAGAGTATAGCACTGTTTAGTAGCGTAAGTACCGCACGTTGTAAATAAGTACTGTAAGTTTTTGTATTGTAAGTAAGTAGCTTGTAATTGAAATGGTATAACAGCTCAAATACCATCATGGTTAGCCAATGAAAACTATTGAAATGCCAATGATCTAGTGTTAAATAAGAAGTGTTTAATGTGGTTCACATAATCAAATGTAAAAATATCCCGTTAGTGGCTTCATTTTTTTGCACGAAGAAAAATTTAGTTATACAGTATAAGTGGGTTTATAATAGTGGAATAATCATTCTGTTTTCCATTAGTATTAACAGCATGTGGGTACGTTTGTGATAGCAATGAAATATTTTTTTCGTTATGCATATTAGGTTTGTGGGGAAATAGAAGACTGTGTCAAGACTGGCATCTGGGTTGGGGACTGTTTCATCTACACCAATGCTGTGAACCGTCTCAATTATTATGTTGGAGGTGAAATTGTTACCATTGCTCACCTAGACAGGTTTGTTGTTCATTTATAACATTTGTCATCTGTGCAAGCATTTTCCTATAATGATATTTATTATATACTCAACAAAATATCTTGTTTCTGATTGGCCAATGGCGAATGCATAAATAGGTTATAGAGTGTAATCCAGGTTATAGAGTGCAATACGGAAGTTGCTATGGAAACACCGGGGAAGCGCCAGATTTGAACACCAAAGTGAAAAAAAATGGCTGACAGTCGGTTTGTTTTGTCAAACCAAAACATCGTTGAGCAACTTAAAGAAAATGCGAAAAACAAAAATACGTTGAAAGCTACACAGACCTGGTTGAATGTCTGGCAAACATGGGCGACTGAAAGAAAACTAAACCCAAAACTGGAAGAATACGCACGAACAACTCGATAAAATGTTACAAATCTTCTACACAGAAATCCGTACTAAAGACGGGTTTGAGTACGAACCTGAGAGTTTAAAATCCATGCTGGCAGCCCTCGACCGCTATTTAAAAGGGCACGACTACAAGTATTCTATTATACGAGACAGAGAGTTTCACCAGTCGAAGTTGGTACTTGAAGGAAAAGTGAAGTGTCTCCGTCAACAAGGGAAAGGCAAGAGACCCAACGCCGCGAACGCACTGACAACGGAGGAGGAAGAAATGCTATGGAGTAAGCAAAGTCTCGGCAACTGCAGTCCAAGAGTTCTTTCCCAAACTATGTGGTGGATCTTGACTCAACATTTTGGCCTGAGGGGAAGACAGGAACACCATTCAATGAAAGTCGAGGATTTCAGTTTTTGTGTGGATGACAGTGGCACTGAGTACGTCACATTTAAAGAAAATCCTACAAAGACGAGGCAGGGCGGACTGAACACAAGACATCGTAGTCTTCTGCCAAAAATGTTCGCTACTGGCGGTCAGAAATGTCCTGTTGACTTGCTGAAGCAGTACCTTAGCAGACGTCCTCAAGAGCTGCTAGACAAAGGTCCTTTTTACCTTGCCATAATTGAAAACCCTAAAACCGATGTCTGGTACAAGAAACAGCGGCTCGGTGTAAACAGCATCGATAATATGATGAAGGGGCTTATCAAGAACACACCTCTGGAAACAAGCAAGAAGAAATTGACTAACCACACCGCAAGGAAGACAGTTGTGAAGAAACTCCGAGCGGCAAGCGTCGAGAGGCAGTCGATAATCCAAGTGACCGGCCACGCAAGTGAAAAGTCTCTTAACGACTACGACGAAGAAGCGAAAAGGAACAACAACAGCTTTCAAACATCATCAGCACGACTCCACAGTCAGCAGCTTCAAGCAGTTCTCCTGATCTACCAATTTGGTCTTTTCCTCCAACGACTTCAACGTCTGAGCAAGTGAACACAAGCGGCCATGCCTTCACCGTGAACAACTTTCACAACTGTGAAGTCACATTTAACGTCGTTCAGGGGCAATGCAGCTCACCAAAGTCTGTAAATTACTGAGGCCGATTAAGATTGAAGAATTGAAAACAGATTTGCGGACTTTTGCCGCCTTTAATAACTGAAAATTTATCTTTCGAGATATTTTCTGAATTTTTCAAAACCCTTCGAAAACTTCACGCTTGATTTGCCTGTCACAACATTTTATTTCTGGTTGGTTCAAATAAAACATGTGAGCATATTGGAAACCATTGAAGCGTTTTTATGTAGTACGTAACGCGTACAAAGTAGCGCGTTTGAGTAATTTTGTTGAGAATATAATAAATAAAAAATCGTATGAACCTGCTCGTGCATTTCGTGATTTATGGTCACTCGTGATGTTTTGAAAGTTCTCAAATTGCACTCGCCTACGGCTCTTGCAATTTTGAGAACTTTCAAAACATCACTCGTGCCCATAAATCACGAAATGCACTCGCGTTCATACGATTTCCTATACTTATTAGTTGTATACAGTACAATCAAATACCATATACAATACAATCCTTCATTTATACCCACACGACATTCAGGAGTAATAAAAACTCGTTAAAACAGTCGCGTGTGCTAAAAATTTGGAAACGATAAAATTAAACTTATTGTAACTAATACAAGTAATATTATAAGTAATACTAGTAATGCATTCAGTAGAAAAACTGTAAACACTGTAGTTGGTGTTACATGTATGTACAATGGCAGCCCCAATTTCTCAATACATGTACATGTGCTCATTGTGAACCGTAACTTCAATAGATACCTGGGTCAGCTATATTACATTTATATATTTGAACCTATTTTCATGATGAAAGGGTTGCACTCGTGAGTGGAATATGTCAATTAAACTGGCTTGATTCCATCACTATCTCCTAACTATGAATGGTGCACAGAGTAAGTGAAGCTTGTCGCCTTTCAAACCTCACATAAATGGTGAAGGAAGTTAATCGAGTTGCTACAGTTATTTTGCACACTGGTTGAGATGGATCACTGAACATTCTAGTTGAACTAACTACAACTAGAAAGGTACCGAAAAAGAGCTATGTATGGGCTGCATTAAATTGAAAAGTTTATACCTCTTACTAACCGAGTTCGAGGTCCGTACTGTAAGTTACGGACCGAGTTTTTTTCCCTTCGATTTATGGCCCAAGCGCGAAGCGGTCAAAAGCAAAACGAATCAATTTGAAATCGTTTTTAAGTCGTTACTACGCTTTAGCACACAATTTAGAGTAAAAGAAAGTTTTAATGCTTTACTTGCTAAATAAGTTAAGAAATTTTGGCGATAAACCACGCAACAGCCTGGCAACGCAAACAACTTTAAACTTTAGCGGGCCGTGCGGGAGAGTACGGCCCGCTAAATCGACCAATCACAACGCGCGTACTAGCTTAGAGATAAAATAAAGAAGGATATTTTTCAAGTAATTTATGACAAAGCTTACACTCTCAATAGCGCTGTGTTTACTTCTGTAGTTATTGACGTGGTCTGTTCCTGTTTTTTAGGACAATGTACATTCTTGGCTACATTCCCAAAGACAACAGGCTTTACTTGAGTGACAAGGATATGAATGTTGTTGGTTACTCCCTGTTGCTGTCGGTCCTGGAGTACCAGACAGCTGTAATGAGACAAGATTTTGAGACAGCTAAGCAGGTACGTGTACTATAAATGTGTTCCTGATACATGCATGTCTAGTCTTTCAAAATTACTATGAAAGCTAGAGGGCTTTACATTTACTTTCACCTGTTTCTTAAATTTGCTGTATCTTGTACAAGCTATCACTTCCAGGTCGGCGGATGACACCCTACCGCAGCGTGTGACCATTCAAAATTATGAAAGCTATCGAGCAATACTTTCATGTATTCTAATTATGGCTAGCTCTGTGAGCGGGCATGATGAACCAAATTCTTGTGCTGCGATTGGCTACAGTCCCTGAGCAGGCAAGATGGTGCACTGCTACCTTGCCTGCTTGGGACTTGCTGCTGTGTCCCGCCAGAAACGTTTCTCTGAAGTCAATGTAATAACTTCTTTATTAATCAAGCTTGTTCTCTCAAGATGACTCTGTCTCGTTCCTTGCATAAACACACAGAGTAAGAACTTGGCCAATATTCAGCCTTATTACACGACTCAGGCACTCAGAGGGCCAATAACTAAAATCAACCAATCAAAATGCTCTATTGCCGGTCCAATATTCTCTAAGTATTGGACCGGACATTGTCCCGAATGATCCCGCACTTTTGGAAAACCTTCAAAGCTTCTTCATGCAGTCGAGTAATAAATCTCTTATTAACCAAGCTTGCTAGGGACCGTACTGGGAGAATATCGGCCCTCGGTCTTTTTTGCACGGACCTCGCTGCGCTCGGTCCGTACTGTCAAGACCTCGGACCGATATTCTCCCAGTACGGCCCTCGCGCTTGGTTAATAAGATATCTGTATTGACCTCACAGTTGGTCAACAACCCACATGAAGTCGACAGTAGTACTGTTTATTATGCTGTCAAGCTGGGGTTGTTACTTTCAAGCCCGTGGATTCAATTCCTGTGTGTGATCACTTATTAAAACTGAACCCTTTTGTGCAGTACTTGCATGTGTTACTGTTATTTCATGTAGGTGCTGCCAACCATTCCTCGAGACCAAAGGAATCGTGTAGCTCACTTCTTAGAGAAGCAAGGCTTCAAGCAACAAGCGCTGGCAGTGTCGTGTGATCCAGAGCACAGGTGCATCAATCTTCATCATCAGCATTACGATATTACAAAATGAAATGTACATCCTACATTTCGCGAGTGTGCAATTCCGGTATCCTAATTCCTGCTTTAAGTTTTAATGGGAAACAGTTGCGAATTCGAATACAACAAAAACTGAGTTTCTTCCTTAAAGAAAACCAAAAAGCAATGTTCGCGACATAATGTTGGGTATGAGTATGCTGAATCATTGAATCAAACTGGATCAAAACGACCACGAAAAAATCTAACTGTGCATGACACAGATCCAGTTTTGTTTGTTTCTTTTTTTAAGGTTAGTATGTATGTTGCAGTCCTACATTGTATGTACTGACATTGACAGCAGCTCAAAACGCATAGGGTATAAACTTCAGAATTCGCGTGTAAGGCACAGTAATACTTAGGATCAATTGTCAAATGACAGAAGATTTTTTGGTCTTTGCAGGTTTGATCTGGCAATACAGTTGTCCGAATTGAAGATTGCCTACGAGATTGCGTCAGAGTCTGAGGTAACCATAAAGGAATGCCCTTCCCCTCCCCCCGATTACTTTCGCTGTTGATCGTCAAAGCTAAAACAAGTTGTAAATCTTTGAGCGCGAGGCACTAAGTAGTAATTCATTAAACCTTTCTTTTGGTATCGTGCACGTGCTTTTTGTTTCGTTGTTTTAACCTGCTAAAGATTAGTCTTAGGCCAAAAGATAGAAGCTTTGTTTTGATGGTTAATCTACTGATGCGTCTTGCAGGATAGACATATTTTTCAATCTGGAAAGTGGTTTAAAACGTAGGCATGTGATCTAAAGGTTGGTTCAAATGAGATGGTCACTCACTTGATGACAGTTAAGAGCTAACAATGGGTCATTGTCGATAGCGTGGTCTAAAAGACGCAAACACCTTAGAACCTGAAGAGAAAAATAGCCCCAGTTACAATTTGATTTGTTTTCTATGACGTTTTACTAGTAGAACCACGTCTTCTTCAACAGTTCACCCGTTTATTGAGTAGTAGTGCAGTTCATAAGAACGTATCTACATGATATCATGTTTCTACTGTCTTTTTGTGTTTCAGAGTGAACACAAATGGAAGCAGCTGGCAGAGCTTGCAATCTCCAAGTGCCAGTTCCAGCTGGCTCAAGAGTGCCTGATTAGTGCACAGGATTTCGGTGGCTTGTTACTTCTGGCCACATCTGCAGGAGATGCTGACATGATTCTACGACTCGCTGAGACGTCTGCTAAGAAGGGCAAGAACAATGTGGCCTTTTTGGCTTATTTCCTTCTCGGAAGGTAAATATGTAGTACAAGGTATAACCTATTACCAAGGGTTATAAAGTGTGTGGAGCACTCAGTTACCATATACAGTACAGTACATACAGTGTATGTATGCATTGTCTGCAGAAAATTTGTTATTTACGTTTTAGGGTTTAAAAAGTGCTAAAGCCGATAGCTGAACAATCATCTTCGCCCGTTCTTTAAGAAAGCTAAAGGTCCAACAATAACGGTTCGATATTATAGAAGAAAACTAAAATCAGACTGAAAATGACAAAGGCTACATGTAGTGAACAATGGCTTCTTTGCAATTCTCAGGCTTTTTTTACCTTAGATTGTCTTCAAAAAAAAAAAAAACAGCTAGTGCTATAGATTCTGTTAGCAATCAAGGGAGCTATTCCTATAGGTATCAATTCCTTTTTTCTGTAAATGCACACACTCATGACCAGGTTATGCGTTTCTTAAGAAAGGTTTGTTCAAAGGAATTCAAAGTTTGACCATAGCTGACCACGTTTTGTTAGCTTAATTTTACAGGGGATCGCATGTTCCCACCTTTTGTGTCAACCTACACTGTAACCTTTTTTGTCGCAGCGTGTAGTTTTTAAAGATGATGTTTGATTTATCGTATTAGGTTGGAAGAGGGCATAGAGTTGCTGTGTAGCACGGGTCGGTACCCAGAAGCGGCATTTATGGCTCGCACGTACTTACCAAGCCATGTGTCCAAGTAAGTCAGACGTCATTAACGGTCTTTTGATTACAATAGTAGCCAGGCTCATACTTACAGAAAAAAAAATATCCAGAATTTATTTTTTTGGAAATTGTTGTTTTAAGAAGAAAATGGTGTAACATGTAAATGTGTCCATACCACTGGAGATTATTTACGGTTTGCGTAGCATTCAGTGACTTGAAGTTTTTTCGCTCCTCGCTGGATGGGATGGTACTTCTTTCGCAAGGTTACCCCCCGGCACTAAATTCCCCAGTACTCATTACTTAAACACCTGAGTGGAGAGAGGCAGTATGTTCTTATCCAAGAACTCAACTTCAGGGTCAGAAATTAACTTTTTTAGGCAGGCGCCAACTGGCGACTGACCTTTTTTTTCAGTCGCCAAATGGGAAAATGTGGTCGCCAAAAAGTGTAAACAAAATTTTTCCTTCGCAGCAAAACACAAACCAAAAATTTTGGCCACAATTTTTCTTTAAAGAATCAGAACGAAGAGAACGCCTTTGGGGCCGCAGCGGCGATTTTTTCGCCAAAAAATAAGATTTAATACAAACACGCTGATTATTTATACACCTACCTCCACTGAAAATCCACGACTGAGGAATCGAATGCTGACCATAATGATATACACTGTGTTGTGCGACTGTCAAATTTTTAAAGTCAACTTTGTACCTTCTCTTATCTCTACCTTTTGGAGCAGAAATGTACCTGACGGAAAAAAAAACTGCTGTTTGGTTCTTTGATCTTATAAGACATCTTCCTTTTGCGTTCTGTCAAGACGATCGAAGGATCGCCGAAGGATCGTCATGTTTTTCGCACCAGGCCACTACCGTGCAGCATTTGTCGTTCCATTGCCAGAACCTCTGCCGAACGCAACGTTGAGTGCTTCATTCTCTTCTGAGATTCCAGAGAGTTCCTTGGTTACTTTAGAAATTTCGTGCGTTGCATAGTACTCCGCGTTGAAGTATAGCTCTTCGGCAACAAGGAGACGCAAACAGCCATTACGTTTTTTATCTCCGCAAAGGACCAGAAGGCAGAATTGTATAAACAGTTACCGTCTCCGCTCACAGTCAATGCCACGGGCTTGTCGGCGAAATATTTGCAATGGATGTCATCGGGAACAAACCAGTACTAAAATCATCTTTTGACCACTTTGACAGATCTACATTTCCACCTTTTGACGCCCAGAGAATATCTACATCTTCAACTAATTTCTTCGCAGATGTTCCGTCTCTATTTCGTAATAAATTACGGAAAGACTTCAGAATATCTTTGGACACCTCGCCTGGAAAACTATTCATGGCGAAAGAATGCACGTGGCCTCTTGTCTTGCGTGTTATCGACAGATCGGATGGAAATCCACCAATCACAGCCCGTTAGCATGACGTTAAGAAGGTCTGTTTTGTTTTCCAAAGTCGCGTTTCAACGAAAACGGTGGTAATCGAGTTGAATCAAAGTTATTGTTTGTGTAATTATAGTGGCCTGAAATAGTTTTTCGCCCGCTGGCGACCAGCTGTGAAATTCTGGTCGCCAGTGCAAAATTTTTAGTCGCATTGGCGACCAGGAAAGCGCAATTTCCGATCCTGTCAACACATTGGCCCTGGTGTTGGTTCAACCCCAAACCTCTCGACCTACACATGTACATGTAGAGTCCAGTTCACTCTTAGCCCACCTCACCACTCATCCATTATTGTCAATGCCCTGTTTGAATAGCTGCACTTGTGAATGGAGCATGTCGAGTGAAGTGGCTTGGTTCCATCACTAACTCCTAACTACAAACAGTGCAGAGAGAAAATGGAGCTTGTCGCCTTTCAAACCTCTGTTGATGGTGAAGGAAGTGAATCAAGTTGCTACAACTATTTCAACAACTTAAGTCAGCTTTTACAACCTAGTCTTGGAGTATAGTTTGTTGCTTAGTGGTTTATTGAATTTATATCGCTGTTAAAATGATTGTATTAACAGCAGTGCTTTAAATGCTTGGTTTTTTTTGTTTTTTGCTAGGATTGTCAAATTATGGAAGGAAGACTTAGGTAAAATCAACAAGAAGGCCGCAGACTCTCTGGCGGATCCGTCTGAATATGAGAATCTGTTTCCTGAATTTCAGGAAGCTTTGCAGGCAGAGCAGGTGAGTTTATGACCTGTTTCTGCCGATTCTGCATTGTTTCTGTTTTGTTTTTAATTCTTTTTTTTATGTCTGTTTTTTTTCTTAAGTTTGTTTTCCACGTGAGCGTATTCATGGCTATCAGTAAATGGCGACTCATTTGTAAATATTGCATGAGGGTAGGATTTTCCTTAGACAAAAACACTGGTAACTCAATATGGCAGGCCGCAGCATACTGATATAATACCACCACGTTGAATCTCTGTTACATATATACTGCACTCGTGAATGGAACATGCCAGCTGAAGTGGCTTGATTCCATCACTTACTCCTAACTACAAACAGTGCAGAGAGTAAGTGAAGCTTGTCGCCTTTCAAATCAACATTAATGGTGAAGGAAGTGAATCAAGTTGCTACAGATACTGCCAATCAAGTTTCTGCGAGATGCCTTCTCTTTATGAACAAATCAAACCGACTTCCCCTACTGATTGCCACATTGGCGCAATAGTTGTGAGGTTACTTAGGTCAATGCATAGTAACTTTATACATTTGCTTATATTTCCTGTAGTTTCTTAAGCGGGAAAGAGTTCAAATGTATCCTGCTGCCCAATACAAGCATGTGCCGGTAAGATTATCTCTAGATGTTGCTTTTCGCTAACGGTAGGAACTGGATGTGTATGCCTGAATTTGCCTTTTTTATACGAAGTATCGTTAGGTCCATTGAAAGCTGATTCCGTTTATTAAAGTGGGTACAAGAGTTTGCTTTGTGGGAGTTACAGGTTTAGCAGCCTTAATCACTTGTATTTGTGTCGAGCTTGAGCTCTAGTCGGACTTTTCCTCTCCTAGCAGCCAAAAACTGGAATTACTCAGATCTTTATCTTAACTGGATGAGTAAATGGGAACTAGCAAATTTCTGGGGAAACCAGGGGCCCGTTTCTCGAAAGTCCCGGTAACCTAACGGGCCCGAAATCATATTGAAATCAAAGAGTCAAGAAAAGTAGTATGTGATCTGACCTCTAATGAAGTCCATTTTGTTTCTTTAGCTGATAACTTTACTGTACAATTTTCAAAAGTTTTGAAATTCCCATCTGGAATGGAAAACAAAACAGCTCAACAGGCCCAGTAATTACCGGGAGCTTCGAGAAACGGGCCCCTGGAAGTAATGATTGAGGTTTCCCTGTGTGGCACTAGCATCCCATTCATCCGTACATATAGTCTCTACGGTACAGAAATCTGAAGTAGCTCAAGAATTCAGTGCTTCTTGGGTGACTTATATACGAAGTAATTTGTTCTAACATACTCGTACCGTACAAGGAGGAATACGTGGTGTTTATCTGTGTGTTGTTCTGTTGCATTTATCAGAGTAACACTGATCGTGATGTGTTTGAGGAGATGAAGTCAGCCAAGGAAGATGGTAGCTTGGACTCTATTTTGGTAAGAGATGCTTCAGTGGTGCGCAGCTCTGTAGCTTTGTAGGCGTTTGTTGACCCTCGTATTTACTTCCAACTTCTCCTTCGTGCCTTTTATACTGATTTTACCCCTTTGTGTGGGAAGATTTGGGTTTTTTTGGACGAAACATCCCATCTTACATATAGGTGACCTGCTTACGGTTTGTGAAGTTACAGAAACGTGGGGAGAGGTTATTCCAAGCTGCAACGACATTTTACATTTGATAACCATTTTGTGGAAATATTCTGAACGAGAACCTTCTAGTTAAAACTTTCGACTTGAACGATTCCCTGTTTAAAGCTTTTAAGAAGTACTTGACATAGTTCTTAAAGTTATAAACATGCATTCTTTGTCCAGGGACGCTTGCTCTCTCTTCAACCTGAGTGATTAAGAGTTCCGGTATTTTAATACTATTTGATAAGGAATCGAGTAACAAGTGGACAAAACTAGATATTTACATCGTTTCACAAATTTCTGTTTTAAATATCTTCTCAAAAGAAGTCATGTCTGACAACACCAAATGTCGAAAACAAATTTTGAAGTTCATAAGAAACAGTTGAAAGTACTCAGAAGATGACACTGACTATGAAATATTACCCGTGTTAGCTCGATTTCTCTGACCTTTGAAATGCAAGGTTTTTGCCCGCTAAAAACTGAAATTGCTCGATGTCTTTCGGTATTTCGTCTTCATACTTATAACACTTATGGCGGTTTTCAACCAAAATTAAAGTATCGTAAATCCTCTAATTAGCGCCTCACCTCAAATAAGCACCCCCTTCTAATATAGCGCCCCTCCTATCGAGCAACATTCTAAAATAAGCGCCCCCTCGAATAAGCGTCCAATCACAAGCAAGTGTTTATTGACTTATTCAAACACTGAGAGGATAGTAGTGAAGATCTGCAGATCTGCTAATATAAAGCCCAACCAACCTTGTGCAGCAGGCCTAAAACGAGAGAGACAGGATTCCTCTGAGACTTCTGAGGGACTGACACATGCATGTATAACAAAAAACCCGATATCTGACCACGATTTGGGAAAAATGAAATAAGCCCCCCCTCGATTGCCCCCCCCCCCCCCCCTCGGAGCGGTAATTCGAGGATTTACTGTAATTGCTTGACTGCATATGACGAAAACCCCTCAATAATTTTTAAATTGCTTTGCTTTCACCTTTGTGTTTTTAGAGCCACTGCCTGCGAATTTGGAGAATGTAACGATAGAACCGAAAATTGGAATTTCCTTTTATTGCGTCAAAAGTACCCTTTTAGAGAACTATTTTCGGAAAGAAAACTCGTCTGCATTTCATGCACACGGTTTGTGGTGTTCGCATTAATCATTTCTCTAAATATTATCTTGAAGTAAATACGCTTTGTCTATTTCTTGATCATGATCTCATTTACATACCAACTTTCAACTGTTTTGAGAGGGTCATAACTCTTCTAGTATACGGAGATCTTGATAAATAGAACGTTCTAAGGAAAGAGCCATAGTAAGGGTATACCATATTTAAATGGTTAGTTTGGCCCGTGAGAAAGGGCATTTTGACCCGTTGCATCATTTTTAGACTGACCATTTTACCGGCATTGGTTCTTAAATCACAGTTGACAGCATCACTGAGTTGATTACTCAACTGTTGGATAACGAATGTACGATAAAATAACAACAAAATTGTGTTTCTAATAGTCCATGCAGTTTGTGAAGGCCAATTTTGTTTGTTTGTTGTATAAGTTGTTTTTCGGCCTCGCGTAGTTTATGACCGGCTGTGAAAGTGGTTTCAGCTGCCCGCCGTGTTTGGCTATCTTGAGACCTTTTCCTTTATAGAAATTTTAGTTCAAAAAAGGTTCTCCCGCCTCCGAAAAGCAAGTGCCTTTCTGCTGAAAACCTATTGAAATCCTTGATAGTTAAAATGTGCCACCTGCTCATTGCAGAAGTCGGTGGAAAGCCTTACATTTAGTGAGCCTTCAGCATCCAAACCAATTGAGCCCTCGACACCTTCATTTTCCGCCTCGTCTGCCTCATCATACTCTCAGCCGCCTCCAGCGCCTGCCGACAGACCGCCAGCGGCAAGTCCCCCAGCAGCGAAAAAACCTGATATCGATGAAAAAGCTGCAGTTAAAGATGATAAGGTGAGATAAAGCTCCCTACTGATTGCAACGCTTCGTCCTTTAAAATCGTTCTTCTGCTGGGAACCTCTCATTACTACAGAAAATATCTTACTTCTTGAAACACCCACTCATGTGCGAATGCAACTCTCTTCTAGGAACATCCCATTACTGTAAGATTCTGTTACTAGAACTCGTATTTCTTGGGAACACCCCCATTATTATAAAACGCGCTTCTACCCAAAAACTCCACTATCGGAACATTATTCTGTTGGGAGCACTGAACACAC
This sequence comes from Catalaphyllia jardinei, assembly GCA_022496165.2. Taxonomy (NCBI): domain Eukaryota; kingdom Metazoa; phylum Cnidaria; class Anthozoa; order Scleractinia; family Caryophylliidae; genus Catalaphyllia; species Catalaphyllia jardinei. Next base: position 19,095,606 of record CM042749.1, read on the forward strand.
CATGTTATTTGGAAGACTGACCCCTTATTGTGCACCCTGTTGTTGGTTTGCCTGCACCCTATCGGGAACACTCTGCTCTAGGGAACTCGCAACCATTGGAAGCACCCCTTATTGGAAACGACCTGAAGTGCAGTTTCTTGTGTACTTTTTATTTTCTGTGCACCGATACTCGTCCTACGCTTTTTCCTCTTTAAGGCCGCTTCTCTCTTGTTCAGTTAATATCCAGTTCGTTTCTCTTGTGTTAACAGTTGAAAAAAATCCTGCTGTACCTTGCATTACAGGATGAAGAACTCGATGACGATTTCGACTTCGGGGGACACGACGATGATTACGACGTAAGTCAAAAGCGCGCTTTGACTATTGTGTGCTCAACGTCTAAATTTTCCCGACCATATCGTTACATCACCAAGAAGACATTAGACGAGAGCAAAGAAAATAATATCGTACAAATTATTGCCTTATGAATCCTCCGTAGGGAAAATATGGCGGCATTTACCCACTATACCATGCGAACCTTATACAGCCCACAAAGTACAAAGAACACCATATGTTTGTAATATTTGTCCCTGTGCGTACGTCAGCATGTATTCTAGGTTTTGAAGATGTTGAAACGTCTCGGTGCATTTGAATGAGCGTTATTAAAGCTCTCGTGCGGTAAGAATGTGGGGTAAATGTACTAATCCCCCTCTGTTTTTTTTGCCTTCGGAGGATCCTGGTTTTACATTGCATTTAGATGCATTGCTAACTTTAAAGGAATGAACGAAAGAACGAAAATCCTAACGAACAAACGAATTTAACAACGAGCGAACGAAGTTACGAACTATTGAGAGAGCTATTGAGCAGTACGTATATTGCTTTACGACAGTACAGTTGAACCCAGCTATTTGGAACTCTCAGGGGACGCAAAAAATATTTTGAAACAGCGGGAGTTCGAAACAGCTGATAGTAACTGAAGGGCAAATACAAGGAAATTGGCTAAGAATTCGAAACAACGGCGAATTCGAAAGAACCGAGTACGAATTAGCGGGATCCAGCTGTAACACCGGTTATTTGATAAGGCTACCTGGGAGTCTTCCAGTGTGGAATTGTTATTGATTTTTTATATGTTATCTCTTCACAGGAAGACCTCAATATTGACGATGACGACCTTCTGAATGACGACGACGACGATGATGATATTCTAGATGATTAACCCCGTCATGCCGTGTGCTCCTATTATGAGGGTTTACTTCTGTGTTTAACAAATGAAATGGTCCTCGCATACTTCGTCCTAAAGGCTTGGACTGCCAGAAATGTTCTTGCTTGCCGAAATTTGCGTGTGTCGACGAGACAGAAAGTTTATTGAAATGCCGCCTTACTCGATAATAATTTTCGATTGAGTAGTCGTACGTTAAGTGGTGTTGTGTTCAGCTAATCGAAAGCCAAAGTAATTCTTGGCGCTGCATGTGCGTTTGTTGGCTTTACGATGGGGAGGGGAGTGTGAAATACCAAGAAATTTGGGGTTTCTTTGACGTAAATATATATTTTAAGAGGGTGGCAGTGATTCGTCTTCATTTCAACTCGAGTAACACACATAGTGTAGGTATAAGAATACATATAAAATAAACTAATATCTTATTGATTCCAATGTTATCCTTTGCATTTCATTCTACATGGTGTTGTTTGTGTTGTGGGAAACAATTTGTGCATGTTCTCACTCTCTGAAACCGAAAGAAAGAGGTGACTCACCTGGAAATATCATTTTTCTTCGGCAGTAGAACCAAGTTCTTTTCAAAACGATTCAACATTGCAATATATTTTATCTTTAGACTTGAAGTGCGTCTAATTGCAATAGCGTACATTTTCAGACGTTCGATCTGAAGCAACTTGTGCAAGCACAGTGCTTTCATTGATGGATTTATGTGCGTTATGATAGGTTTGACGATGAATTTAGATGTAAACCGCAAACCTGTAAACCTAAACTACGTTGTTACAAGGCTTAAGTCAGTTGAGTGTCGTTTTTTTTTGTTTATTGAAAGCGTGAGACTCGAACTTACATCTTGCGATAACGCAGTTAACAAGTTGTGTTTATTGAGCATTAACAATAGATGACTTGTCTCCGGGCTTGACTGGCAGATTTAGTTATTTACTCGACGGTAAGAGCTGTATCTTCTATCAATGCGTTGTTTTGGTGGTGGCATCCAGGATCTTTTCCTGTTCTGTTTAAAATGAAGTAAACAGGAACGTTAGGACATGTTTTCTACCTTCTTCCTGGAGCCTGTCTAATCCTTTTCTGCGCATAGGACACTAAGAAAAGCCCTTCAACCCCTCTGTCTCTTGTCAGGCGTTCCCTCTGCGTCAAGGAGTAACCATTCAACTGGATAGGGCTTTTCTACCTTTCGTCAAACTCGTGTGTAAAGTTCACGGAATTTAATTCAACTCTATTCTAGACCAATTCTTGGAACTTGGAGCCCTTCCTCCGACTTACTTTACTGCGTGTTCTTATGTTTGAGACACTCGGATACAAAAGTGTTGTTTATGTGTTGGTCAGTGTTTTGTGATCTCTGACTATTTATATCTGTAACTGAAAGTAATTGCGTAAATAAAGTAACAGAAAAGACGTAATATTAAAGAAAAGGATTGTACAAAACGTTCAAGCTCAAGAAAATGAAAAGGTCACGCAACAATATGAGGAACGTCGATGAATTTGAAAACAAATTAGTCACAGTTCGTTTTACCGTAAATCGTTGGCAGTAAAACGACATTCCGCAGATTCGTTTGAATTCTTTGTTCTTTTGGGCTCGCAACTCTCTGAGGTTCTCAGCAGAAGATCCATCGTCACCATTGTAATTAGCTTTCACGGCAGTCGCCAGCAACAACAGGGTGGCCATTGTAAATAGGAACGTGGTTAAAACTTGCATTTTTATGGAGCGGTTTTTGTCGTCGTCAGCACTTGTTTAATGTTACTATGTGGAGTAAAATTCAAGAAGTCAAAATGTTTATCTGGGATGACACCAGTTTTGCATTATTTTAGCATTTTATTTCACAGAACTGCTAAAATTTACCACGAAATTAGCCATTTCTGGAAGCGAGAAATAGAGGGACACGCGGCTTTTTGGAGAAAAATGAGAAAGATCCGGTAGTTGTAGGTAATTGACGTCTTCACCCATTCCACCTTTCTGGTATCTTGAATCAATTTTGTTTCCCCATCAATTCTGGTGAATAATTTAATTCTCCGGTAAAGAGGACATTATTAAAAGGAGAAAAACAATGATATTAAATGCAAGTAGAAAGTTAAACTTAGAATGTTTACGTTTCTCATTGCATTTAATATCAAAGAGAACAATGACGCAAAGAAGGACTCAGTTGTACAAACGAAAACTGTTTTGTCCAAATCTATGTGGTCTACAATTTGTTCAATGTTCAAATTTCTTTAACATTGTCAAGTAATGGTTTGCCAAGAATTGATGGACAACTTGGCCTCGTACTTGATTTTTGCAAGTTTATGAACCAGGTTTGTGGATGCCTAGGTCCATAGCTATTAATTATGAATTGGAATAGACGTATTTCCACCCATATGGGACTGGAAAATCTGAGAGGGTTCTGACCCCTCCCGTTCAGTTTGATAAAGTTGTTTCTAAATACACTTATCACAATTCGATAGTGGAAATTTGGTCATCGAGCTCAATCTATATCATGAAAACGACTAAAGAGTGGTCAACATGGGCGTAGCCAGGATTTTTCAGGGGGGGGTCACACTGAGTCATTCAGAGGGTACTCACCAGATTGTCACCTGAATATTGTTGGTTGTTTGCTTACAAAAAGGCTTACAAAGGGAGGGTCACGGGCACCCTAGGACCCCCCCGGTTACGCCCTTGGTGGTCAAAGCATAACCACTGAAATGTCGCACGCACTCAAAGTATAACGTGGTAAAAGATGCTTTGTAAAAATTTAATCTTATTCTGTCACAAGTAAGCTTTTGTTTGTCTCCCTGCTTTTTTGTTTGGTAACATTTTCCTTTTGCATTCATACTTTAATTTTGGACTTGTCGTTAAGAAGTTAATTAAAATGTGAAATACAGTGCTTAGAAATTACACTGTGTACATCCAGGCTGCAATATCAATTTCCAATTTCATCCAGTTCATATATTGTTTTCTAAAACAATATGATTGAAGATATGTAAGAATTATTTTTCTTTTTCTGCGGCGTTTTAGTGTACATGTCCATTTGAAATATACACAAGAACTTAACGCTACAAATGCAAAACCATCGAACCTTAATCATACGAAATAAAAAAGAAATCGCCCCAACATTGATAAACCCTATCCATGGTTTCCGAACGCCCTTCAGTTGCTTCACTAGAAAGAAGTAAAAATCCAATTTAGTTTTTTTTAACAAGTTGCACCATTTTTCACTACAATGCTTTGCTTTGTACTTGATGTAAACGTACCTTCAAGAGATCATACGATGTCTCATCTGCAATTTTAAATCCACGAGCGAGGCGGGAGCTAGCTTCTCAGAAACTAAAATTGAAGATGCTTTGAAGCCTATATAGCCCACTGACAAATTATTCTCCATATGTGAAAGCACGGTCAACAATACGATTCCTCCCTTTCAATTTCCAGAGATGATTCTGACTCACAGCGCTTCATATAACTGGTTGTAATTACACGCCTTAATGAAGACATGGATGTTATTAAATTTTATGACACATGGGTTGTCGATAAACGTTTGCATTGTCCACACATGCACGGGTAATTTAAAATGACAAGTAGTACGTAAGTTAAAAGAGGCATGGGGGTTATTTTTTGTCCGCTAATTGAATTCGCTTGAAAGATGAATCTTGCCACCCTTGTCTTCTCGTTGTTAAGTGCAAATTAATATCTCCAAAAAAATTTCTCTTTTAATCTCTAGTTTTCGTTAGTGAAAGAACGTAGTAATTTAACATTAGGAATTACCAAGAACATTGAACTACTGAATTTTACTCTGGCGACTTACAACTAAGGACTTATTTTCTTTGACAGCCTACAAAGATTGATTTCTCGGCAAAAATTCGAGACAAAGGTTTAAAGTTACTTAGAGATTTATTTACAATGAGCAGCAAGGGCATTTGCATTCACTTAAACTAACGAAATCAGTTATAAATTTGAAACAAAGAAAATCCTTCAAAAAAGATTGACAGTATTGGACTCAACATTTCTCTCTATTTTGTAATTCACCAAGAAATGGCGACTGGTAAAATGAATTCAAGGGCTAGAGAAAAGGGCTCTTCATTTAGCTGCAGATGTTTTGGCTTTTGTTGTAACACTTTAACAACGGATTCAGGGGACAACGACGAAACGCACTCGATGAAAGCTTTCATTGTGGTCGTGTCACTGCCAAATTGATGTAAAATTTTATATAGCAATCATATCAATATATACGTTTTTATTTGTAAGTCATCCTCTGTTGTGTGATGAAACAATTTAAAATCATCGTATCATTTTGTTCTATGCCAGTTGAGTTTTAGTCAGATCGCTATCGTAGATTTTTTCAGTCTGCTCAGTAATCGAGTTTCGTGTTTTGTTACTTCTTGGCTATTTGCCATTTTGCCGATTATTTTAGAAGCTGGATCCAACAACAAATTGAATAAACTAACAAGAAAGAAATGTTTCCACTGCTTTTAGCTTGAATTTTGGAAAGCAATTAATTGGACTGTCGTAATTTAGGATCCGGCCTCTCCGAATGAATTACAAATACTGAGACATAATGGCAGTTGAGTTCATGTTTTGTACACGAAGAGAAGAGTTTAGAAACATCACTTTGATTTTGGGAATGTTTGCATTTATACTATTTTGTTCGTAGATAATTTCAACTTGTCATCATTCTCGACTTCTACTACGCATCCCATTCAATCAACATATTTTCGTAGAATGAAGGTGTTTGTCTTTGGTGGTTGCTTTTTGTTTTGTTTCTTAAAATTTAGCTTTTCGCTTTTTGTTATAAGTCGCGAAACGTGGATGAAACACAACCGAAAATGCGTTCTAGGAATCATAGTCTACCTCTTAGCATTGGAATTATACTCTTAAATGATGCTTGAAATTGTTTACGTTTGTGGAGCCCTCCTTTGAGAAGTAAGGGAGGGGTTCAAACAAAATCTATTTTCAGTCAAGGCTGGTTTTTACTAGAGCATAAACAGAAACACAAGCCCAAGCACAAATGAAAACAGCCGTGACATAAACATAAGCAAAAGCAGAAACATAAGAAGAACGAACCCACTTTTTTGTCTTATTTGTCTCTGTAGTAACGCGCTTGAAACAGAAGTGTTCGTTTTTCTTGTGCTTATGCTCTAGTGTAAACCAGCCCTCAATTTGTACGACACAGAAGTTCGTGTACATCATATCTTATTTTGTTTGCTTTGCTTTATCGAAAACAATTGATTATGATCGCTAAACCCTCGACAATAGATAACTGATAAAATCGTTTTACAGTGATGGAAAGTGTTCCGCTACCTCGGAGATTTAAGCAGTTTATACCATCCACTTTATTAGCAGTTTTGCTTAAGATAAACTAATGCGCCATTTGCAAGTTTTCATTTAATTATCATTTTGCCGTGGAAAGCCAAAAAACACTTCAACTCTGCTGTATGCCAGCTCCAATTCAGTGTACGAATACTAATGTGTAAAAGGCTTTTTTTCTTTTTTTTCTGTCCAAACTGGACTAAGAAAATATCTTGACAATCTCCTATAAAAGAAAAGGCATTTAATTTCGAGTTAAGTCAGGTAGATGCACAATACTTTCATTATTTTGGTGTTAAAACGTAAGGCTGTTTCTTCCAAAACCTTTGCTATCTTACTGCTTTTGACAAATTTTTTTGGAACATGTACTTGACAATGATATCTGTTAATTGATAAGACTTCTGCTTCGTATACATAGTAATTCATTGAAATGATTTGTTGAACCGGGGGGGGGCACTAGGAAGGCCTAATACTGTTGATTTTGGGGTTTTGTTGTGATGTGAAGGAAGAAAATCCTACTCTGTCTAGCTCTGATATAACACAGCGCCGTAGCTAGTAACAGGAAAACCGAGGCACTTGCCTCGGTAATTTGGTTTTCGTTTTTATTGTTTATAGTCGTCATAAACACGCTAAATACCCAGGAAGAGAATTTAACCACGGACACTGCCTCAGTCAAAATTCTTTCATGGACATTGCCTCAGTCTTCACTCTTTTCTGGCTACGGCCATGTAACAGGCCCATTGAAATGTTGATGGGAAAACGTGGTAATGGTAAGTGGTAAGTGGTAAGTGGTAAGTGGTAAGTGGTAGTGGTAGTAGTAGTAGCCTTCTAATAAGTCCGGAAGATGACAAAAGTAATGAACATAACACTTCTTGGTACTAACAAACTGACTTTGATCAAGTGGAAAGCAATTACAGAACAGCGGGTTTTGAGAATATGAAGTGAGATCTTATTTTCAGTTCCCTGGTTTTCGAAACAGCTTCATTTCCACATGTCAACTTTGGTAACAATTCTAAAGTATACATTTTGAGGCATTGGTGTTTATATTTAATATAGTTTATGAAACCGCCCAGGAGGAAGCTTCCAACCGCAGAACGGAAAGACTTACAGCAGAGATTCAAGAAAACTAATCAGTGTCTTTCCCCTATTTTGCGTATTAAAAAAAATTCCAAAAAATGACTATAATAGCACTTCTGGGGAATAAACATGTTGTACATGTAGACCCGGGAAAGCAGGTCAACGATGACCTTCATTTATCTTACGTTTAAAGCTGATCTTTTAGCTAAAGAATGGTTTCTGTGATGTTTTGGTAATGCTGTGCATTAAAGCGGCTGCACAACCGCATTTATCGCCAAATCAGAGAAGGATTTGGGAGATTGTAAGTCAATTGGCAATTATAGGATTGGACGAGGTTGAGCAAAATATCTTGATTTGTCAGTGGCGAGCAGATCAATTATTTACCGAAGCTTAGCGCTGCCTCGAATAATTTTTTCTGCAAAACACTAAAAATCCACGACAGTTGGCGATAACCGGATTCAACCATTGTTTTATCTTTTGATCACCAAGTTTGGTTTTAGATTTAAATCACTCGGCTCTGACAATCTGCCATATTGCGTACAAGACCGTGATTACAATTACGCTTGAGCAGAATATTTGTAGCGAAATTCATGTACGCTGTATTACGCATAAGCAAAATATTATTTGTAGGCAGTTATTCCCAGGTCATGTGGTGGACTTAAGGCCAATGAAAATGAATGCATCAAATGATATAATTTGCGCCACATCAGTGGCTGTGGTTTCTGATATTGTCATCTAACATTTAGGGCATCACTCTTTCTGGGTAAAGACAAACAGCTACATGTAAATATTTCCTTGTTGTTTCTACTAACTACGTCTATTTTTAATTATTTGGTAGGCATTACAAGAATGAAGTATAATTAACGTTTTCTAAGACGTCGTGTGCATATAGTGTCAACAGTCATCAATAAAATGTTCTCGAGGTTAATACTCTTGGCTTTTCACTTTCTGTAAGGAAGGTCATCTGCATTTTTTCGCCATTTGGGGAAAGGCATCCATCTTTTCTGTTTTAAAAGAAAAATAACTGCCATGAATATCAGCGACTATTGAAAAACAACAACAGTAACAACAACCGCAAAAAAGGAAATTAAACAACAACAACAACAGAAACAAAAAACCACTACGAACAATACAGGCCTCCCAAGCTTTCTATCCGATTACCTTGGACGTGACTCTTGCTTATAAGCGGTGTTGTGTTATAAAGAATCGATTGATAAGGGCTTATATTGGAACGCAACGGTTTGCTTTTAACGTCAATTATCCTTATAATTTGTGAAATCTTACCCTGTTGTATTCTTTGTTGTTTGCCAGCTTCTCAGGCCGATCTAAAGCGATTTCGGCGAGTTATCGTTGTGTGGGTTTCCGGCATTGGTCACAACGATCGAGTTTGATCGGCGTGAGGAGCTGGCAAAACACAAACAAAACAATACAAAGCACCACATATGGCCAAGAGTCACACGTCCATGGTAATCTGAAAGCTTGGGCTGCGGGTGACAACAACAGCAAAACAAACAAACAAAAAACAGAATGATGAAGTGATTTATTTTTACCCCGTTTTTGTCGCAACCAATCCATGACATTCCACAGATCCGCTTACGTTGTTCGTGTTGTTCGACAGGTAAATCTCTAAGTTCTTGCATAGACATTTCATCCTGGTCCACAGGCAGAACCGGTAACGGTTTAACAGCATTCAACAGCAACAAGAGGGTGGCCATTATCAAAAGTAACGCGGTTAAGACTTGCATGATTTGTTATTAGCACTGTAGTTTCAGTCCCTGCCAGAAATTAAATTGAGTAAGTTAACTTGAATGTTTTATCTCTTGATTATCATCTTGTTCTCGCGCCACTTATAAGCTGGTTTGGGCCGTAATTGAGAGATGCTTTTTGCCGGGAAAGTAAAAGAGTTATCGCCCACTCAAGACTGTCCCGTTGTGTCAAAGTTAAGATGAAACATACTCTGTTGAAACACCTTTTTCACCCAGAGTTCAATAAAGAACTCAGTTTTTATCTCGTTTTAAAAGTATAAATGTTAGTTCTACCTATGCCATGTTTTTTTTAGCAAGACTCCCCTGTTGATAGTTAGGCGTTGATCAAAATAATAACAATAATAACAATAATAACAACAATAATAATAATAATAATAATAACAACAATAAAGATAATAATAATGGTAATGATACTGATGACAATAATAATGATATGTGTTGTTTCAATTTTAAAGTATTGATCAAGCTTTGAATTATCATGACATAATGATGAATAGAACAAATAGACAAAAAATAAAGTTCTCTGGGGCAAGTCTGGTATGTTGTTGCTTAAGCATTAAATTATGTATTAGAAATAGATTTTATCGTGTTAGATGGAGAAAAATATAATGGGACCATTTGTTCACGTTTCCGTAAAAAAATATATTACTGTAGCATATGAAAATCAGAACTTTTGGATAAATCTATTTCTAGCAATCTTTCCTTCGAAATTTTGATCAAACGTTTTCATTTAACAACGACGAGACAATGACTAAAATGTAATTCAGCGAAAACTGCCTTCATTGCTCCTGGAATATCACGTCTATCAAGTTTCTAATCTAGTTGAAGTAGAGTCCCCTAACATGACATCTGAAGTTCCATAATAAGATAGTATTAACCAATCAATTGCAAGCTGGATTTGTTTACGTCATTCGGAACAATCACCGTCTGCTAATAATCGCAAGCTCGTTGTTAAACCGATCGGTGTGTTATGAAATAAACGTATTTCCAGTCAGAATGCAAGTGCATCGAATAACAACGTTATCAACTCAATTTTGGCCTAGTAGCAATATTAAGATCATGATATCAGACGCCGTTTGATATCATTCGTGATATCATTTGCGTCGCGGCTTGTGTGTTGAAATAGGCAAAGTGGTCAAGATATGTTGAAGCCCGAAGGCGGTTCACGAATTTTTCACTGAATCGACATTTTTGTGGGGACAGCTCCCGTACACTGTCCGTTCGTTTTCAGTAAATTCTAAGACAATATTCTCTACTTAAAGCCGCAGATGTCATGTTATCAGAAAACTAAAGAAAAGCCCATTTATTTCAAACAATAGCGTGGTCTTCCATTAAACGAAACTAAAAATTGAATGGCCAAAATCTTGTCGAGCGAATGTAAAAGAAATATCTACTTAATCCTAGCACTGCGCGTCAAAATTTTCACAAAGAAGCTATTTACACGAGTACATGCAGGCTTAATAAAAATGTCAATAGATATATAATTCACTTCAAATATATTACTGACCCTATTATGATCCCAAGCAATATTGAAGCTATCAAAGACGCCCTTTCGCTTAGCGTTCAGTTAATGTTCGTGTTTTATTTCCAAATGTAATTTGTATATATGTTAGCGTGTAAGGGTAGAACATAATGGACAGAATGCGATGTCGTGTTTTCAGTTTGGAAACGAAGCAACCACTTGTTCTCACTACTAATATTAATTTAAAGAGATCCTAGTTTTAATGGCTGGTTGTGTACCTACCTGCAAGAGAAATGGAATCGTAAGCCTCTTTGAGTGAAGCAGATTTCTCCTTGTAGCACAATCTTGGCTTCAACCTCTATGATTTGCACAACCGTCTGTCGATCGGGTCTTCATATATAAAAGTGCCGGCCACAATGAGATTCCTCCCATTCAATTTCCGCTGATAACTTTAATTCACTGTTCTTGAAATAACCTTTGTTCTTACATTTCCTTCAGGCGTCGTTGTGTTTAAATTTCTTGACACATATGCCCTCGTTAACGTTTGCATTGTCCAAAGTGGCAATTAAAAACAAGACCATCGTAAGCCAGAAAGGCTGTTGAAATATTATTGCTTGTTGCTTAATGGGCTTCGCTGAAATACAAACCGTGCAACTGACAGTTTCTCATTTTAAGTTCGAATTCATGCTTCTAGAAAATGGACTGACTTGTCATAGCTCTTTGCCTAAAACTTCAGTTAATCTTGGACATTTTTGCTTCTTATTACCATGTATAGACAACTATGTATATAAAAACCTCTCACACCTGTTTTTTACTTCTTTAACAGGAAACTGTAAATGTAGAAGTTGAAATTAATGTTTTTCTTTTGCATTCAGGAGTTTTACTTCCACTCGAGATATAATGACAATAGTTTGCAGTTTTCTTTAAAAACGAAATTTTTAAAGGTTGACCTTTCGAGGTTTTTCACTGCTGTTTAATTGCTTGGAGTTTCGTGTCTTTTTAATGACGTGTTGAAATATAGTTGCACGCCATTCAGCACGATTTATATTCAAATTAAGTTCAAAAAACGTTTTAGTAAACAAGGAAGGAATGCCTACGCAGATAGCTTTTATTGTAAGAATCCATCACCAAATTGTCTGCTAGCCCTAAAGTTCCGGCGTCTTTCTCACGAACAAGAAAATGGCTTTTAGCAATTGAAAAGAACCGTCCTAAATTAATAGGAAATATTAAGATTTGTAACTTACTTTGGCTTTGTTTGTTCATAGTTCACTTCTCTCTAAATTCCCACCAGATAGAACACACGTTAACGGTTCTTCTATTCCTACTTCAGATTAATTCGTTTTGTTCGAGTTTATCTTTTTTGTGATAACAGACTTTTTTCCGAAAATAACGTTCTCAAGAGAAACTATGTGCGAAATCAGTAGCAAACATTCATTCTGAATTTCATAGTCAAAGCGCTAAAACTGTTGTGTCTTACATCTTCTGTGCATCTGTTTTGTTAATGTTAAGTCAGGCCTGTAAATTTGGTGTTACATTAACTGTACATGTATGTGTTGATAACTTCAGAGCCAGCTATTATTTCGATTCTCCCCAACCTTATGGAAAGTGCATTCAGTTTTCAGAAAGATTATTTCATGTACTCTTGTGAAAAGAAAATTTAAAGGCCAATATATAATTGTGGAAACCGTGCTTTGTACGATAATATATACACGATAAAAACGGATATATACCATAATTCTTTGTTTACTCGAAGTTTTTTGCTTTTATGTTAGCTTCAACCGTAGACTCAAAGATACCAGGGGCTTCTTACTTCTTCACCTTGACGGAAAACCTTTCAATTGCACTTTACATTTGATATTATTTATATTATCTAGATATCGTCGAGTCTTTCTCACGGGAAATGCTTTCAATTCACATGATCGTAATTAATAACTCATTTCTGGATAAAGTAAACTTTCCAGACTACTGACTACCATCTCTTGCTAAACACCCTAGGGATCTTTTCTCTCCTGTACTGAGTTCTTAATAACGTTTTGAATTGGTTGCAATTAAAATACCACTAAGCGGAAATTTACTGACAACCGCCTACTAGCAAGAAAGTGCGTTTAAATTTCTTTTTACATGCATTGTTCTATTTTTAAAGAAAAGAAAACAATGATTTCAAGAAAAACAGCTCGGCTATTTCTAGAAAAATTTTCTATTAGTTTGCATTTTAGTGTCATATTCCTTGTGACTTTGTTTTCTTTGTTCAAATTTTAATCAATGTAATTTTTTATTTATAATCTTAAAAAGAATATACAGAATAACGGTATTTTAACGTTGTTTTATTTAAGCAAATTCAGTTATTCGTTTCAGCTGTATACATGAAAATAGTATTGAGCACCAGTTTGCAATCAAGTGCGTATGACTTTCCACCTATCTGCTGCCAATCAGTACATGTATACTGCAATTAAGGGTGACTCGTCCGACTAAGGGGCCCCGCCCACCCATTGCGGTATCTGGGAATACGTGCTTATCAGTAGAATCTATGAAACTAAACTCGATTAGAGAAATTTCGCATTAATTTTTCTTTTCCTTAATAATTTCTTTTTGATAGCGTAGCTTTCGTGACTGTCAACAGCCTTTTCGTTTTCGGAGGGTGTAAGGGAAGTTGTGGGAGTCTCCTTTATTTGAACAAGCCTTTAAAAATGCACTTAGAAATACAAACAGCTGTTCTGATGACAATGGGTTAAGTCTTAACAACCGGGTGTCTACGCATATCTACGTTTCTGAAGTACTCTATTAATTCGAACTTTTAGAGAAAGAACAAGAATACTCCCAGTTAAAGCGAAATTCCGTTAACCTACAAAAATATTGCACCAAAATACAGCACGTCGTTTAGGTTTGGTTTTGGTAACTCTTTTGTTCAAGAAATGTTTCTGCAAATTTCAAGCAAAAAAGCGAGAAGGTAAAAGCAAAGTGAAAAGTCACTCTTGGACAGTGTTTGCTTTTGCAGCTGAGGTGATAGTACAACAATTACCCTTGTTTTCGCCAGGACACGTTGGCTTTGACTTCCTCCGATTCGCAACGATCAAAGTCAACGAGTAAAAGCTGAATTCGAATACGAAGGCTGGCGCACTTTTCACGATATTTAATATCAGATGTTACATTTGGCTGCTCCTTTTTCTTGCTATCAATAAATATCAATGATCTGTCATCTTCGAACAGGCTTTTTGCCACCAGAGATAATTTTGTAACCTTTGACCTGGTTCAATCATGTCAAAGACTACTGTTAGTGCACAACGTAAGGGATGTTCATGATATATAGGTTTCTAAGCAACACCAAACACTAAGAAGGCTTTCTCACAAATATCCGGATATTTTCAGGAGAGATTAAAAAGTTTCCGAGATATAAAGTGTTTAAAAAATTTGGAGATATTTAAAATGTTCATAGCTTTTTTGGCTTAGCTTTGTGTTTTCCTCATTATTTTCTTGAAACAATAGTTAGTTCTATGGCATAAACAATCGAGTCCAGCGATTATTTACTTTAAAGGTGTATTATACATCACTTAAAGTGCTAAAGTAGCAGTTGTCCAAAATGGCGATGGCTGGTAACATAGAAATGCCCGAATCCTCCACCACTCCTGTAACTGCAAAACCTTTTTGAAAAAGTTGGCCGAAGTGATTCAAGAACACTTTATTTTTAGTTTATATTTAGAGCGTTTCTCGAGATATTTAGAAAAGTTTACGCTATATTAAAAAAACACATTCGAGAACTTTCTGATTTTACTAGACATATTTGTGGAAAGGGCTATCACTGAGAAGAGGGAAGCTGCTTTAAAACGTCTTTTTTACACATATTCGATTCCGAGGTGCTTATGGCGTTCCTCTTGAAGCGAAAAGCTGACGAAACAACTCCTGGTGTGCTCGCTAGTTTTCGTGCAATGTTTTGATTGGTTGTTACAAATAAGACGGAGCATTCACATATTTTACGATGATGTGTACGGGTACAAATCGACGCTTTTAGTCGCGACTGAATTAAAGTGAACAACACAGATGAATTACGTACTTTTATAATGTTTATTTTGTTGAGCACTTTGAAAAATACTTTACCAACGTATGACTATCATTTTCAACTGGGATAAAAAAGGCAATAATTTTATGTTTGAGAAAAAGTTGACATTTATTGTTGAATGACTTCACTACAAATTTATCTGTGAAATAAATAAGTTCCCAGTAACAATAGGTTTTGTAAAAAAAAAATAAAACGAGAAGGAGAATCTGAAATCGAACGACACTCAGTTAAAACATCTGCTTGTCTTCTTTGACCTATTTCGGTTTTTGATTTCCGACTACTATCTTTTTCTTTTCTCTGAAGTCTTTTTCAACTGCCTTGAACGCGCATGCGTCATGTATTGATTTCAAAATGAGGTGAACTTTATTAACATAAATCACTCTGCTTTTGGTCAAAAATACCAGAACGTCTAAAAATGGATCTCACCACCCACTAAACGTATAGTTGACGTTAAACGGAGGGCAAGTAAATATGTCAGCGGCAGCTAAATTTAACAGCAGAATGTCATTCATATCATTAATTTTATTAGGTCTGTTCATTTATTATCATATGAAGATATAACAAAACACTTTGCTGCTTTTTATATCACTCGGTCTAAGTTAAAACCAACAACATCTGAAATATGTTATTCGGCCTACTTTTTTGTGGGTAGCATCTAGTTTTCCACCGAGCAGAAGTTCCAGTGCATGTGCTCAAGAAAAATCTTTCTTCTATTTCCTGCCTCAGCAACGAAGCATATATTGAAAGAAAACGACCACGCAGGCAACCGAATTTAATTTACTCTCCCGTTGGTCTGTGATTAGCAATGGTTGTCATCTATGAAAAAAAATGTAATTTGTTCACTGCTTGCAAAAAGGAAGACAATTCATTTCGATCGGCTTTCTCTCATTCCCGCCTCTTTCATATAATTGTGGGTGACACTGTTTACCCCAGTGAATAACTTTTAAAATTATTGACAGTTGATTGATAAATTAAGGATGGTTTTGATAGCGGGGTTTCTGTCATTTTACTTTTCCTCCTGTAAACGACCTAGACTTACTTCCTTAGCTGGAAGTGAATGATTGTGCGTTCTATAAGGTCTGAAACATACCTTGAAAGACACTTACGAAAAAAGGATCAGATTGCACACATCCTAATTTCTTCATAGTCAACTAATAACAAGAAAAAAAAGCGAAAAGAAAATTTCTTGGAACATTCCAGCCAGTTTGTTTAGAACGCTCCTTATGTAAAAGAAACATCTTCTTAGTTAGTTGGTAGTTAAGGTACATGATACTCAAACAAATTTAACGAGTCGATCGTTTAAAGATGGTCGCAAAACAGGAAGAAGATTAAACGAAGATAGTCTTATTGTTCCTGGTTTAAAGCCACCCAGACTAGCGAGAGAGACAGAGACAGAGAGACAGCAGGCTAGCTTTAAAAATGAAAATAAAAACAACTAACAGAAAACGGTCAGCATCTCACGTTACCCACAGCTTCGATAAAAGGCATATTGTAACCTCACAGTGATGAAATTAATTATTCGAGACAAACAGGACCGATTGAAGGGGAAATAGTGTGAATATTCGCTCTAGTGGCGTAAACGGATAACATTGTGTTGTAGGGGAAAGAGACTTTCCAAGCAATGTTTCCAGGTCTGTCAGCTCTGTGGCTTCGATACTAATGATAATGAATACAACTTATCTTTTCTTTTTATGCTTACTTTTGTAAGACAGCGACCGAGCGGGAGGGGGAGGGGCTGGTAGGGCTAGAGCCCTACCATTTGTTTGCTAGGGTTGATTTTGTAGGGTTCTTGACGACATAGAGAACGTAGGAACTTTTACCACTTAATGTAACACAATGGCGAAAAAATTACTCCTAATGCTTGTTTTACTAGGCCATATTGTTAAGCCCTGCCACTTTACGTACTCTCCGAGGCCCTTGTCAGACTGTTATACATTCCATTCGCTATCCATCTCAAGAATGGAATTAAAGCGAGTATGGAATAAAATTTATATTGATAAATTCATTATGGTCATTGAGAGAAATGCCTGGCTAGTTTCGAGAGTAATTCGCATTAGTCATAGTACAGTGTCACAATGGCGCGTGGAAAGTTTCAAGTTAATCACGTGGTACAGGCACCATCAAAAGAAGAAATCAAGGACGACCAAAAGGAACGTAAAGACAAATTGTACAAAGAGACCGTACTGAGATGTGTTTAACTTCATGGACCGGCTGCAGCCACGTCTGTCGCTAGGAAAAGGGATAGATGGAGGCAACTTATCTCTGGTCCAATCCCCCACCTGGGGCAAGGAACTGAAAGAGGGGCCATCATGTGTGTCACTAATCTCGTTCCCAGAGGCCGCGATCCTTTTGGTAAGCGATGGGGATTGGCGACGGGGTCCCCATTTTTCCAGCACATGACAAAAGGGACCCCTAGGGACGAGGTTGGTGTGTCACGGTCTAGTTAAGGAGAGCATGCGCAGACGTGTGACCAAATGGAATGTGATCTTACTACATAATAACCTGAATACCATGAACAGAGTAACCAGCAGGAGAAGTTATTTTTCATTACATGCATTTATTGTTACAATTTAAGAATGCCCAGAACCAAATCTCTTACAATATTTGGGTTATCCAGGTTACACTAAAGAATAGGTGTCATGTTTTTTGTTCATTCTCTTTTTATATATATTCTGTTATACTAAGAGATGGAGATCATAGTAATATGTTATTTCTATTGATGTAATGTAACACAAAGAGTCTTAAACAATTTTAATCTCGTGCCAGAGAACTTCGTATTCAAGATGTCAATAGGGAACTTTAGATTGGACTACAAGTACGAGTACAACTTTTCAATTCTAGTTTTCAGGCTTCACATTATCACAACACATACCCATTTCATCCCATGAGCTACTCTCTCCACCTAAAACCAACAGGAAGAAGGAGGGCCCTGGAAATGTCACTGGTTTGAAATTCGAAAGTCGTACTTGTACTCAATCTCGTACTCGAAGTCCAATCTAAAGCTCCCTAATGAATCTTAAAACACAACTGAAATTGCTGCACTATATCTAAAGAATTAATCATCACTGAGTAAACTCTCATTCAATATGTCGTCCATATCATCGGAACCAAAGGAGTTGAACGATATTGAATGGTGGGATATTCCATTCTGTGAAATAGAAAACAGAATTTAAACAATATCAATATAAATAGAACATTCTAAAACGATAATTAAACTGAGTGACCTATTTCCCTGGGCCGGATTGTTCAAAGTCCGATTAAGCTAACCCAGGGTTAGCGAGAATCTTGATTTCAATTTTATAACTTTTTGGTCAGGTAATCCGTTTTTATTGTTTTCCCTTCAGTTTTGAGCTATAGTAATCTTAAAATATACCAAACGTTAGAGGTGAAAAACATTTTTAAACAATAAAAAAAACTATGCTTCAGTTAACGTTTAACCCTGGGTTAACGTTAACCGGCTTTCAAACAACACGGCCCTGGGGCCCGTTTCTCAAAGCTCCCGGTAATTACCGGGCCCGTTAAGCTGTTTTGTTTTCCATTCCAGATTGGAGTCTCAAAAGGTTTGAAAATTGTACAGTAAAGTTATCAGCTAAAAAAACAAAATGGACTTTATTAGAGGTGAGAACACACCCTACTTTTCTTGAGGCTTTGATTTCAAAATCTGATTCCGGGCCCGTTAAATTCCCAGGTCTTTCGAGAAACTGGCCCCTGGTGTGCTGCTGGATATTGCCTCGGTATTATTGGTTTTAGCTTTTGACAGTAGCGACATAACGAAATGAACATTTATATATGAGAAAAACTTCATGTTGTTATGTTTGCAGTGTGAACATCCTGACATAATGACATGATAAAAACAACACAACAGCATGAATACGACGACACAAGAAAAAATCTTTTCTTTAGGTTTTTACGTCGATGTTCACATTGCGACAAGAGCTATTACGTCTATTACGTTATGTCATTATGTCGTTATGTCGCCAGCGTAAACAATGCCTTACAGTTTAGTTTCTGTAAATTAATCAAATGTACTCTAACTTTTGTTGGTTTTCTCTATTTTTCAGTCTCTCTGACTCGGTACAGCTGAAATAAAAGATTTTTGTGGACGTCCAAAATGTTCCTTGTAAATTTAGAACACAGGATGAAAACGTGACCTAACGTAAAAGAAATAACAGCAAATTTCCGGATGGCCTTTATCTCAGTTGGCTATGCCATTTTGAAAATTTTGGATATTTGCAATGCAATATGGGTGATTTCATTTAAGAACGACGTCATTAATGTACCACGTTATATTCTTACAAGTAGAAGTTCCGATGCTTTACCGTCCACATTAGGAAGTTTCATAACCATTTAGTGAATACTTTTGGAGAAAAAAGAAGGAAAAACACCAGGCTAAATGGAAACTGCACAGCTCGTTAAAAGAAGCTGCTTTCTTTTACTGAGGATTGCAGTTCCAAAATTCGGTCAATCATAATCTTCAAGGCTCAATAAAGAAATACAGCTTTTCGAAATTTTCCGTTAGCTTTAATAGTAAAATCCGACGAAGTTCTTTACTGTATGTTTTTGTTCTTTTTTTTGGCCCTGACCGTGTACACAACACAATAGTTGTTTACTCCGTTCTGAGGAACTAAGCAACGGAAACGTGTTGGCTACGTAACTTATGCATAGTGTCTGAGAGCAAAACAAAAGATTGAGCAAGGTCGCGCTGACCTTCGAACATAAATCTTGGCATCTATCTTTGTTTCTTTGATGCTTGCCGAGCTTCATAACCATTCCCCTCCATTGACTATGCTAAGAGTGGAATAGTCTTTTAGCATTCACGCCTGATAAATACTAGTTATGCAACAGGGCTTTGGTAGATTTTCCCGATAAAAAACATATTAAGCTTTTAGCAGTGCTCGTTTTTTTTAGAAATTATGCCAAAATTATGCTACTTTCTGAAAACTATGCTCTCTGTCACCGAAATCATGCTGCCTAGATTTTAAGGAAAATAAAGATCACCGGTAGCTTAACGCTACTAATTGTGACTTTAATGAACATTTATATTCTACCTTCCAGTCATACAATCGCAAATATGCATTGCACACCTCCAAAAGCCAAATGATTAACAAATGATATCAAAATCAACAGTTTCTGGGTTCAGAATACGGGTCAGAAAGTTATAGCCCGCATACTTGTTTTAGACGCCATCCAGGCAAAGCCCTCATTCCACTATCAGTATGGATGCACTCGAGGACGACGCCATCTCTGATCTGAGGTCTGAGGGGCAGAGCCGCCGAGAGGCGAGCCATAAGCGTGGTGGCCTTACTAGAGTCTAAGTCTCTCAGATATGCTGACCACAAGGTGACCTGGAGCCTGCCGGACCATATTTGACAATGGGCCTTAGCACATACTTCAATATTTACCAAAAACAATAATGAATTATGCTAGAAATATGATGGTTTTTCTTTGTTTTGGAATATCCTACGAATCACTTGAATTTACTGTATGCTAAGGAAATGCAAGCAGCAAATGGGATATTCTATGGTATAACACCAAAACCATGCCATAGAAAATACAAGCGGCAAATGAGATATTCTATGGTGTAACACCAAAAATAGAGCCGGGCCAAAGCAATCAATGCGACATACGCGCTGCGCATGACGGGAAGGGTAGACGTAATACAGTCAAATGTATTTTGACTGGCTGTATTTTTTATAGCATGGTATAAATGCCGACCTTCTCCCCACTTGTGCGTTTGGTATGGACAGATGCTAATCTCGCTCACCCTTTTTCCATGACTACGCCTACTCCGCCTTCGCCCACAAAACCAAGTAAAACCACAGGGTTTTCGTTTTCTCCCTCGCTTCTCAATCTCATCCTTAAGGTCTCGTATCTCCTCGTCCAGTAGCTGAGAGAGCTCTGATGCGTGGGTATGGCGTGACGCTTGTAGAAGAAGTACAACGCTCAGTGCTGTCAGGAGGAGCAGCGACGTTTTCATTGTTTTAGCCTTTCCTGACACACTTGGATGTGTATGAACGTTTGTTACTGTAATACTCTAAAATGAATACAGTTTATGACAAATTAACCAATTTTAGAAAAAGAAAAATTTTCCTGGTAGATAGGTGTATGGCAAAAACATTTATATCTTACTTATCGCCAAGAGGCGACTGAAATGCTCTTAGATTCTATGGATTCCAGCACACCCACCCAAGCCCGTTTTGTTCATAACTTTCTGATGCATTAATCGTTCCTGCGCACAGGGCAGCTAGTAACCCTAGAGGATTGTCCAATACACCCGATACGTAACGGGTCGTTTAAGTGGCGACCATCTGTGACAGATCTCTGCGAACTAAGACCGGAAGTCATGTCATCTCATCCTGACATTATGAAAGGGAGTGAAAACCCTTTTGCAACTCGTTACGGATCGAATGTATTGGATAGGAATGTAAGTCTTACAATTGCTTGAACAATTTCTTAATCTTTAGGCGAGTGCACAACATAAAAACAGGAAACGTTTTACTCTGGTTGAGTCCACTTTCTCGGAAACCCGTCCTAAACTGTTTTGACCTTCTGGATGAAAGTAGTTTTGTCATAATTGTTTCTTTTCTCGAACGTTTTCACGGCAGCAATATTGAGATGAGAGGTCAGCTATTTGTTGGTGGACTAAACTAATTCTAGCCTGTAAGCTTTGAACTCTTTTCTTTGGTATCACACTGCTTTGTTTCAATAATCTGCATGGCTAGCATTCACGATACTGAAAACGATTCATGTAACTATTTGTTGTAATTTTGGGTGGTCAAATAACACAAAAAACACCCAAAAAGTCACAAAAGTCAAATATTTATCGGTAGATTTCTGGGTGTGGCGCAGTATAGTCGATCTGACACTTATTGATAAGTCATCTCACTACGTGAATGTACCAGCTGTAACCAGGAGCCCATTACTAGGAGCCAACAACTCCCATAATAATAAACCAATGCAACGGCATTTTTACAGACCAGACTATTTTTAGATATTTTTCCCGCGAAATAGGCCAGTTCCAGTCTACAAGAGCACGCTTCGGTAAGGGGTGACTTGAACATGTCGACATTAGTCCGTGCTTGTGATTACAATTGGTCTCTGAGGTTCCTGTGAGGATCTGAATTCGAGATAAATTCAAACTAAAAATAGATCGGTCTGTGAGAACGCCGTGACAGAATGATGAGGTAGTTGCAGGCTCCTAGTAATGGGCTGCTGTTGCAACTCGGTGTACGTACGTGTGAAGCGTGGTCGGAAAAAAGTCGTCAGTGCCATTGATTGTTTCAATAAGTGAGAGAAGTAACATTAAACTTCTTAGAACTTAAATACATATAGCGCGGGTATCCTCGAGGTTAAGGGGGCAGTGTCACGAGGAATTTACAGTTTTTAGTTAATTCTGTGCTAAAACTAATTACTTTGAGGCTTTCCTCATAAACGAAATGCTTCTGCGGTGAAGCTACTATGAAGATATCAAATGAATTTTATCAGATAGGGCTAACTATAATAAATTTCTTGAGGATTTTTTGAAGACGTAGCATAAAATCTTGAAAAAATGGCAATTTTTTTCAAGTTTCAATCCATTTCCATCCTTGCCATCCGTAGCGACAGCCAACAGGAAACAGTTTCAGTACCTTCAAATAGTCTTCAATAACAAAACTAGACCATTTTGGAATTAAGTTGATGCGAAGACACCTTCTAGCCTTATAAAGTTGCCAAATGGGTGACACTGCCCCTTTAACAAAATTGACCAAAAAGGGCTGTGTGCGTGTGTGGAGTGGGATTTATTGGTGAAGCGTTGTAGAAGTGAGAGATTTCGCTTAAGAAATACTTAAATTAATTAATTATCATATATTTGACATTGATATCATCCTTTTCTAGAACGATAAACAAAAAATCGTCAAATTCAAAGTAAAAGAATTTATGCCCTTTCCATCACTGATAAAATACTGCAGATTATCAACCAATTCTGCTCCAGCAGAAGTACAAATAGCACATATTTTTACGCCAACAAACGGACCTTTAAGACCGGTCGCGGCCCACTTGTTCCCCTTGACTCGAGGAGCCTCAAAGCTGTTGAAAGTCAGTATCTGAGAAACGATATGTTAGGATAGGAATTCTCTGCTAAAGTTTTGTTTTCAATTGGAGAGGTAAAAAATAGACATAAACGGCAACGGTTCTATAATCTTGAAAAGAAAAACGTCTTGCTCATCTGTTACTGAACATACACAAAACGCCCACACATCCTTTTCCAGAAATTAATTTTTGGCTCACCTTGTATAACCGGTCAAGAAACATTATCATTAATTGGCGATACCTAGGTGATGGTTTTAAGATCAGCATTTGAAGAGTAATCTTGTTTGATGTTGCTAGACATGGCCAATTAAACTTAAATGATTAAACGAAGGTGCAAGAAAAGACTTTTCTTGTTGGGACGTGAGAGAATACCTTAATTAGAATTATCTTACACGATGTTTATAGTTGTGTTTAATAACTTGGCCACCTTAACACCATTAATGGCCGTGATAATTTGAATGAGATAATTTATTTCTGGATGTTCTGAGTACATGGGGAGATCCATTAATTGTTGCCGCGTGGAATTGCTAGTGGACAGTAATAATGTTAACTTATGCAATGACAAAATGTTATTCAAGATTAAGGGTATTATTAAACAAGCAGAAGTTCTTCTATAAGGCCTTCAACTGGTAAATTTGTAAACCTAGTGCAAAGGATAAAATGTCGGTTTACACTGTATATAGACGTTTTTTGTAGAAAATGATCGCAAACGAAATTCATTATTTAAACTCAGAACAATAAAAGAAAGCCGGGACAAGTAGTCTCTTGAAAAAAAAACATTCAAATTAAAGTGAAAATCGAGGTTTTAGGTTTTTATTTTGGTAGATTCATTTTGGTAGGATCATGCCTTTCACTGCTGCTGTCATCCTGGGCTTTGCCATATTGAAATTATTGAGCCACAGAAAGGTGGTACACATCTTGGATATACCGTAAGACTATAAAGCGAAAATCTACGAAATAAGACACATATCAAAATTTGTGTATACTCACCACCAAAGCTAAACGACAGAAGAACTCTCTTCGGTATTTCGACACCAACACTGCGTACAAAAGAATCAAGGCTCTTCGACTTTTCTCGGATATCTTGTCACTGTGTGGCTGACCAGATAAATGAAACGCCCGCGAATGTGGGGATAACGTTGAATGATGGAAGATTAATGAACATCTTGATGAAAAAAGCTGTACAAGAGCTCCTTCCGCCTGCTAGGGCTTAAGAAATTCCCAATTTCTGACTCCTATACCCCTATTCCTTTACCCTTAACGAAATCTGGACTAAAGGTTGTTGTTACCTTGTCGATGAATCCAAGTCGTTCAGTATTTATCTGCAAGATCTTTTTTGTGATTAAATTCCTTCTGGCGATGACACAGCTTTGAAACTTCATTCGTGAACATTTTATGGTTTATTACATAACTGATAAATTTGTCCAGACTAAATAAGACAATTGCCTTTATTTATCATTTGAAACGTCGTTTACTTAATTTGAATAGTATTCCGCTAGTATATGTATAAAAGTTTCAAGGCGTTTCTGACCAGTAACAAAATAAAACGGGTTTCAGAACGTCGTACGAAGCAGATAAATTCTTACCACCAACAAAATGATATTTAGTTGGCTTGATACCCGAGCCAGATTCCAAAAAAGTGCTGTTCAATGCAACGTTAAGTTTAAACTATGACGTCAAACCGTGAAAATGTAAACCACAAACTATATTTTGTTGACTTGTGGTGAGTGACGTTTTTGGTGTTATCTGAGCTACCGATGACGATAAAGATTGCATCTTTAAAACACTCTTATTTTCATATTCTTTAGTCAGAGAGCAGAACAAGAAATGTTTGTGATCACGTTTGTGATTTCACTGTTTGGGTTATGTTCTATTCAGATTGATATTTTAACATTTCCCTGCAAAACCACCTTTCCCTAATTCACTTCCAGATTTCTCTGTTGAAAGGGCTTAAAACTAATCACAAATTCGAAGCGATAACATAATTTATGCATTAGCTAAGCATTCGTTTGAGCCTGGGATACATTACATGTTGAATACAATGTGGATCTCCCGCACCATCAAATGTCTTTCAGTCTGCGAAGGAAAACTTTGCAATGTAGAAGAACTAATCTCACTGAAAGTTGAGACTCCAACAGGTTATAATAGCTAAAACGTTTCAAACTAAAGTTAACTGTTAAAGCGGTCAACAGTTTGGAGGTTTAGAAAGTAACTGCAAAAGATGCACACTTAAGCCAAACAAGCACTTATTTTCATAGCTGTCGAGAAAATTATTTTCAAAAGGCTACAGTAAATTCAGTCTTCAAAAAAACAGTTGTTTCGAATATAATTTATTCATAATGAGAATGGTAAGAAATATATTGGCAGTTTGCTCTCCCGGCCAAATAAAAATGCAAATCAAGTAATATGGGTATTGTGGTCTCGTTATTCCAGTTTGAAAAAATAGTAGAGATGATATCGTAAACAATTTTTCAATGACGAAAGTTCGATGAAAATTGATCACCAGAAGAAGTAAAAGAAGACGTTCACGGCTAAATTCAATACACTAGGCCCTTTCTACCAGATACAAAAATAATGTACGATGGAAAACAGGACATGTCGATAATGGCAAATTTTAGGCCTGTCTTTGGATTGGCTCGAGGGCAGAAATGTGGCGTTCTGATTGATGGAATAGTACAACCTGATTTGTAGAAAAACTTGGTTGCAATTTCAGACATTTTTCTGTTTGCATAAACTTTTTTTTTTCTTTACAATTATCTCTGGTCACTAATTTTTTCAGGCGGTTGATGTATGGCTTTGGTCATCTCGGTATTGCTGTCTGTTTATCTTGCAGACTCTTGGCTCGACTGGAATAGTTTCTAGTTAATAAGCGAGGTTTCCCGACCAATTGAGCTTTGTTTGAAACGTTTATTCCAGGTCCTTCGTTTAAGAGCTCCCTGAATTGGGACAACAATCCTGGAACGTCTCGAACACTTCTAGTCTTACTTCCTTTATCTCGTCTAGTATTCTTGCCCAACGAGTGAAAGCGTGACTCTTAGCTTCGTATTTTCCCGTAATCTTGCCAATCACTTACTGTTTGAAGATTCTTGGCTGCAATTAATGTTCATATTTTTGGCGAAAAAGTTGGTGGACTCCGCACCACAATGAAAGATAGGTTTTGCTTTAATGTTAGCTATTCCGTTTGCCTTCGATTCTTGATTCGACTCGCGGACGGTTCATTTGTTGATGATGGTGGAAGTGCTCCTGTTACGCCGCAAATTGTAACAACTTTTGACGCAAAATATAACATTAACTCGAATTTAAACAACTTTTGATGCACAATGTAACATTTTTTTCACGCAAATTGCTACTCCTTGAGTAGCTCAGTAGATAGAGCACCCGACCGGTGTTCGGGAGGTCAATGGTTCGTTTCCTGTTGGGGACTCAGATATTTCTTTGATTCAGATAGTTCTTTCTCTCTTGTTGATCATCAGTTCAGCTTTCACATTTCATTACCGAACTTAAAATTCATCATCTTTATTCACTTATCAAAGTTATTATTATTATTATTATTATTATTATTATTGTTACTAGTAGTAATCAAAGATTATGAGAGTGCGTTCGACGCTGTATAAACTTTCATACAAATACCTTAAATGATTTCCCTGACTCTCAACCTCTAAAAACGAACCTTTTTTCATCAACAACCGGGGTTTTACTGAAAGATATTTCAGTGACAAAGTCCATGTCATTCTGATTGAAGAGGTCCCGGTACAAACTACGTTGCGTGACAGCGCCATTTTCTTTGCACTCACAAGTTTAAAAGGACTAAACTATTTGCATAAGCATTCAGATTTCGTGCTAAATATTCTCACATTAACTTGTTATGTTTAAGCGAAAAGTAATTATAAGCAGGAAGCTCAAATATAAGTAAACATTTGATATCGAGTGCTCGTTCATCGTAAACAAACTCCGTGAGACAGATCCGAGTATTTCCCCTGGCCTGATTAACAAAGTACACAATATTTACATTTCCGTTCCCTGGTTCAGGATCACTTTTATGAATCTTGCCTTCAGAGTACTCTTTCACCGATTCCAAATAATATTCGACCGGAAGCGACTGACCTTTTCTGTCGCAAATTGGAACTAAATCAACAAACGCAATCAAATATAGCCCGGGAATTACAACTGTTTCCACAGTTAACATCCCAAAGCCTAGGCGATATAAAATAGACAAGCCTCTCGTGAGCCCGAACGAACCTTTAAATAACATCATACTATTGAATATAATACTGCTCAGCCTCAAAATTCCACGGCAAAAGTATCCAATGGTACCTCTGAGATCGAGAGCACATGGAAAGAAAGTCCGAAGTCTACATGCTCACGTGCTCACATGTTCGTCACATGTATTATCACATGTCTCAGTTACGGCACCAGTTTACTGGTCGTGACATAGTTAATAACTATGCCGTGACATGCCCCTGCAAAAATTAAGCGGGGCGGCTATTTTTGTGTCCTTACAGGAATGTGGGTTTTCCATAATATGACCTACACACGGCAACCAATTCTCCAGAGTCACAGCCCAAAATTAGGATTGCGTTCCACTTCGTCGAACGCAATTATTATTATTATTATTATTATTATTTTAAGTTACCTTCGCTCTACTAAGGTCCGCCTTAATTTGCCTAAGAGGTTCACGCACCACTAGGCGTGTCGCCTTGAACATTGAGCAATGTGACCTTGAGATTGTAAAAGAAAAAGCGGGATTTAGAGAGCAGAGTTTGTTTTAAAAAACATTTTTAGATATTTTATGTTAATATATATTGTTTTCATAATAAAATATTTCTTATAAGATTGTTAGTTATTAGTTTTTTTAGATTAGCAATTTTTATCATTTCGTAAATGAGAGTATGAAGGAAAACAAATTTAACATGGGATAAATTTTAATACTTTTGAAAAGATTTGTATTATATTAGATATATTTGAAACTTTACTTATTACTATTATTTTAATTTTTTTTTATTTTCTGTAAATTTTTTATACGTTTCAAAGTTAAATAAAGTCGGATTTTATTATTATTATTGTTATTGTTATTATTATGGTTTCGATAGATGCGGCCGCTTGGTGCGTTTGACCTTGTATTTTTAGAAGCACAAATAAAATCTACTTGCATTTCAAACATATTTTCCATAAAACAATGTATAATAATCAAGGTCTCGGCAAGTGTAATCAGCCTCGGCCTCCGGCCTTGGCTGATTACACTTGCCTCGACCTTGATTATTCCCGATATCACAAAAACCTCATCCAATGATTGTTTATTATTATTATGATGATGATGATGTCTTTCAACAATTGCCATTCGCACCTAAGCTGCACAAACTTGATTTGCCAGATGATTGGGCATTTTGGTGTTGTCAGCACAGTGAGAAATGTGAGTGATTTACATAGAAAAATAACTCTTTTCACAAAGGAAAGAAACACCAGCCATCCTGATGACTGCTAGAGACACTCTCTATTATAAAGTTAATCGTGAGAGAAATAAACTGTAATCCACTCTAGCTTCGAAACACTAACGAAGCAAAAATGGTTAACCAGATGAATAATTGATTAATATTGTCATTTTTTTCAGATTTGTTCTCGATTAAGTATTGCATGCGCATCCCCACTGCGCACGATTTTCGCGTCATAAGTGCGTGCAAATGACCGTGTGCACGTACACAACGAAAAACATTTCCCTCTAGCTAAGCTCGATAACGAATTAAATGTTCCTTTTCTTTTAAACGAGCATGGTGACCTATATTTTTTATCACATAATAATAGTGTACATCAGTATATCTTCTCTATTTAAAAAAAAGAACTAAAAATTCTTATCGCACAGAAATAGACAATCCAGCTGAAAGCGTGCTAAAAACCGTTGCTCTGGAAAACAAATTATGACCTCGAAAACAACGACTATACGAACGCTTTACGTCCACGTCGTTTTAAATGGTGTGATTTTTGGATTTATCCCATGCGGGGCAAAATTACTGAATCCTGATTGGCTGAGACAGAGGGCAATTTTTCTTAATCACGAGGGCAAGATTACTTGATGCTGATTGGCTGAGCACACCTGCATTGAGTTGGTTTCCCGCTTCAAACGGATTTTGGAAAGAAATTTCAGAAACGCACACTGTAAATCAGAAAGATCTGTTTTAGCCCTAAAAATGGGGCCGTTTCGGTGAGTAAAATACAGTCCTATTTTTCAGTCTAATTTGGCTCTTTTAAATCAGGGCCAATACAGTCCAATTAGCTACGGCTGATTTGGTCCCTGGGCTGAAATGGGCCCTACCGTGGGCTTGAATAGCCTTTTGATGTAGCTTTTGTAGCCCAGATTACGCTCAAATGGCTCCAGGAAGGGCTGAATCAGACTTTGGCCAGCAGGGCTAAATTGACACTTTGGGGCTGAAACAGATCTTTTCAATTTTCAGTGCATCGCTTCTGAGTTTGATCTAAACACGGTTATTTCATCTTAACGTGAAAGAGAATCAACATGCAACAAAGTGCAGTCTTTTGGTGCAAAAAGGAAAATGATTTTTCCGACTAAATGCATTGATTCGCAGCCTGGAAAACGTTTGAGTGGGGACGGCTGGTGTTGCACGATTCATAGAATTGCAGAACTTCATGGCCGCCAAACTGAAAGTTAATTTCTTCCTTTTTCTTCGGGTCGCCGTATTAGTATTACAGCTCACCTTATCGGCGTAAAACCAGCGTAATTTGTGTTGGTACGTGAACTTTTCACAGTGGAAAGGACAATTTTGGATTCAAAAAGTTATTAGAGCTTGTTTGGACACTTGTTTACGTCTATCATCGATCGATGAAGTAGTTTCACGCCGTTGCAAGCTACGCAAAACAGGTGAATAAAATTAGATTGCTTATAGTTTTGCTTGTAAAGAAATTGCTTTGAGTGAATTGAACCAAGTTGCTGTGTTTAGCTTACTATTATAGTAGGCTTTCATCATGCTACTGCTAGCTTGTTGAGTAATGACAACCGGCAAACCTGTTTACGCGACGGCAAGACCTTGAAAGTTGTCCTTTGTACAAAATTTTACCCTTTATGTGATAAACAAGTAATCGCAAGTGCTCTCGGGCAACTAAGGATTAATTTCACGTGTATTTTCAAAGTTTTCCAAACTTTGTGAAAATACTCGAGAAATTAATCCTTAATTTCCCTCGGCCCCATGCGATTACATATACAAATTTTATAGCGGGAGCTCCGGCAGCTCGAAGGGCCGCCAAGCAGAGCCCCATAACCATATAGGAAAAAGAAACCCATGTATTGATTTTCTCATGGTTATCATGGGCAGCGGTGGAGTCGCGCAACATGGCGGCCATACTCCAAATAATAGGTTGATAGAGACATGCAGCCTTGGTTTACCGTGTACAGAAGGGGTTGTTCTTGGAACACGTTCCATCGAATGTCTTTGAAAATGACCAAGCGCATTTTTTGATCACAGTGTTCGTACCGCCTGTAAAACCTCTTTATTAAACATTTGCGCAGAGCGGCTGATTCTACATCTACATCTACATCTATTTTGTCGGCAACAACTATATACAGTCAAGTACAGTTATCACGCCAACATTAAATTAAAAAATAAATAAATAACATATTTGTTTACTTACGCAAGTCAGTAGTGTTATTCGTTATTCACTTGTTACGCTCACAAAGCAACGAACTCAAACAAGGTCTTCAGATCGATCGATGGCCGCTAATCTTATTTGAAAAACTTTGGAAACCATCGACAGCTTTTACCGCTTATGCTCGCAAAAAAAAGACGTCTAGCGCGTCTACTCTTTTTTTTTTTTTTTTTTTTTTTTTTTATTTATTTTAATTTTTTTTATTTTTTTTATTTTTTTTATTTCTTTTATTATTTTTTTTATTATTTTTTTTAAATTATTTATTAGAGCACTCACACTACTTACAATACTACGACTACTACAAATACTAAACAATACTTACGAACACAATGTACTTATTAAGCCAAATGAATCCTTACTTACAATATCGTTACATAACTTAAAACACTGGTTTAAACGTACAATATATTTATGATAAAATACAATTACAAAAACAATAGAAGGTTACAAAGGCAGCTATACAAAAAAAAAATAGTTATAATACAGTTATTGTTTAGACAGGACAAACTGTCCCCCATTTTTTAATAAATTAATCTAAAGTATTGTTCTTAGTGCAGATATATTTTTCCGTTTCAAATT
>CM042749.1:19138545-19163226 GCA_022496165.2 Catalaphyllia jardinei
AAGCTTTCGATTCAGTTCCCCACGAACGTTTGCTTCTCAAACTGAAAGGTTATGGAATCGAGGGTAACCTATTGCATTGGTTTAGAAATTTTTTGACAAATCGTCAACAACGCGTAGTGGTACGTGGCACCTTCTCCTCGTGGCCCCATTTCAGATCCGGAGTACCCCAGGGAACAATCCTTGGGCCCATTCTATTTCTTATTTATGTTAACGATATATCATCTAACATATCGTCTTCTATCAAAATGTTCGCTGATGACACAGAGGTGTATAGAGAGATAACAGACCTTGAAAATGACACTAGACCCCTTCAAACGGACATCGTTCGTTTGGTGGATTGGGCTACCCTCTGGCAGCTTAGGTTCAACCCAGAGAAATGCGAAACGATGCGCATAACTCACAGCCGTGACAGGTCGGTCCCCTCCTACATAATGGGATCAAGAATCACGCCCGTCATGATACGAAAGATCTTGGAATTCTTATCTCCTCTGATTTATCGTGGAGCGCCCAAATTCATGCCGTTGTACTCAAGGCAAATTGATCCTTGGGTGTCGTCTACAGAACACTTGGACCCTCAAATGTTGAAGCTTTTTTCTACCCTGTATAAGACCCTAGTGCGTCCTATTCTTGAATATGCCGTTCCAGTCTGGTGTCCATATCTAGTCAAAGACATCTTAGCACTTGAAAAAGTCCAGAGAAGAGCATCACGCCTTGCATTAGGACAAAGACGTGGAGACATGGAGTATGAAGACCGCCTCAAAATTTTAAATTGGCCCACCTTAGAGAAACGCAGACACTATATATCCCTTGTAGAGTGTTACAAAACCGTATTTAGCCTAAATGGTATGAATCTTAGCGACTCTTTCGAACTAGCTTTAGATACCCGGACACGTGCTAACCACCCTTATAAATTATCCGTGAAAAGCGCAAAAGTAAATCCATACAAATATTCGTTTTTTGTTCGCATAGTTAAGGATTGGAACAACCTACCACTGCACGTTGTTGAAGCTGAATCTTTTAAAATTTTTAAGACTAGATTTAAGTCTTTTCTCAACTTGTAAATATGTAAATAATTTTATCCTTAGGCATTGAATGTATTATGTACTTTTTTTTTAGTTTTAAATTTCAGGAAACGTTATAGGGTTAACCTCGTGTTTCCTTTCATGATGTATCTTTATAGTTACTTTGTTTTTCATCATGAATAAATTATGTTATGTTATGTTAAGTGTCTTAATTATTAATCTCCTTTTAACATGATAATTTCTTGAGCTTATTCACTGAATGCTTTTCGAATTATTTTTCAATTGCGTGACGGTGCAACCTAAGAATATTCATCCAGAGAGGCCCAGTTTTTCCCATGCGGGGCTAAAGGTACTTCCAAAATTATGGAGTATGGGCAAGGGTTGTTAAGACTTTAGCTTATTCTTGTTTTTAATGCGCGTCGACAAAGCGACACTCAGTACCATAAATATTCGCGGTTTATCTCGTCCTAAATCCTCACGCAACCTTGGAAATAAAATATGAAAGCTGTGAGAAATACATGACAATGCCTTGAAACATTAAAAAACCCACTTAAATTTTCAAAGAATACTTCCAAGGTCGAAGGAGGCAGCATAGATCTTCGCTTGCTATCGCTGACTATCGGTGATGCGAAGTACTTACGAGAGACCGCAAGATGGATATTTGGTGTGATGATTGGCTCCGAAGCAAATACTATTGTTACTCACTTACTTTCTGAAAACGCAGGCGATGGCAATAGTCACTGCTGCGCAAGCGCTGTAGTGACAAAAATTGAACCACGTACTGTACTTACGATAACGTAGATAATGGGCTACTAACCTACTTATATACTTTTAAAGGTACACAAGGGGCAAATGTGGTTTTTAAAACGATTATTACTAGTTCCTGCATCACAGGCTAAATTGAGCAGTAGCATATCTAGTTTGCATATTACAATCATATGGACTGACGTTTACTGCCCTTTTCCCTTATATCAAGTTTTATCTTTTCTTTGCACGAAATCTTTTTTTAGTGTTCTATGCTTAGATGCTGCACTGAATCAAATTAACCGTTAGGCACAAAAAGCCAATGGGACTATTGAGGTAAACTAACTGGTATACATGGTTTAAAAATATACAGTGATGCAATTACTAAGATAGCGTCCACACTACTACGGAGAAATTTGAAAACGCAGCTTTATTTCTACGGTATGTCTACTCTTCACACTCATCCGTCACTAAAACGGAGCTTTTCCAAAACGTTCTTCAAACCGAAAGATCAAGTTGAAGATACCGCCTTTTCGTTTGTGTTTACGGAAACATTTTGAAAACGGATTTTATTTTTCCAAAACGTTGAAGTGACGAGAATTACGTGATTTCACTGCGCGAGTTTTCCTCAAGCATGCATCCAAAATGACTGCTCATTGTTACGTTTCAAAATTTCTGCGGAGCAAAAAATTTGATGCGTTGGCAGACTTAAAACGCCGTTTTCAAATTCCTCTGGTGTGGTGTGAACAGGACCTTCATTAGGCGTTCATTAGGCGTTCAGCCATTTTGTTTCTGAGGAGAACACTCGAAGGGGCTTGGTAACCAGGCAGACGTTGAACTTGACATGATAAATGCAATATCTGCAGTAGATATTGCATTTATCATGTCACGTTCACAAGCTATTGTGAATTGATTGAATTCTCTCGACCAATCAGGTTTTTCATAGTGCGTCTGATGTATAACAATAGACCCTTCTCCAAAATGGCGGCCGAAAATTCAAATAAGTTAAAATTAGCTAAAATTGAAAACGCATACCAGCACTAGAAAGAACACCTTTACTTTAGTAACCCTGCAAAGTTTCAGCGTTTCAGGTTTCATATCAGTTGAGAAAATGTAGGTTGGAAATCGAGAAATTTACAGACGTTTGTATGACTGGGGGTATGCATTATACCCCCAGTCATACAAACGTCTGTAAATTTTTCAATTTTCAACTAAAGGCCCGGATACACGGTGCAACATTGCGCGTAATATTGCGTGCAACATCCGTCACTCGACGTGGCTACACGGTCGCAACATTTCGTGCAACATTTCGCGCAATGCTTGATCAGCAGTTACCAAGCTCTCATGCGATGTTTACATCACGCAATTCAAAATGGCGTCGCTTTGCCAAAAAAAAAAGCTTTAGGAGTTCTTGCGTTGATGCTCTTAGATGGCGAGGAGAAAGGTCGCATTAAAAGAAGAAATCGCCGTGTTTGGGTAAGAGGCTGGATATCCAGGAGCCAGGAGATGGGGGCATTCCACAGGATAGTACGAGAGCTGGCCAAGTAAGACCCCAGTTCGTTCGAATAGACGAAGATCATTTCAACCATCTCGTTTATCTGGTTTCGCTGCTGATTAAAAAAGAGGACACGTGCATGAGGGAGGCAATTTCTCCAGCAGAGAGGGTGGCGCTAACAATACGTTTTTTGGCCACTGGAGAGTCGTTCCATTAGCTCGCCTTTCAGTTTCGCATATCGAGACATTTGAATGTGATATTTGATTGGCTAAACACTGAAATTTGCGTCACACGAATAGCACGAAATGCTGCAGGTGGTGGATACACGAAAACATTGGTTGCGCGCAATGTTGCAGAAGTAGGACAAGATTCTACTGCTGCAATATTGCGCGTGTATCCGGGCCTTAACATTTTCTTAGCTGATATTACACCTGAAGTGCTGAAACTTTGCAGGGTTACTAAAGCAAAGGTGTTCTTTCTAGTGCTGGTATATGTTTTTAATTTTGCCTTATTTGAATTTTCGGCCGCCATTTTGGAGAAGGGTCTATTACGTTAATTTATTCTTTAAATCTAAGAATATGCAAATTACTATTATATAGCTGGCGTTTTTCACTCTACAGGCCACTCATTCATTGGCTAGTTTATTGTCACATGACAGCCAGCAATGAAACTTTTAATGCCAAATGCCATGAGAGGGCAACATTGCGAAAACTGTAACGTTAAACGGGAAACAGATGCTGTTACCCTCGGAATGTTGAACTTTGTTGCACGTGATTAGAACGTGCTGTTGAAGGTGGCCTGATGTCGTCACTGGAATCTCTGGCGTTGTTCAAAATTTTTTTTTTATTTTGATAGAATTTCAAAGGGAAACATATTTCACTGCTCCCTTCGGGAACAGTCATTGAGTGTTAACTATTTCATCCATCTCGCAACTGAGAGCAATAGACTCGGTCAAATATTTTCTGAACCTCCAATTGTCGCCTACAGGAAAGACAAGTCTCTTAAAGACCTTCGCACATTTAACAACAACATCTAGGAGTTATAAACGGTAAGGGTCAAGTGACAATATCACAAAACTTTGACTTAAAATTTTACACTGCCACCATATGAACCAGACTCCACCATCAGGCTTCTTCATTCTTCATGTTCAGAACGAGCCACAACCTTGTTGACATTAACTGATAATTTTTCAGTATTGTGACAACTGCTTAACAAACTGACTCAAAGTTAATTTTCGATCCAGGATTTGCATACGACCCACTGTTATCTTTGTCTTTTACGTAAACAATAGAAGACGGGGTAACCATGCGTAACGGATCGAAATTTCCTAAATTTTGATTGGTCAGTTCACCCATAACCAGTCTCACTCAGTGTATAAAAGCTACGCCTTCGCGAGCCCTGGCCACAACTGCCCACAGCCACTTGAGCACCGCAATAAAAGCAAGTGACGAAGGAAAGCCACTCTGCTTCCGAAACCGGTCTTGCACTAAACAATTAGTTCTTATCAGAACTCCGATGGCCACCTCCAAAAGGCGATCTAGTCGTCGCCACTCTCGCAGTCGCTGATAGCAAAACTTTGGATGTTCAAAAAACATTGAAAGCCTCACAAACGTTTCAATATACGCACTTCTCTTCAAGTCACCCTCTCAGTATTAAGAAGGGTTCTATATTAAAAGAGAAACTTTGCGTCTACTGAGAACAAACTCGGTTGAAGAAACTTTCGGGTTATGAAAGCTATAATTTCTAACTCGCCTACTCGAGCGAGACAACTCACCGAAAATATTTTAGCCGAAGTTAAATTCTCATCACGAAACGAGGCTCTACAAAACAAAACACAATCATCCAGAAATGTTTTGCCTTTATCACGACTTTGAACCCAGCTACGCCTAACCTAAGAAAGGTTCTTATGAAACATTATAACTGAGAAAAATAGACTCGGTCAAATATATTTTGAACCTGCAATTGTCGCCTACAGGAAGGACAAGTCTCTTTACGACCTTCTGGTCAGAGCTAAAATTCTTTCGCAAATTTAACAACAGCATTTTGGAGTTATAAACGGTAAGGGTCAAGTGACAATATCACAAAACTCTGAATCAAATTCGCCTCCACTGAGCTGCCCCAGAAAAGCTATACGGCTCTGAGTATATAGACTGTTTTATCTGATAGGAATAAATGAAATAACTTTAGAGTAGTCGGGATTCGACACGCTGTGACAGTCAAGCAGTCATTATGAATGCCTCGGTTAACAATACCTCCGAAGTTGTATTATATTGCAGTTATGCTTATATTGCTATTTAGTCTTAGTAAATCACCACTTGTTTTGTTTTTCATTTTTTATTTTGTTTTATATATTTTACTAAGATCGTTACTGAGCAAACTATCAAAGATGGGAACGTACAAGATCAGGAACAGCACTGGCAACTGATTTCAAAACGACGTCAACTAAATTAAGTGGTCTTGCGTCGTCTTCCGTTGGCAAATCTGTTTGGGGACATACCCTCAACAGCAACTCAACAAATCTTTTATTACGTAACTCTACCTGCCGAACCTTTATATATATTTTCCTTATAGATTTCTGTGGTAGCGGGTGAATGCTATTCGCCGTATCGTCGTTAATGACGGTCTTCCAGTTGCAGCCATTTATTTATCGAGTCATCTCCGATGTCAGCTTTCCTCTCCTCTGCAAAACTGAGTCGAGCCCTCTTAATCTGTGAAGGAAATATATATTACGTTTTCGTGTTTTGACTATTCTTAAATGATGTACTTAACAATTAGACTACGAGCCCGAGTTTTCTTCGAGCAGATAGTCAACGAGGCGCGCTATCGCTCGTAGATAACGAGGGCGAGTAGTCTAATTGTTTTAGTATAAATTTACCGTAGTCTCATTGTATAAAAAGAAAAAAATGTCCAGTAACGCGTACAAAAGAACCGTTTTATTACGTGACATCAGGTTCAAATGTGATTCATGATGTGCAATAGAGTGTTTCTGTCGAGGAACTATCGGCTGATAGTTGCCCCGCGGAAATTTGATGTTCTTAAAACAAATATTTGCCCGAGAAGCGAAGCTTCGAGGGCAAATATGCTAGTTTTAAGAACATCAAATTTCCGACATACGCAGACGCAGTACGATGTTGTTAGAAATTTCCCCCATAAAAGGCGCTAATTATCAACATCTTACTGCTTCTGCGTATGTCGGCTTATGCTCATGCTTATGTCAAAGTGTGAACCAGCCCTAAATTTTTCGGTAGCGGCATACCTCAAAACTGAAAACGACAAGAATTTATTTACCAAAATTTCCTACCGCTATGGAGTGCTTAGGTGTTTCGTATTTTCTGTTGTAACCTCTTCAGTTGATATTACATCTATACGTGTATAAATGATTTTAAATGTCAACTGTTGACTTCTAAAGAAGAAGAAACCAAAAGAGGAAACCTCGAATCTTGAAACCTCTGCGCCCACTTGACGTTTTACTGTACCGTATTTTACAGCAGTTTTCAGCCTTAAAAAATACTTCCCTTGCTCTCTTCTAACTAAAATCGACATGGGACGATAAGTTCTTTTCATCTTATCCAAAAAAACTGTAGGAGAAAGCTTCCTTTGATGAACCACTTCCGCTGAGCGGGCACTATCGTCTGATAGTCGCCCTAGGGCATTCTATTGACAGATGGTGCCCGCGCGAGATCAATTCTGACCAGTGACGACAAAGGAAAATCTAGTGGTGAACTATAACAGCAGATAAAAAACGTTAATATAGCCAATCAAATTCACGAATTCACAATAGACTACGGTAAATTTATACTAATTTAAGATGGTTGACAACGGTTTCCTGTGCATGTTCATTTCTAAGTACTTCTTTGATACCTTGACATTACAATTTTTAAGTTTTTTCCCTTTTTTATAAGCAAATACACAGGGTTACCATGGTAGCAGCTTAACTCGTTAAATACAATGATAATTCTAGCTATAAGTTCTGAAAATCCCAAAGCAAGTCCATTGGCCTCTAATATATAGACTCAGCCAAGCCTAGAAGGGGAGCTCCTCGGCCGGTTTATTTAAAACCCGATTACAAGGAGACTATAAATCAAGCCTGCATATCTGTCAGCCTTTTTGGAGTATGGCCGCCATCTTAGACGACTCCGTCGTCGCCATCGTCGTTCGTACGCGCCCACGAGCAATACCGCGAGCCATAATAACCATGAGAGAATCAATTCATGGATTTCCTAGCTTTTCTTTCTCTCATGCGTATGGGTCTCTGCTATTCTGGGCTTGCACTGTCACGCAATACAAAACCATTCAGTGGATAAAGTTGAGAAATTGTGATGTTATGAGAGATCGATATAGAATACACTTTAAGGTCTTTACGTTTTCCTAAACCTCAGATATTCGTCGAAGTATTCCCTTGCACAAATTTACAGAGGCCAGTATGGAGCCGCCATATTGGTGTACCTCTAAGGTTCACCAGCATGACGGCCGGAAAATAATGCAAACATCTAGAACTTACTTTGGCTATCTAGGCGACTGATTATCTGTACTGAACAAACAAGCATTTACATAAGCACTTTTCCTAACATACTTTAATTCCTGAGTAGGCTAAAAATCACGACTTAAGGACGTTCGCGCGAAATTCTCCAGCCGATAGAATTTTGTAAATTTTTACCGCAGGCAGATAATGAGTTACTTGTGCCAGAAATAAAAAAAAGGGGGTCATCGCCTTCGTTTCAGAGATCAAGCGTGTGGTAAACTATACCGATTTTGAAAATTGCCCTATATAATTGAGCACGGTCTACAGGGGCTAATAGTTAAAAATATCAAAGGTGAGTCAATTGAAGTAAACGATCTTAGTCATATTTTGTTGCGTAAATAATTCCAAATGTTACTAACGTTTTCACAAAATTTAACCCTTTAAGAGGCATTTGAAAGCGCCGCACAGACGCACGAAGAGCTTAATAAGAACGGAATTCGATGGTGCATTTTGCCAAAAATTCAAATTTCTAGTCGCAGTAAGGATGCGCAGAAACAATTAGCGCGAACGTCCCTAAAGCAATTTACCTTTTTTGGATTATGCCCCCTACTATTCTGTATATAAAAGTAAAGTAATTTCCGTTTTTTTTGAAGGATTGGTTTCACTCTAAATAAGTCAAATGCTTGCCTATGGGAACAGTTTCCATTTTTCTTAGTGGGTTTGAGTCACAATTTTTTCTGGACGCCGAGGGATCCTTATTTACGCTATATTAATTACTACATATATGTCTTCATTTATGAACGCGGTGTTGAAGAAGTCGTGCCCCGCTCCAAAGAAGACGATATAAAAGTTCAAAGGAATTTTAGTATTTTTTGTCGTCCACTCTTTTTTGTTCCCTTTCTTGCTCTCCTCTCTCAATTTTTTTATCGCTTCAAGTAATTTTAGGGGCTTTTGGAGCTGTGAAATCAAAGTGCATATGGCTGTTTTGGTGCGAGGTCTTGAGACAGTTTTCATATATGAAATCCAATCACATGTTTATGACACTTTTAGTATA
The DNA here is from genome assembly GCA_022496165.2 of Catalaphyllia jardinei. Classification (NCBI taxonomy): domain Eukaryota; kingdom Metazoa; phylum Cnidaria; class Anthozoa; order Scleractinia; family Caryophylliidae; genus Catalaphyllia; species Catalaphyllia jardinei. Next base: position 19,147,323 of record CM042749.1, read on the forward strand.
TACTTTTAGGAGAGGTTTAAAAATGACTCGGATAAGAAATACAAATATCGAAAAGGTTCCATTTACCATACTTGTATTTTTTTGTCAAATGCTCAATGAAATAAGTAGAAGAATGACTTGAAATATCGTGCTAAAGGTCCTTAACTCAGGTATTTTAAATATTGGGGATCCAGGTTGGGTTTTTGAACCTCGCCTTTATTCGGGGCCTGGGGAGAATATAGGATTAATTATTCTAAGCGCAGGTTTGACTGACCTCTCGTAACATTGGCTTTATATAACAACACTTGAATGAAGAGAGTCCACAAATACAGGCTATCTGGCTATCTGACGACGAAATTCTTGACTGAAAGAAATATATGCAAATTAAAACTATATATATTAAGAAGAAATATATGTATAACATAGAATAAAAATATGTAGTTAATAAGCTTCTAAAGCAAAATCAGTGATTGAGATGAATATGTACAATCGGCCAAGTGTGCCATCCAGAGGAAAACTAGGAAGTTGATTAGAAATAAAATGAGTACATGTCATTAAATTATGCCATTTCTAAATTTTCTTTCCATGGAGGGATACGTTCTTAATTCGTATACTGGCGACTTTTCAAGAGTATCATCACATGGTCTAAAATGGGGAAACAAACCACCCAAAGGTCTATACTGGTCAGTATTATAATTTAAAATCAATCAAAAATCTTTCTTGAGAAGCTCACGACAACACCTGAATGATTGGTATCTTCGGATGGAGATCTATACTACCTTTGATGTTCGTCGCTGAGGGTTGGTAAATTCCCTACTGTTGTTGCTTGCTTCATATTTCTCTGCCCTTGAGTTATCAAAAACTAGTGACGACGAAATGACGATAAATAAAATAGCTAATAGAAAATTAGACTTCAGTTGCATTTCAAACTTCTGTTCAAAAGAGCTATAAATCGAGGCACTGTTGAATATACGCTCGAAAGCGGATCTTTAAACACAGATGTGTGCTTTCTCTTAAAGCCTTATTTATGGCATTTTTTAAAAGCTGCAGGTGGGTGCCAAGAAAAATAAATCTCCACATTTATCTGAAACTGTAGGCGTTTCTGAAGGTAAAAGTGACAAATTGTGATATACGATGCACCAATTGTCATTAATGAAAGCATTTGATTTTAAACCCACGACCCTTTCCGAATTTTGTGAGCTTTTATCATTTTATAAAAGGTTGGGATATAAACGATGTAAATAATAAACACTAGTAGTAAACGAGATGAAGAATTTGCGTCACGTCTGTGATACAAATACATAAAATTGTACTGAATTTATTGCTTCTAGCAGCAAACTTACTCGAATTTCTGCTCTCGAGACCAGAAACTGATAATCTTCGCGTTATTTGAGTCTCTCTACGAGTCCCTCTTCCCATTTATATTAGTACCAGCTGTTTCATCAATCTGCAACGATAAATCTAAAGCTAGAACGTTTTAATATTTTATTGGGCTACCTGCACTTCATTTGTATAACACAAGGTTATTGTTTGAAAAATTGAACACACTAGAATTAACACAGTTTACAAATACAGACAGCCATATATACCCTAAAAGTGCAATAACTTCAATTGTGTATCTCTAGGACGCCTGTGGTTCGCAACATTTCAAATGTCAAGCGTGTATAGCACGATGAATTTGTCATCTTTTCAGACATAACGACAGAAAAGAAAACATATTGTGCCACTGTAAGTGCCGTGGTAAAGAGACATCATCAGTTCAACCTCAAAAGCATAAATAGAGCAATAAAAGTGACATTAAAAGCCAATAACATGCAAAGGGCACTTAAGTATACCAATTTTAAGCAACGTTTAATAAATTAGAGTGATCCGCACTTTCGATCACTTGATTCTACTATCGAAGATATATAAACAGGTTGAGATTTTTGTTTTGCAACAGACAACGGTTGCCGTGTGGGCCACGTAATATGATTTTCTAGACTAAGTCGATAGTCTACGTTTCCACGTTCTTTGAAAATACAATGTTTTACAGTTTAAATTACTCTGCGGTTTACGTTTGATATACATAATTTACACAGACTGGACACGTTTTAGTATCAATCGGTTTTTGTTCAGTGTTGTGTCAATTAAGCTGGGATTCTAACATCGCACGCCAACGAATCCTGCCTAACTGAAAACATTCTCGAAGCACATTTACTGTTAACTTTTTGCGACAATTGCAACGAAAACCCATCTTTGACTTCCTGCTACAAGGCACAATATATTGTCTCTTTGTACTGAGGTCATCAATGAAAACCTTGTAAGTAAATTATTTTTTTGCCCTGTGGGATCGCGATTGACACGGATTTAATACAGAGTTATTTACCCCAACGAAAAAATTGAACGGAAAGCAAGGCAAAACGTAGTGGTATATCATTTTGCATATTCTTTCTTTTTTGGTATTCTTGTGTCTCAGAAAACAACATTTAAATAGAAACAAAAGTGGATTATTTCTTATTTGCGATGATCTGATGACACTGCTATATTCAGCGTTCAAGAATCAATATGCAGTAATCAGTTATCTATTATTTACGTCAGTTTCGACGTCATAGGCCAGCCACGAACCACTTTTTACTCGGGATATCCGTAGACAAAGCTCCAGTCCAAAAATGCAAGTCGTTTCTCTTGGGCCATAAATGCAAATGGGTCGTGGTTCCAGGCGTTCCTAGCAGAGAGCGTGTGAAACTGGGGATGAGAATTGCTTTAGCTTGGTAACCGTGTGTTTGCTTTGCAAAGAAAGGGTCAGGAAAAATTATGCTTCACACGATCATCTCAGAAACAAAGATGTCGAGCGTTTAGTCTCGGAACGGGTAAGTCCACGAACTCTTTGGCTTGCGCCATAAAGACTATAATTAACAACAAAGTATGATGTTAAGACGAACAACTCAAATGCTCTGTTGTCACGAAGTTCTCTAGAACATTGAATCTTGTTAACACGAAGTTCTATTGTTTTAGGGCCAGGGTCCATTGTCGCTAATGTTTGCATATCAATCAATCCTCATGAAACGTTCCGGAGAGCTTCGTGGCGACCCTGAATGTTGAAAAAAAAAAATCAAGAATCTTCGTGAACATAACTATGAAGGTAAGGTGAACATGTAATGGTTTAAGGAATAGAAATATCTAAGCTCAGATTTCCTGGTTCTTAATTTGCTTTTAACGTGTTCAATGCTTGTAAAGCACGATTTCATATAGCGACACGAAGCCCGAGAAAACGCTGTTGAATAGTAAAAACTCTTATTCTTCGGCCATTTCAGCTTCCACAGAAATAATATACAAACTGCGGTTACAAACATGACAAAACTACATAAGTTCTAAAAGACTTTGATTAATGACTTAATACGGAACGTTAAGTCCTTAATCAAAGTTTTTGTTACAACATGCGTTGTTTTGTCATGTTTGTAACCGCAGTTTGTATATTATTTCTGTTGAATAGTTTAGATGAGTGTATACCTTATCGATGTGAAAATCACACCAGTTTTTGGAAAAGGATTGAAATTTGGTTAAATGCGTTTTTTAAGGTGTTCGATATTTCCAAGGAAACGATATACCACTTGAAAAAATTGAAAATCGGTGGAGCCAAATCTGTTACCGTTTTCTGAAATTACGATCTATGTCCAGGGAAATATGCAAGAATAATGAATGTTTGATTTCGAATAAATCGCGAAAACATTTTAAACAGTGCTTTTTGTTAATGAAATCAAATGGACTGAAACGGGAACATTATTGTCATGAAATCGCTTCAAAAGACACCAAAATGCGCATTTATTTGAAGCCACAACAAATTTAGCACAATTTTCGATTTTGAGCCATTTTTCGAAAATCTTAACAGCGGCTTGATAGATGTTTTTTAAATCGTAACCCATGCATGCAAGATAATGCTAACAATTTCATTCCAAAATTTCATTAGCGGTGATACACTGAAGTAAGCACTGAAATCCCAAAAATTGTTGGGTTACAAAATCCTGATATAAAAAAATTATGCTAAAATATTCAGATTGCTATGTGTGCAACATTCTCCCGTGATCAATACATTTCGCTACACTACCTGAATACAAATTTGTGGAATGTTTTTGTTTTTTTAAATCAAGGAGGATCAAGGGAACGTTTGACTCTTCTTTCCACCCTAGCGAAAGACTGTTTACAAAGCATTACAAAGCTGCACCTCGAGTGACAAAGAACAGGAAGGATAGTAATTTTTTTCCAGGAGTATAAGACTGTAAAAGGGCTAAACATTTTGCCCAAGTAATGTTATCAATACATCGAGTCAATTACGAATAAAACGAATTATTGCTTTTCAAACTCTGCATTAACGAAATGTTTGATGACGGGAGAATTTTGGGGTTCAAGAGGAAGAGTTTTCAAAAACTTTTGCAGTCGTACGATGCTTCATGATGTTGATGCTTTTAGCACAGTGAGTTTAAAAGAAACTTCTAATTGCTGCTATTTACTTTGAGCGTCACCTTGTGACTTAATTCAGCCAGTACAGTGAACTCTTCATGCTTTTTCTTTTTAATATCAAACATTGCCATGCACTTTTGCGCGATTTCATTTGCGCACTTATTTTTCTTATTGGCAATTAAGTCGACTCTACACCGCGGTGCATTAGTAATAACATACTGTGCTTATAGTATAAAAAAAATGATACATGGTTGTCTGTGGATATGGAATTTTGCTCAACATTAGCTGATTGTTCAACTCGTTGAGTATTGGAGCTGAACACTCGACGAGAAATTCCATGCCTACCCGCGTCCATGGATTATCCTCTGTTTAACAATTGGTTGATGCTTTAGCGTGCGCTATCGAGTTATGGAGCACACGGGAAGTTTGGAGAGCACGAAAGAAGCTTCTTGAGTGCTCTCCAAACTTCCCAAGTGCTCCATAACTCGATAGTGCACAGCTAACAGTATGAACCAATTGTTTTATAACATAACCGGTGGAATTGTGCATCAAATCCGACGCGAAAAACGGACAACAATATCAAAGGTGATTGTTCACGGTAAGCGAAATATTAAGCAAAATAAAAATTGGCTCTATTTCAATTTTTCTGTTGAAAGCTCAAGTTTTCTATAAACAATTTTAAAATGGAAAAATTTAAGTTTACCTTTAAAGGTTGAAACAGACCAGTTTGTCATTTGTTTGGTTTTATCAGTGTCTTTCTGTCAAAATTTGTTGCATTTCACTCTCCGACAGTACAGTGAAGCGAATCGTGACGGCGCTGATGTCGAGTCTCCTTTTCCGTTGTTTTTCTCTTTTCTGCCTCATTTAAGAACTCTAGCCCAAGAGAACTTGAAGGTCGGAAATTTGTCTTTGTTTTGGGACTAGTGGGCTGAGTCTCTGTTTGTATCTATTATTGTAGCGAAATATAATATTTTCCTCGCGCTAACAATGGCCGCTCGCACGAAAAAAAAAAGAATTCTGGCGAAGCGATTTGCTCACGCCATCAGCGTGCACTATCGGGATTTTGAGCACGCTTACGTATACTGAATTTGATTGCTTGGCTCTGCTAGCTATGTTATAATAGATCAATTTCGATATATTAAATTCAGCCTAAAACAATAGACCTCAGTAAGAGGCTCTGGGGAATAAATACAAAGTTTGTGGGGTTTATTTCCCAGAGCCTCGTTCTGAGGTCTATTGTTTGAGACTGAATTTTAATATATCGAAATTGGTCTATTTTCTACTCACTAAACGGAAGAGGGATACTCTGAATTCTTTAAATCGGGTCATTAACAGTCTTGTTTAGTCAATTGAATCTACTCCAGTGTAGTTTTGGATTGAGGAATGGCATAGTTACATTTTTAATGATTTTCATTTGCGGTAACAAGGAGAACCTAAGTATCAGTTGAATCATCGACGGATTCAGTGCTCAACATTTACACGTCCACTATTGTAAAATTTGAAAAGATTTTCATGCAGTCCCGGATGCAATATTTGTCAACCATTTGTTATAAGGTTTAGCCGCAGACTTGATCGATGAAATGTGCTTTACAGGCTCTTGGGATGCCTATGCCGGAGATAGGTCGCCATAAATCGACCATTTGCTTGGCATTTCAAGTTAATGTTGCCACAAACACAGAATAAATAGTGAATTAGAGAGTGTAAATGGGCTCCGACCAACTGGAAAGGAAGTTCAAGTCGGCTCAATGCTTATGCCGGAGATAGGTCGCCATAAACCGATCATTTGCCTGGTAGTTCAAATTTATTTTGTTTAATATTTTGCCACACCACAAATATAATGAAAACAATAAAATTAGAGAGAATAGAGAATCAAGGAGTATAAATGGGAACTGGCTAATTGGAACGAATTTTGAACCTGTTCAAGAGGAAGCTGAAACTGGAAGAGAAAACGAATGACATTACAATATTTGCTGCGCCAAGTTGTATTCTGTAATAGTTAAAGAAAGGATGTTGCTGGTTTAGTCTTAAAATGAATCGCTTATTTCAGAATTTAAAGCTCAATTTTGGGATGCATTTGCTGAAGGACTGTGAATATTTTAGCCATGTTCTGTTCGAATGTCCCTTTTAAATTTACCACAGTTACGCCCAGAGTTAAGCGAAAAAATTGTCTGTAAATTGATTGATCAACTTCTCGGATTCTTCGCCTGTTTTTGAACGTTAAAATCTATTCTAGCACCATGTGGATCTTCAATGTTTCCTTAAGCCCGAAGATTTTAATCTAAATGTCGCATGTCGGTTTTGTAGCTGACTGACTGGCGTTAATGACTATCTCAAAAAGCCAAGTTATCTTGGGGACAAGTAGCGGGGAGACAACCATCAGGGAAACAGATGGCGGAAATATAATCAATTGACCATCTCTGTAATGGTTTAGCCCACCATATTCTTCTTTGAGCGTCTTGAGCCAAAAACACGAAATCCACAGTTACGTATAAATTTCGTCCAGTCTATTATATGCTTTGAACATATTTAATGGAGCCGAAACCAATTGTGGAATTGCACACATTTTAGGCATCCTACTGACGAACAGTTACAACCCGTAGATACCTATTTAGCAACTACTACAATTTGCAGTCTGTTCACTTTGAATTAGCTGTTTCTCGAGTATGCCTGCCCATATGTAGCAATATTTGATATAAACTTATTTGCTTTTAAACTTAGACTTCATGTCTAAAATTTATTTAAATTTAGAACAAATTTCTATTTAAACTTATTTCAATCTATTCGATACTAGTTCATTTTTTCAGTTCATTTAACTTTTTATCCATTTAAGTTAAACTTTTGTCTTTTAAACCATATTGCAATATTTCGTTAATTTGCTTAAGTTTGATTTAATCCTTTTTATTCTTTTAAATTTAAAATTTCAAAATATTGCACAAACTTGTATATATTGTAATATTATGCGAATTTGTATCGGATTTAAACTGCGAAATTTCGTTTAATCTTTCTGGGGCGAGCTCGGCCAGGGTGACACGTTTACGTAGGTCACATATTCATCATCGGCGGCCATTTTGTTTTTAGATGTATCGTCAGTAAATATGTACGAAGGCACCAAAGTAGAATGTCCGAACTACTAAGTGAAGGACCCAGGCTCTTCCCTGCGTCCACCAGCACTGCTTCGAACCCTGCTGTGAATGCCAGTCGTTCAACAGTGATACTGTTGGTAACGATCAATGATACCCTTAGGCTTGCTAAGGGAGTGCTTCGGGAAAGTACATCCGCCGGCCCCTGTGGGTGATTGAACGGACAAGAACATCTAAGAGCGACATGTAAAAGGGTCTAAAAAGTGTTGACAGGCCTGCAGTTTGCAGATGAATCGGCTCTAAAACCTTCATAGCTAGATGATTTAAAGGAAAATTAGTTGAACCCAAATATAAATAGACAAGAGTTAAATATTGCTAAATATGGGCAGGCATACTAAAGCGTGATTTTCAGAGAGTATTTTGAGATTAATCAAATTAAGAGACTGTGATCTCACAGAACACATCCCCGTGTCCCATAATAATCTTTTTCAATCTATTTTTCTATCTAGGCCACTAATTATCTGAACTGATCAAGCAAATATTCAAATAAGCACTGTTCCTAATACTTTAACTTCTAAAAAGGCTAATAATCTTGAGGTAATTATATAGCTTTCGACAAATACGTTCATAGCTTTATGTCACGCATCGCCATAACTCTGAAATTTAAAATGTTCCTGTTTTTATACGAAGCAAGATGTTGAGCTAAAAAGTTGTTAAGATATATAAATTTACCCCCTCTTATGACTGATGAAGATAATATTAACTTTGGAGGCTCTTTAGTTTTGGATTTTAGGAAATGATGACGTCATGTGTAACACAAGAATTTTTGTATCTCTTACTTGCCATACAACATACAATAACACCAGGTTTATACTAGAGGACATTTTTTCCGGATTCGTGACGAATCACACAAGTAGACGAATCCGAAATAAAAACTCCCCAGTTTGGTAATGTCTCCCGAGGATGAATCCAGAATTTAAAGTGGGAACTATGCATCCGAACACTTTTGAATCCGGAGAGTTTTGTCTTGTAAATGATTTTCTCTGGAATTCTGATATTTTTGCGCCTGCCACATTTTGAGTTTGCGGTAGAACCAAAATGGCGGATGTGGTAATGTAATCAGAGTCATAGTCACATTGATGGCCGTTGCTGGCGGGCGGTCACTGTTTGCCTCATTATGTTACAGGCCCGGGCAATCTTTTAGAATGGGTACTGCAATATTCCTCAGAAACCATAATTATCGACACAAACAATGATGACGTCCTAAACACTAATCGCAGATGACGATGTCACCATCAAAAAACCTGGACGAACTTGGAGAAGGCCAGGACAAACGCCTGATGGGGCAGCACGATAGGCAACAATAACGTGTCAGCGAGTGGAAAGAAACTATCCTTGAAACTGACAAGGTGTTCCAATACTCTAAAACAATTACAAATGTAGGCATACGTACCAACATCTGCCGTTACCAACTGCTGATAAAGGTCACAGACCATGCTATGGATAAGTTAAACGGACCACAAGCCGAATAGAAAACCCGAATATATTTTTGCAATAGGTTGGATTTAAAACGGCCTAACAAGCAAATTTGAGTGTCGGATAAACCACGGTCAGCCTCCCATTAAGCCGCGCCCATCTTAGCTTGCGAGCAAGCTCATCTTTGAGTCACGCGCACGCGCGACGAAGAGCAAAGCGATCTGGCGGGAAGGTGTCTGGTGAAGACGTGCCAAGAAAGTCTCGTAGCTTCGCCACTCGATTTCTCGCTCGAGACTTGTGCTCCGACGTGAGCCTACTCACAGGCTACTTCTATCCGAAAACTATAACCCTTGTAACAGGGGGATAGAGGCCACAATACTTAATGGGGAGGAAAAAACAGGGTAAAATATTTACTTGAAATAGGGAAACCAACAATTGCTAGAAACCAAGTTCTGTCGTTCGAACTGTTCCTATAACAAATTACAGTAGTCTAGTAAAAAGACTGACTGTCGAGAAAAAATTAAGGAAAATGGGTAATTCCGATAATTGAACTTTGGGAGCTTAGCTGGACACATTGCCTGAAAAAAAAAGCTGTTAGTATTCTTACAAATTGCGCTCCAAAGGAACCAGCCGCCACATTGTTTGTATATATGATTAACTGTTAAGGTAAATAATTAATTATATGTTTGAAAACTTAAGGTGGCTCTGAACCCTGTGTACAGAATATTTTTAAACTTTGCCAAAAGCTGCGTCTCATCGTGCCTATCACCACGCCTTTTTGTACTTAAAGCTAAAATTAAGGGTTTTTTTATCAGGTCCTACCGTTGCTATCAGTATGGTAAAATATTGTGTCAATAAAATGCTAACGTGTTCACCAACAATGGGTAGTTTTTTAATACTATGACTGTAGCATCAACTGACAAAGAGTGGAAATAACTGATGAACCATCAAAACCTACGCCTTGGAAAGTGCTGGAAACTTACTACTGCCTTTAATAAAGTATAACTGCAAGGAAATTAAACTGAACAACGCTTTTTAAAACTATCATATGCTAGCTGTTTTATGAAGTCACCCATTTACGACAGATGTCTGCAGGGTTTGATGTGTTGCCTTTGTATACATTTTATATCATTTCGTCGGACCATTTTCATTTTACTGTAGAGGAATGGCAAGTCACGTGGCCTCTGAAATTGACGTCTGGTTTAACAGAGGTATTGGGACTAATAAGTCTCGTTGTCTGCCAAATTTGGTGGCTATCCATTGATTGCGCATACTAGGTAGAGTTGAAAGAACAGGAATTAAAGAGGAAGCTTAAAAAAAGAAAACGAAGAAGAAGAAGAAAGCTCGTAGAGAAAAGCTCGCAAAGAAAACTAGTAAACAAAAGCTCGTAAAGAAAGTCAATAAAATGGTTAATAAAATGGTTAATCCCTCACTGCACCCAGGACACGATACCGAGCAAACTTTCCCCGTGCTTTTCAAAAGCCAGCGAGGGCGAAATCAAGATATATAAAATGACCATGAGAAGAAAAAGCTTGAGATGCATTTTAAACTTCTCTTCTAGATTCTAGATTTTGTGGCGAAAATGGCCAGTTCAGGCATTGGGACTTGTCCCTGCGACTTGTTTAGGGACTAGTGACAGGGACTAGTCCCGTCGTGTGTACCGACCTTTATGGATATTCTCAGAAGAAAGAATAATGAAAATACGCCACTACAGAAGTCACGGAGGTAAATTCGTATAAATTTTACAACAACAAATAGAAATATTTCCCTCCAGTCTTTTTTATGTGGTTTCTTTGAGAGTGCAAGAGAAAAAAGATGACTTTTATTTTTTCCTAGAAATATAATTTTACGTTCGCCTATGCTATCACAGTGTTGTTGTTTCCTTGAATTGCAGTCAGCCCAGTTCATTGAGGTGAATTTCATGTCCTGATCACCAATTTTTACTTATCTTGAAAGAAATCATCAAGGTCATTTTCATTGTTTAGGTTGAATGTTGCTTTCGGCATTCCTCGTGTTTGCTGTAAAAAGAGAAACAAAGATACAACTTGTCTCAGTCGTGTTCTTGTGGTTTATAAGCTTTATTGTATTTAACTCACCCTTAAGTTGTATTGTTTTATAAACATTCTTAAAGTATTTTCTTGGTTTGTATTATTGAAAAAAGTAGTCTTGTAAACACTGTTGTAGCTACATTAATACAGTGCACAAAAAAGACTGGCCGTCATAACCAGGTGACCTTAAGGAAGGGGGTTTCGTTGTAGTAATAATAATATTATTATTAATAATAATAATAGTAACTATGATAATAATAATAATCATAATAATAATAATAATAACGAAAATTCAAAGTTAAATTTAACAGCGGTCATTGACCTTATCAATTTTTAAACTGCTTCTTTATTATTTCATTCTCAAGGAACTGAACGTTTTAATTAGTTCAAAGATTGCTATACTATTCTTCATTTAAATTCATAAATATAAGTTATTAGTGTGCCTGATCGATTACTGAAGGTAGAATCATTTTAAGGCTAACAAATTCATTTAAAAACGTAGCTTTTGACTCAACAAGATCGCTTTAGGGAGTTTGCATTTCCATCTTTCCTTCATGTATAGAACATTATTGTTATTCAACTTTAAACTATTATTATTATTATTATTATTGTTGTTGTTATTATTATTATTATTATTATTATTATAGTTTTGGTAAAATGAATAAGAACAACAAACAACAACAACAAAAAACAGTCAAATAAGAAAAAAAAACAACTAACAATTAAACATAATGTGTTTACGATTGGCTACACTTACAGAACGTTCAAGTTTCAGTCCAAATTGCACTCACTATCTGGCAAGTGAAGTTTAATTTGTTCATGATCTCTTAAACTGAGAGAAGACGTTCTGTATTACTTACGAATTTAACCTGTCTCATTTCAACTGCTTCAGTGGTAGAACAAAAACAGGCGACGATACAAAATGGCCAATAAACGTGCCAGAAATTTGAAGGTTATGTCAAAAACAATGTTAGTATGGTTGGAACGTTTGTGGAATACCAATAGTTTTTGAAGTTTTTGAGCAGGCGATTTTTATCTCAAAGAGTAGTAAAGTTACACTCAGAAATTAATGAAATCAGAAAACGCTGTTATATTATCCAAAGACCTTTTCTGCTGTCGCTGAGTAAGGTAAAATGTAACTAATACAATACGATCACATAGGTAAATACATTTTGCATAGGTAAACAAAAGCTCTTTCTGTTATTTCCAGAAGCCTTAATAGCGACCTAAACTTGTAATATTAATAGCATTGTTACCTTGGCAGATGACCGCCGTCGACCGCATTTCTTCCATCCGTGCATTCCACAAACACGTGGAAACAGCTCATGTACTTTATGTGGAGTCATATCCTGACGAACATTTGAATCACTAGATTCCTTTCCTTGTTTTGTGGCTTTTGCATAAAACGCTAGTAATATTAAAACTGAGATAAACAAAAGTTTCGCCATTTTCCCCTATGCTTTAAAAAACCAAATACAAAGTATCTAACACTCAGTTAGAGAGGTGAACTGACAAACGTTTCTGTTGATGAACTTATCGCTTGTTCCTTCCTATTTGACGAGTCGAAGTAACGTTTCGAAGTGTTCTGCTAATTTCCGCTTTTTTAATACTTCTTTTTAAAGAAAAATCCAAGCTGTGTCGTTATCGAATTTATCTCCGGAGTATTCTTTAGTTGGCGCCGGTGTGATAAATATAGCAACAAATATTCACGGAAGTGGTGGAAGATAGGGCTAGGCGTCAACTGATGTTCAAGGAGGTGAATTATCTCTCAATATCATGAAGGAGAAAGAATAGAGACATGCCGGTCTGGGAAAAAGTAATTTTGGAGGGTTTTTTAATTCAATAATCATTTTTTGTTACTATTATCCTTTTTCTGTTTTTTTTTTATTACGCTAATTAGTGTCGTTTCCGTACACTTGTCCGGACTAATTAATGCCGGAAGCTGTAAAAAGGGGGCGAGAAAAGTCACATGACAGTACTACGCACGTAATCCCGTAGTTCGTGTTTAGGATTTATTCAATATTTGAACTCGCTTGTGGCTCAAGGAATGGTACAATTGCTACAAAGAAATATTTACTGATGGACCCAAATAGACAGTTTTTATATGGCTTATATGTTTTCGTTACAGAATTTGTATCAGGGTACTGGTATATTTGGTTACGACATATCACACTTCTAATATAGTTTTACAGAGAAAAACTTTCTTTATTAATTTGGCATTTAAGGTGGTTTATCTTTCAAATGATTGTTGATAGTGCAAGTTCCTGCCATGGTAATATTTCTGGAATATTCACACGGACACAGCCTGTGCTACACTTCGTGTGTGATAATTGAAGGCACGTAGCTTTCCCTAAGATTGTAATCTCTGTCAAGTCTCCTTAAACACGATCACGTTCCTTATCCTAATGTTATATAATCAATGGCAAAAGGTAGAAGGTAGTTTATAAGCCGAATCACTGATGTGTACTTAGGGGTTTGAAACGTTTAGTTTTTCACAAGTTGTGCTTTACAAGTTGTGAGCTTAAAAGGTTATGAGAAGTTTTTCTAGTTTCTAATATTTTTTCCTCAAGATCTCTCCATTTTTAGGAAAATACCTTTCTGTTTTTCCCAGGCATGTATGGCCCACTTGTCTTATAACTCTGGGTTTTCTTACGGCGTTTGTTTCATAACCTTACTATGCTTTTAGTCATTTCACTATAAAAGGAAATATTATCCAGCTGCATGCTTTACGGCATATTCATTCTTCATCATTTCAGTTGACGTCTGCCTTTGAGAACCTCACCTGCTTTATTTTGTTCTTGTTAAAAACAGAAGTAACTTTATATTAATAACATACCGATCTATAGCGATATGTCCGCCTTCATGAAGTATAGGGGCGAATTAGTCACACGGGTTTGGTATAAAAAAGCAAATGCAAAATAAAAATTATGAATAAAAATGAACAGCATTCAAAAGAACTAAAATGTCTAATAACAGATTTATTGTCAAGGGTCTTCCTTTGCCAACATTTTTAGCTATGTTTTGTGGTCCGCAGCCTAGTAGAAAATCAAAACTAACTCGTTTAAACCTATTTGCTGGAGTACTAATACCTTGTAATATTTGTATTCGTTTCGCGTATTATTTGTACTCAACTGAGTAGGGATGGATAACGCATATGATGAATAAATTTGAACAAAAGACATCTTTCTAAGTGTTCATAATCTGATAAAGATCATACCCATGTTCTCTCTCTCGGGAAGACGTCGATCATGGGACATAACTGTGGGCTCAAAATAACGTGATGTGCATGACGTGATCCTTGTCAAATTATAACGATATGAAAACGGAGGTTTTATTCCTATTACGTAATTGATATAATTAGAGACGGATACAATACAAGTGAATATATGATCAGAAGCAGTTGTGAAATTAAATTGAATCCCGTTCAGGCGTGAAGATTTTTTCAGGATTCAATTTCGCACGTGCTTAAGTTTTGCGTTTGAATGCGATCAACAACAGCGTCTTCATATCTTTCTGCAGTACAGATATATGATCTTTCATTTATGACTGGACTTGTGAAAACGGTGTCAATAATATGCGCCATATCACCCATATTTCACTTTGATTTCACAACTCCTAAAGGCAGCCTCCAAGCCTTGTAAAAGAGCAAATATGAGAAAAAGACAGCAATGAAAGAAATATAAACAAGCTGGAGGGAAAAAGACTGACTTTCCTTTTAACTTGTATTCCTTACTATCGAACCAGTTGGCTTGATAGCTCAGTTGGTAGAGCACTGCATCTGTATCGCAGAGGCCACAGAGACGAGTGCAAATTAGACAGGGGATACGACTGGCCACTGCACAAAATGCGCACTTTTCCTGTTTTTTGGAGCACTGACTTATTACAATTTATATAAAGGGTGTCTTTAAGTAAAGCTACAGCAAACTGTTGAATGTAAGAGGACATGAAGAAATTAACAATACCCCTCCACCCAAAGCAAATGAGTTTCCTCGCGAAATATCTTGAAAACGCACAACCTCCGTATTTGTTTTATTGCTTTTTACTAAATATTCGCCACCCTTCCTGGGCCTCTAACAAAACGATGTGTACACATTTTGTTGTTTGACAGGTTACAGTGGCAAAGTGCAGTTAAAATGTAAAAAATATACAGTGTCAATGAAACGAGGTTAATTTGTATGGAAGTATGGCAATCGGGTCGGTAAAAACTGTTCGTTGTCCATAATAAACGGGCTTAAGGTGTCTGAGTATAGTATTTTCTGTACCATACCAAGCATTTTCTATCAGCTTTTGCATCAAACAGTCTTACTTCAGTCGGATCGACTTGAAAAGCACCAGCAATTGGAAATGGATTAAACTTTAGTAAAATGACCCGAAAATTATCTTGGGACTGATGTAAAGTCTCGTTCTCGACATCGAGACGAAGGAAACCTGCGAAACTTTTATGGCTCCAAAACATGACTTCAAGAAGTAGTTTCGGACATTGTTTGAAGCAATGTCATCAAAATAGTGTTTAATTGTCGTTTTGTTCATTACGATGACGGATAAAGAATAATTTACTTGAGATCAAGCATACAGACATTTTTTTTTTCATTCTTGTTTGTTCTACTTGCCGCAAATCATATCTGGTTCGTGTAAAATTCATTTTTTACCGATTTTCTATTTAATGGTTCATTGTTTCCATGGAATTTCCATGGAAATATCGAATGCCTTGACAAATACATTATACCAACCTTCAATCTATTTCCAATTACTGGTGTTATTTTCACATCGATCCGTATAAGGGAAGAACCTGATTGAAAATGCTTGGGATGGTCCAGAAAGAAACTATATCGAAACACCTTAAATAAGGTAGGGAGGGACAGAGTTGTCCACAATAAGCGGGTT
>CM042749.1:19178226-19194706 GCA_022496165.2 Catalaphyllia jardinei
ATTAGCACTAAAATTTACACTTCAGAGTTAATTCTCTGTTACATCATTTGTGTTCATAGTGCTACGCGGCACAACATTCATATAAGCTTTTAATATGTTCTCAAACATTTATCAACCTTAAACATATTCAAAAAATACAGATATTATATGAGTTCGATGTACGTTTTCACACCAAAGTGCCAAATCCAATTTGTCATTTTTTTTCAACTGTGCAAAACACGCATCGGCGGGCGCTCTTATTCATCGACAACAGACACTTTATTGGATTTTTACACAAACAAAACTAAGCAGCATCTACGGACATAAAACTATTGTCACTTATTGAGCCTAAACGCTGCTATATCCAAATATATCCAACTAGTTTGTTTTCTGTGTTATGGAAAATTAAAGCTGTTAATCTTCTTCATATGTGAAATTTTAGATTGGATTAATGCGAAGTTCTTGTAAAAGGAGCAGCGGAACTCAACTTAATCTGCGATATAAAGCGGGCCATACCTAAATTCGGAACTGTCTTCACTCAAACTGGAGAAACTTACGGCGAAAATACTAAGCAAAGTTGCAACAGCCATAAACAGATAAAGGCGTTGAGTTGTGGGCCAAAAGCATAAACGATTTCCGGAATTTCGGACGCCATTTCCTCTGCGCGGCATCCGCGAAAATCATCGCAGCAATGTACGCGCGTGTGTCGCAGGCGATGGCGCAATTTGTTCTAAAAATAGAAAAATTGTCCCATATCATGGAGCCAACCCCAATACTGGAAATGGCGCGCGCTTACGGTCTCCGTCCCTGATTATGGCTCCTGGTAGAGCTGAATCTGTCGGATTTCAACAAGTCAGCGATGTCTAATGTCGGCTTTTAAAACAAGTCGGATGTCGGATTTTAACAAGTCGGATGTCAGATTTTAACAAGTCGAATGTCGGATTTTAACAAGTCGAATGTCGAATTTCGACAAGTCGGATGTCGGATGTCGGATTTTACCAAGTCAGATGTCGGATTTTTACAAGGTCGGATTTTAACAAGTCGGATGTCGGATGGTACCTATAAGCTTCCGTAAGGAACCGATACAACGTAGAATGTTTTTTTTGAAGGTGTACTATATTTCGGGTGGCCAAACCAGCCTTCTTCAGGTACAATGGAAATCTTGCATTGGTTCGTGTATTTATGCAGTATATTACCGGAAATACGTAAAAATAGTTGACAGTGTAAATGAAAGATAAAGATATGGTGAAGTAAAATAATAAATTAACATAATAAAAGGAAACAATTAAAACGTTTCTTCACGAATGTTCAGACCGTCAGAATCTAGTCTTCTGCCTTTTTTAAATTAAAAAGGCCTCCCTGGCCTTGCGAATAGAGTCACGGTTAGAGAAGATTTTTTCGATGGGTGTTAATTGCAAGTCGTTAGCAGTGTGGTTAGGAGAGGACAGGAAATGTTCTGCAGCAGTAGTAGGTTTAGATTACAGCTAGGCCGGCACGGATTTCAGCAAAAACTTAGGCTTTTATGATTTCAGCTTTCTTTTATACGGATCAATAATAATATTTTTTAGTTAATTCTCAGCCCCGACTATTGCATTTCTAGCTTTTTGATTTGCTAAAAAACTCCGACTATGAGCCAATAGTCGGAGTTTTACGTCATACGGAAAATAGTGCGCCAAGTTTAAAATTTTTCGCCTTGTAAAATTGTGAAAATAAAAATCGGCGGCAAAACCCGGTTTGAGAATTTAATACGCGCTTGTTGGTTATTTTATCACTTCATATCCAACGCGGGCGAATGGAATAATTGTTATATAACCAGTTTTTGTTTTCCCTCCTTTTTTTACTGGGAGACGCGGTAAATTTACTTTTGGGGTGCGAATAGGCTAAACAATAGCGAAAACAAGATATGAAAAGTTCATTGTTTTGATGCTCCGCCTTCTTCTAGTTAATGAGCAAGGTCATACTCCCTACGGAAAAAAAGCGCGCGTTTGTCTTAACCAATGAGACTCGCCTCCTAGCCTCAATTTGAATAATACTAGGTAATATGACAGACCTTACAACTGCAAGTAAATGTCCCGAGAACAATAGGCATTCTGCGCGATGTCCTTTCAGAAGACCAACGCGTTTCTTGTTCGAATTTTCTTTAAAATAAAACCGAATAAAAAGGGACTCTTCTTAACTAATTTTAAAACTCTATACATCATAATATAGATGGTTCTCTGTCTCTTTTCCTACAGTAACTTAACGCTTACAAATACCCTGCCTTAGGGGTAAAAACTAGAAATATTGTCTTTCACTCCGAATATACTAGTTGGCATACCTTCTGTGGATGTGTTTTCCATGGTCATGGTTTCGCCAACTAAATTCTTTTCTTTCCAAGAAGAGCGTCAATTCTCCGTAAAAGTAACTCCCGTGTAATCGCGGTTGAATTGTCGGCGTTGTGCGCTGACAACATATTGTGCATAATCCTTCGAAAGAAAAGCGTTTTCCCTCGAAGCAGCTGAAAAATGTTTTGAAAGGGCTGCATAATTACTCGAAAGGGCTGAAAAAACCCTCGAAAGGGTTTCGAGATTCCTTGAGAAGAATGAATTATCGTGAACAGTGAAGTCGTAAATTTCTGCGTCATCTGATCTGAGTTAGCCCAGTGACATAGCTGGCCTGATTGCACGGTATAGCAGAGGACGTGTGATTATTGGATAGAGAATAACCGCAATAGTGCAAAACCGAGTTCTGGTCTTATTGCAAAATATTGTTTTAAATTTGAGTGCTTGGCATTAATGTCTTTTGCATCATTGTTAGCAACACTTTAGGGGCTTTATACGATACAGGGACGGGAGGCGAAGACAAGAACGGCAGTTTACGCGGGAAACTTTCGCTTGTCCTGCCGTGTCGCTAAAGACAAATTTTCGTAGCGGACGGCGACGTCAATAATTTTCGCTTCATAGAGCTCTTTATAAAATCCATGAAATCCCCTACAGATAGTATAGAAATGTTATCCTGTTAAGCTTAAATGATGGTGAACAGACGACCAGGAACTTACTCTTCTCTATAGCTGCTTTGGAGGCACATAACAACCGTATTTGCAATCAAAAGCTTTCAAAAACCACTCAAAATCCTGCAAGACTATTCGAGAACAATCTTTTGGCACATTCGGTGATTGATTCGGTGATTATATGAGAAAAAAATAGAAAACTTTGTATACTGACCGGTTCGTATCACCTCGAAGAGCGAGGGAAAACAAATCTGCAAGTGTAGTTGCAAGCCTAGCGTGTGCTTGTTGTGAAGTCTTGTGAGGAATTACTGCGTTTGTGTGGAATAAATATCCTTGTTGTTGTTTCCGACATCCCTGCGTCGACTGTGAGACTACGAACTACCTACCACTTAAAACATTCGAACCAATTTTGTTCAGGTTTCAACTATGCTTGACGTGCTCTTTCAAACGCATTATAAAACAAATATGGATGTTGAAAACTTCAAAAGTAGCGACAAATATGACGTCATTATTGTGACGTCACATTTTTTATATTTGATGGCATTTTTTAAATAAAACTAATTAGCAAAGGTTTGGTGTTGAAAGAGTCAATACTTTTGACGTAATGCGAAATAATGTGAAATACCCTAGAAAAAAATGAAACATTTGTGGTTTGGCCCCTGCGTTAACGTTTAAAGAAACCAGAAACAGATTCAAATTGCTTAATAAAGCAATCATCATGAGATATATTTTACGTTTTTTAATTGGTTTTAAATGGTGAATGGTCAGTGCTTTTGCAGACGTAGGTTGAACTCAAGCATAAATAATGTGAACGTCAAAATAGAGGTCACCGAGTTCCGTTTATTCTGTTTGTAATCTAGAATTAACTGGTTTCTGGTTGCGACTGTATATCTAGTAGTTTTGACACGATTTAATGAAAGTGCATTTTAATACGGTTGATGTGATGCGGAGGAGACAGCTTTTACAACATTTTTTCTTTACCGACTTTAAAAAGGTTTTCAATTATAGCTTATGATAATTACGAAATGAAAACATGGTGAGACACTGTTGCATATGACCATTATTTTAAGGCTGATAGGTGGAGAACAAACACTCTTTCTAATCGTTGTCTATGGCCTGGTGAGGTTTGAAAATAGTTTTACTGCGATTTTACAGTTAATTTACATTCAAGTAATATAAATTAATAGCTGTAGCCCTTTATCTACCTTCATTAGACCTTTTTTGTATTGATTCAATCGATATTAGCCGTCCATTCATTGCATTGCTTATTCATGCCGATCAGTGCTTCAAACATTAACGAAATGTCCGTAATTAAGGAAACATCCATTTGCACAATTGTCTATATCCTTGTATAAAAATGGTTCCCTAAATTCCACAGTCGCAAGACGACTAGCTGATTTAGGTGTTCAAAATTTATCAATTTCGTATACTTACCGTACTCAAATTCACTACTGCCCAATCAGAAACCAAATCGATATACTGGCCTGGTATCATGATCACATTGCTTGCTTAGTCCGCCATATCTGGGCGTTTTGACTCGACTAACTGTCGCCTGTTATGCGGCAGAACTGTACCAAAACGGTACAAAAAGCAATCTTTTGCCTACAAGGAAAAGGTATCAAATTAAATTTTGAACAATTAGCAATACCCATTCGCTATGTAAACAAGAGCCTCGAAGTAAGTTGTCACTTTGTGCTTCACTAGCGATCTTATATCTTCATACCTCAGTGCGAAACTGGCCAAAGGTATTGCGAGAATGAAGTGAAAAGATAAATAAGTGTTCCACTAATAAAACAAAAAAATTATATAGATGTTGTCATAGTTGATGAGGAAATTCCAAGAGAAGACTCTCGTAAACGTTAACGACTGATCATGTGGAATATATTCAAATACGTAGTCACAAACATCACTTCTAAAGTCTTCAATCCATTACAGTTACTCTTCTATTACCACTTGGCATGTTTTATCTGGCGTGTTAAGCAGCTGTCCATAGTTTCTTACATTCACATCAGCAAATTGTATTTGTGTGTCCCTTGACTGGTCAATTACGTATACACTTTTTTTTCACATTTTTACGCAACTACTCTTACTTTATTTTAGCCTTGTTCCAGTTTACTGCCAAAAAACCGTTTTCTCTCAAACCAAAGTTTAGGCGTTTTAAAAGTTCTCTTGCAAGTTTTGTTTATTTCGATCAATAATTGGTTACCAGCAGATCTTCAATGATTATCAGAAGTTTCATTCCACCGTTCCCATCTAAATAAAACTCACAAGAAACCATGCAAATAACGATAGACGACTAAACATGCCTGCATTTATCTGGCGAAACGTTGTGAAGAAAAAGCTACGAATCATAGACGATGTGACACAGAGGTTTTTAGAGGAACTTGCGAACTAATACTAGGTAATTTGCATTCTTACAGACCGTACCCATGGCGGCGTACTCTAAAGAATTAAGTTAATGGCTTGTTATACGGCTTCATTACTACTGAAGAAAATGCCGGTTTACTTTTAATGTGTAATACGTGTACAAGGGTGAAGTGAAGCCAATCGCATTCAGTGGCGGATCTGGGGGAGGCGCCTAGGGGGGCACCCAACCCCCTTTATTTTGAGGGAAAAAGAAGAAATGAATGAAGGAAGTGAAGCCGGCAGGGCAAGTAAAATAGAAACGGACCCCCTCCTTAGCTCAAAGTCTGGATCCGCCAATGGCATTTACTTTTCATTGAAATGAAAATGAGCAGTCAGTCGCGGACCGGATCTCTTCTTTGCAGTTCTTTCCATTCAACATATCTCGAAGCTCTTAGCGTTCAAACCCTTACAATCAGGAAGGAATAATCGGTTTATAGGTGTTTTCTAAATCACGTCTTCGGGCAGCTGCCCTGTGATAATACAATGCCACGAGGAAACCACGTTAACCATGTACCCATATTTCTGTTTATAAAGTCGTATCACCGTTTATGGTTTATACTTTTTTTTAATCAGGTGTATGTAAAAGTTCTAAACAGCATATGCACCTTTGAGAAATCTTTAAAAATAACAGACCATTCACATTTTTTCATAAAATACAAATGGTGTATATAAAATACAAGTGGTGTATATAAAACGAGTAGAGCCAGTCCAGAAAAAATGTAAGATTGTGCAAGGATTATTCAGTATTTGGGAACCCTCATCTAATATCTACCAAGTTTTTCTTGGTGTTATTTGTTCAAAAAAGACACCTGTCACAATCCTCCTGCACTTAATCTGTTTGGTCTGACTCGCATTTCCCATTCATACTTTGTATTTCTTTCTAAGCTTTCGATTATTTAAAACCATGCGAATAAAGCGCTAGCGTGGTTTCTAGAGATGTCTTGATGATACACATACTGTTTGGAATATATGTTGTTCGCATCTTGAGGCCAAAAGGCCAAAAGAATGCATCAAGCGTTGTACCAAGATTGCCTTAATGAGAGACGTGTTTTCCAACCTACATGACGCACCCTAGTGAGAGTTTTATCAATGACGTAGAACCTTCATATTACCCAATTTGTGTGTAGGATGGTGAAAACCGAAGTTGTTGTGAGGTCTGCTTGGGATAAAACCAGAATAAACTCGCCTTTCGGTGCTTGATGGTTATCATTTTAAAAAATCCTCTAATAAATCAGATCAGTTGATTTGTGCTGTTGATCAAATGCTTTGTTCAACAAAACGGGAAGAAATGGTAGAAAAATATTGAGAAAAACGTTTCTCTTCATCTCGGCCGCGACTCAGCCGTGAGATTTTTCTGTTTCAAATTCAAAAATCTATTACATGTAGTTTGACAGTTTCATTTATGGAATATTATTTGGCATTTTATAACGAGGGAAATAATAAAAACAAGAGCCTTAGTGGGAAGAAAAAAAACTAAACAAAATTAATCATCACGTGACCTCGACCTCGATGCATGAGCCGCTTTTCGCCCCTCTTTTAAGAGTGAGACATCAAAAAAATTTTTCGTTTCGTGAAACTTAACGAATGAAATTTCGGTTCGCAGCTGCCGGTTTAGAGGAGGCCAAAGCAATGTTTATTTTTGTAGTTTGTCTTTCAACGCAGTGTCTTTTCAAGAGTGACCAATGAAATCTGACATGAAATATTCAAAAGTATTATTATTTGCTCTGGCGCTTTTCTCTATTCAGCCACATTTTCAAGAAAAAGAATTAGGACAGAGAGCTATTATCTATCAATTCTTGATAAAAACGGAGGAAGAGTGTTCAAGCAGGTAGAAATCAGCAGACCGGAATACCGGAACACTGAACAAGCGAGCAGAAAAAGACAAAAGGCTGGAGAGGAAACAATGTTAATTGAAAAGAAGAGTATTTTTAAATAGTCGCCATCTTAAGAATCATGCTCTTTGTTATCCGGCCATTGCTGGAAAGTAGATTAGAAACTTTCATATGCAAATGACGAATCTCTATTAATAAAAATGGAAATGTGAAGACAGGTGAATCAATCAACACTGGCTTTTCCTGCGATTTATTTAATAACGATTAAACTTAAAAGCCATTTAAGCGTCTCTTTCTTATCCCAGTGCTGAGTATGTTGGAACATTCTTGCAATGTGATTTCGCACACATGTGTTAAAACATAAATTAATTGGTTTTCGTTAGTCGTGGGTGTTTTCGGTTACGTGACCTTTAAATATTCCAGAAACCTAGTATATAACTACACAGTAAGACCTCTGATAAGCAGGCGCTTAATTAAGATAATGTATAATTTAAATCTTAATTACAACCATTTAAACAAAGTATTTTGGAGTCTCTAAGATGTACACCACCCACAATTAACCACATAAATGCTTTAATGATTACTCTGGAATTGTCTGACGATGCGGGAAAAAACGGATAAAAAGGAAAATTTCATTCAATAAAGCTTCAGTTGCTCTCAAGATTGAACCGCAATCATTTAACGAGAAGGCACTCTTGGACTACCGACTTTATAGCTGTACACATGCACACGAAAATGAATGGCAAACATTTCTTTAAAACCGCTGTGTTACTTTTAGTGTTAATAGGCATGTCATTAACTGTGAAAGGTACGCCGGAGCAAGTAGCGTCAGTAGGTAACACAGAGATTCGCAATTTTGCCGAGATTCCATATAGCACATCCGTGTTATTCAAGCGTGTTTGCGGCATGCATTCATTCAAATGTGGTCGACGACGGTCATCAGCTATCAAGGTAAAAACGCCCATTTCCATCCATTTATTACCTTTTTGCCGAACTACTCCTATTGTTATAGAGCTACTTCCAGTATAGCTTATATTTTTAAATGTTCACATATTTACGAGTATATACAGCGGCATTGACACACTTTGTTTTCACTTCAGTGTTTGTTCTTTAAGTATTAGCCAGCCAGGAATTGAAATAATAATAATAAAAATAATTATTTCTTATATGTATGATAATTTTGGCAGGCACGGAGCAAAATGTTATAAGTTATCTGATTTAACTCGACATCCCCCTTTAATTTTCTTTGTCGGTGTGCTTGTTTTGTTCCCCCCCCCTTTTTTTTTTTTGCTAATTTCCCATTATTTCTGACAAGTTTTTCAACGTTATAGCGAGCCATTACAGTGAGGTAAATTTCAACAGGTTTACCAGTCAATAAGTTCTAAACCCCAAAGCTCTGATGTTAGAGTATCTAGCTTGCAAGACAAAATTAACATGGATACGGCTGGCTCATCAATTTAACAGAATCTTCTGTTAATGTCTTCCAAATGACAACACTTTTTCAACTAAAATGCGCAGTGTAACTAAAAAAATGGAAATTTATGACAATTTACTTTGTTGTGCTCAGCACTTTGCTAACTGATCGCAAACTGCTTTTCTTTGTTTATTTCTTTATGTTTTTCTTTTACTGTTTTTATTACTCCCAGTTTTTACGTCTTTTCATTTTTTTCCCTTTAATTTAAAACTTATATTTTTATACATTTCTCTCGCTTCTTTTTTTTTTTGGGGGGGGGGGGTGGTCTTATTATTTTATACCATCAGTTTGGCTGCAAAACAGGAGTTAATTAAAATTTTCTAGAAGTTTTTTCCTTTGTTGTTTGTAGAATTCTATTTTTTAAGACATAGGCAAACGAGCCGGGGAGCGGCTGCAGCCCCCCCCCCAACTGCATAAATTATGTAATTTTTCGGGCAAAACGCTCTTCATTCGGCACTTGGGAAAAAACAATATAAAGCGGTAATCCTATTGGCATGGTTTCCAAAAGTCGTAAATAAAGTTTCTAGTTAATTACTGTTCAGGTGTTTAGATTCCCGAAAGTGGTTTCTTCAGAGATTTGGTAATTTGAATAATATCGTGTAAAACGTAAAGTGTATCGTTTCGCTAACATCTCTTGCAGTTCGCGCCTAAATTTCTCGCTAATTTCGCGGAGAGCGGAAAACATTTTGACGAGTTCACATGACGGTTTACTCGCTGAAGTTCGTTAGATTCTTTGTGAACTCCGTGGACTTTGAAGGTTCAAGAAAAAGTGAAAACCTTAGAAGGTGACTTAAGGGGCCGTCAAGGTCAACAAGATGAAAATACTACACAATTTTTTTTTTATTTTATTCGATCGATCCCATCCGTAAATCACAGTATTAAAATTATCGTATAATGTCATCCAGTTCGTAACTACCGGGTATTGACCGCTTTTTCAGCCTTCATTGTCCCTAAATGAAAGGGTTTACCTCGGTTTAAGAACCTGTGAACTTTTTCTTTGTTTTGTAGCTATTGTTAGGGTTAGGGTCTATTATGCTGACTTCTTTGTTTTCTTTGTTTTACGTCACTTGCGAGTTTCACAGGTTCTTACTCCGAGGCAGAGCCAAATGAAATGATCTGTTTATTTGGAAAGACTCCCGGAACTGAATATTTTTCATTCTTATATTAGTGTTACTGCATTTGGCAGACATTAATCTTCATCATTCTTCATATCATTTATTCATCGGTCAGTGTGGTTCTCCTAGTCTTTTTCGATGTTGACATACTGCACCTCAACATGCTAAAAGGCGGCATTACTTCATTTGTGTTCATAGTGCTACGCGGCACAACATTCATATGTACCCTTACTTTCTCTTCGCCGCGATTCTCCATCTAAAACGACCCCGACTTTCTCTGTCCGACCTCGTAGCTCAGTCGGCAGACTATCGGCCAGTTGTCCTCCAATGAAGTGATTCAATGAGCAACGCATATGTCAATTAACACGGAGTGAATGTCTAGTTAGTTTCAGTAACTGAGAGATTAAACGAAGCGTCTTGATAAATTCGAGCTAGTTCTTGGTTTTCACCAGTCATGAGAAAACTAAAAATCGTAACCATTCAATAAATAAATTCAAGAACCTGGGATATTATAGATGATTGCTATATAAACAACCTCGCCACTCCAAGAATCAGGTCTCTGCTGCTTTTCACCCACGCGTTACTGGAAGAAGTGTGCCACTCAAATATAAAAACTTTTTATAGAGAAGGGCAAAAATATGGCAGAAACATCTGTCATTAAGTTTTGCTACTGAAACGAAAAGTTATTACTCCAGTGCTCCGACTCATTAAAAAAATAAATAATGGAAGCACAGATCATGTCAGCGGCTTTGACCAAAGCGATAATTAGTCACGACAGCCTTCCCGCGCCATCATTTTAATGTCACGCAACACAAAAGCTTGAAACGCGCTCTGTTACAAAACGAAAACGTTCTGAAACGTCTAATGCCTATAGGGTCTTTTATCTGATGAACCTAAAACCTCAGAAGGGAGGTAATTTTTAATTTTGAAATCTGACTACGTCGCATAAAACCAAGAATATTTCCATTTAGAATACGGCTCGAGTTCCTACAGCATTTCTCGTTCTCCTAAACTTCCACTCGTGTTTCTACAACTCGATAGCAACCGGATACGTGTTTTCTATCTCTTAAGTAAAATAATCTTAGGGGTTCTTTTATAGAGTTAGTTCAAGTTGACAAACATAAATATATTCGATCACGTTGGCTGAATTAATTGCAAAAAAAAATTGATGGATAATCGTATTTGCGGTCTTTTGCGATTTCCTTTTCTATGCTGACCTAAAAAAACAAACAGGAGAATTTTCATTTTTCACTTTCTGTAATAGCAAAAGATTCATAACGACTATCCCATACCGAGACAAAAACATAACGAATTTTTTAGCTCACGGATATTTATCATGGAACAACCGCCAAAAATATACATCATTAAGAAATAGGGCATTCCAAAACACTTATTTGCGCTGCGCGATAAGTTTTAAGATAGAAATAAATATATAACCATGCAGGTAGTTAAGTATAAGCAGTCCCCTCTGACGCTCCCGTAAAATCAATTCTCCCTGAGATCTCAGTCTTCGTTACAAAAAGTGACAGCAACATGTAGGGTAAAACAATGTCGGATCTAGAGGATGGGCCGGAAGGAAGAAAAGCCGGCACCCCGTCCCCTTAGCTCAAAGTCCGGATGGGGCAATGAAATGTATATGCTGTAGACACAATCTGCCAATTTGTCAGTAAGCATCTTGGTATGGATGTGAAAGTTTTCAATAACGCGTGATTGACATATTCTTTACAGAAACGAGGATATTCAAGAAAGAAACTTTAACTTAGACGCCAAGAGTGAATTGAAGGATTTATGGACAAACGGAAATGGCATTAAAGGCATGGATCCCATAAACGCTCCTACAGTTAAGATGCAGCAAAGTCAAGTGAACAATTGAAAAGAACTTGGAATAAAAAAATAACAATTAGAGGCCATTAAACTAGACAATATCCTCCTTATTTCAATTTCAATTGTTTGCTGGTTATTTTTTAATTTCAGGATTAAATACTTTTGTGCCACGACCACTGTTGCTGTGTCGCAGTGCAGCCAAAAAATGTCTAGTATTTATGAGTTTTGATTCTCTTACCTTGTTGGTAAGCTTGATTTCGAGCCGTTTTTGTGAGCCCCGCGTTCTTTGCCTTACACCACGGCGGGATCACTTGTTTACTTATCGCAGTTTTTGACCAATCAGAGCCAAGCTTGCTCGAATCGAGCAGGCTTCCGTGTGATTGGTTAATTCTGTCATTCAGCAATTTCACATCGACAAATTTAGCGAAACACAGCAGGATGCCATTCAGTTGAATTTCTTAAAAGAAAAAGATGTTTTAGTCTCACAGCCAGCTGGCTCAGGAAAATTTGTAAATTTTGAGTCCTTCCCGATCATCGTCGGTGTCCGTCTATGGATGTAACCGACGGCTATCCATATTTTCAAGGGCAAGTTATACGAAAAGCTTCGCCGGAGTTCCATTAATGAAGCCCATTGTATCTGACACTGGAACGAATGAGAGTATTTTGTCTGAGATATTTGCATGATAGCTGACTCCAAACTAATCTTAAGAAAACTCTGGATCAATATATACATGAAATGTGCGTTTTATTAAGGTAAGTTTTGACCGGCCGCGACAATGTTTCACACTTAAAATAATTGTGTAACACCTTCTGCTGGTTGAAAATAAAGGCTAGTTGATTTCATTGTTTGGATATGATATTGCGAGCAGAGATATCAAAATGACGAATATATTTTAAAAATGCACAATTCAGTTTTGGACCTTGTTTTTTTTAGCCGATACAATCAAAGCTGTCAACACGATTAAGCTATGACAATTATTTCTCTTTTTTCTGGTGATCAGTCAGTCTTTCAGCATTCTTTTTGGCTTTATGTAATATCAAACCATTAAATGGACCTTCAAAGTAATTCTTTTTGTACTGAATCTTTTCAGCCGATATTTAATTCCACAAAAAGCTTTCACGAAGATGTGAAATATGTTCTCTTGTGAAAGCTTTTTCTGTTTAAGTTGTCATTGGTGATGTAACTCTCACCTTTGCCCTTTTGCCTAACTCTACTGATTATTTAACAATTAGACTCGTAGCCCGAAAGGGCTACGGGTCAATAGTTTTGTGATATTGTCACTTGACCCTTACCGTTTATAACTCCAAAATGTTGCTGTTAAACGTGCGAAGGAATTTTAGCTCTGACCAGAAGGTCGTAAAAAGACTTGTCCTTCCTGTAGGCGACAATTGCAGGTTCAAAATATATTTGACCGAGTCTATTTTTCACAGTTATAATATTTCATAATAACCTTTCTTAGGTTAGGCGTAGCTGGGTTCAAAGTCGTGATAAAGGCAAAACATTTCTGGATGTTTGTGTTTTGTTTCGTAGAGCCTCGTTTAGTGATGAGAATTTAACTTCGGCTAAAATATTTTCGGCGAGTTGTCTCGCTCGAATAGGCGAGTTAGAAATTATAGCTTTCATAACTCGAGGGCCCTTGAGGGCGAAGGGTCTAATTGTTTTAGTATCACCCAACTAGTCGGACAGAAAAGGCAATAACAAAGTTAGCTAATGCAAGTTGAAAACATATTTATTTGGGGGAAAAAATGAAAGAAAAAGGGGCGAATTTCGCTACTCGATGGCTATTACTATTAGACCCCTAGTAGCGTAGCCAATCAAAATGCAGGATTTGCATTAGTCCACTAGTTGGGTGATACTAAATATTATTATTTACTGTCAAATAGAACAGGTTGTCTTGAATGATACAGGGAGATCCAAAGGGTATATAATGGAGATGTCTTTCAGGCGAGAATTGATAAACTAAATCAGGAGAACATTCTCAGTGATTTTGCAAAATCGGATGACGACATCATGTAAGATTTTAATAGCAACAATCGCATATGAATCGATTATGGTCCAAGCATACAATCATAACAATGACACACCTGACCTGTGCACGGCTATATTTCGCGTTGTTGTGACTATTGGGAACGTACACACAACAATATGCCATGGGGAAGGGTTACTTTTGCATTCTTGATACAAATTAAGAAGCTGTCTCTCTAAAAACCGACCACTGATTTTACTTCGAAAATTCGATTTTTCTCATAAGCTGGGATTTTAAAGCCGTTACCTAGTCAATCACTAAAATGAGTTTTATTTGATTGAAAATTGTAATTGCAATTTTCCTAGGCTTAGTTGAAGTTCGGTCCGCTCGACTCAAGTTGCATGCCTTCCGAAACTGGAAAAATAGCACAAATTGCCGGCGCTCTAAAAGAAATTAATATTCGCGCAAAAGTCCCAATTTTTTTTGGAAACTTTCGATACATCACAGCAGTTTGTTTAGCCATGCTGCAATTATAATTCAATGTTGTTCCTTCAACGGTTAAAAGCAGATTTTCTACCCATTAAATCGAGTTCTAAACCAAACACGAAAATAGCGCCACTTTGAAGACACGTTTTAAAAATGTGTCACCTGTTTGAAAGTGCTGAACTACATGAATAGAAAGATTAAATGACACTTAATTTAAAACAATTTTAAAATTTGTCTGCCCACTTGGTTTTCAAAACTAACGACCGCTTAAATTTCAGGAAATTTTGAAAATATTTCAGTGAGTAACTGCATACTCGCCTTCGTCTTCGTAAATTGCTTCGGTAAATGCATGTAAATTTACCTGGCTTCAAGATTAAAGTTTTTGTCCTTTGTAGCAATCCTTGAATCCTAGGTAGTATTAAAACTGCCAGCTTTTCCTCCCAGCGGTGGGTTTGTATACAAGGTACATTTAAACGTTCCTGATCTGTGTCGAGTGTGACGGCCACATACCTCCATGTCCTTTGTATTACTGATCATTGTTTTCCTCGAAGTCGGTTTAATCATGTAGAGTCGTCTTAAAAGGTTTGTAGAAGCACTCTTTTGGACAACTCTCGGCACACATACAAGTATGAACAGTAAACGGTGATCAGGGGATCATAAATGATCATAAATGCCACGGTCATTTTGTCACGGTGTTTACAACGGGTGTTTTCGTTCCTAATCTTCGTGTGAGTATCACACCCTGATTTCCGTGATACAGATTGGGCACTAATTTAGGGTGCCTCACTTACCAAACTAGTGAAAACTAGCGAAACTAAAATCATGTAAACAAATATATATTACTCTAACAACCAACAGACGTGCGATGAATTTGACAGGTTTCAAGTGGAAATTTGCATAAATCGGTTGGGCGTACACAATGCATGATGTGTCCCAAAAACATCGTACTTTTGATGAACGCCGTCATTTTTCAGCCCATCAAGCCACCCAAACTCGGCTTGGAAAAAGTTGAAAGACATATTCACTGTTTCGTTGAAAAGTAGAACAATAGCGAAGAACACAAGTTCCCTCCAACAGAACGAATGAATGAGTGCATTATCGACGGTAGAATACGTGGTATAAGTTTAATTTTAAGTCAAGCAAATATTTCAGACAGTTCACCTTTTTAATCTTGTCAAGAGACTGCGGTTGGCTTCATTTCCATCTGGTATAGTCTCAACAGTTGCGATACTGACCTTCTCAACTCGATTTGAATGTCAATTCTGTATTTTGAAGATCGGATGAGTTATTTGTTAGCAAGCTCAAATTTATATCATTTGTTTGATGTTTTATTCATCATCACTCCAGACTCAATCTTCCGTCTGTATTAAGGACGGTACCTTCTAAATATAAAGTAATCCGCATCCGCAAAAGTAAATCTTTACAAGGGCTATTGGAATCCAGAAAGAGTAGACACGCATTTCTTCGAGAAAATTAACCTTGAATCTCAACAGAAATGGTGATATCAGCGTTTTTCTGAAAAAAAAAAAAACAAAGAAAGAATATATTAATATTTCTAAACAGATTTCCTTAGAAATCCCCTACGTACAGCAAAGCAAACACATTTAGGAAGAAGATCTTAATACTACAGGGTAAATAGTAACATAAAAACTATTTTGGGTATGTTTTTAATAACAAAATAGTTGCAACAGCACTTTAAGCGTCCATGACAGCCTTCCTTTGGTTCAGCTAAAATACAGTCTAAATAGCTTTTCCGTACAGCTATAAACTAATCACGAGTTGGATAGGTTTGCCACTTTCATTTCATAACATAAAATAAAGGGGTAACCATCATCTTCATCTTTTTCGAAACTCTTACGGTGTCCATTATAATTTGTCCTTTCACCTTCCCAGTAAGTAAAACACATTTGCGTACCCTGCTCTCAGATGTTTCCTTGATTTTTTTCACCGCATGAGAGAACTGCGAGAGAGCTGCAAAACAGTGAACACGAGTGGCGAAGTGGCGAGAAAGAAAAACTTCTGGTTACTTTGGACGTGGATCTGACTTTCATGCAGACGCCAGGGTCAGGATCTAACCCTCGAGCTCGGATTGGTTGTTATTTGACCAATCAATACGATTGGTCCGTTTGATTGGCAATACCGAGGGGACTGTGGGGATATTTGTTACTGCACTTCTTGTGCGTACGTTTTTGCTTATATCTCTACCAGGGAAAGTATTTGTTTGCAAAATAAACAAACGTTCAAGATTCGTCTGTGTTGTACATTGATTTTGTTTCTGACAGTGCCTTCGAAGGAATTTGACCTCTGCACTCGAGGAGGGTTCTCCAGAGATTGAAAGTCTCAACGAACATCAAAGCCTTGCTAGCAGTCATAAATCGCAAAGGTAATAATAATAATAACAATAATAA
>CM042749.1:19206397-19218861 GCA_022496165.2 Catalaphyllia jardinei
GAAATACTGTTTTCACGACAAATTAAACTCTTCTCATTAGCACTTGGAAACTCATAAATGGAGAAGTGAGAACAATTCAATCTAATGTCTTTTGGCGTCTTATAATAACTTTGACTCAGATAAATCACACTACAATTTTTATGCCGTCCTCGTATAAAGTAGTCGATTAATGGTTTTTGGTTTTTATCACATACATAATCATCAAAAATGACGATTTTTTGTGAGTCAGAGTCAAGATCTTGAACTGGAATAATTTCATCATTTCTTGCTTCAATAACATCATAACCAACCTCATCGCTTATCGGCTGAAAGACATTCATGAGATTCTGATACTTGGATTGTTCTAAATTTTTAGCATATAGATAAACTTTATCAAAATAAAGCAGATTGTAGACCATATGCATTAATGTGTTTGTTTTCCCTGAACCACTTGGACCGCAAATTAACATCCGAAAACATTGATGAGGCATGAAATCATATATTTGTCTAACGTTTGAGACCACATCGTCTTTAACATCATAATTCGGTATTTTCATTATATTATATTGGTATATTAATTCAACATGGTGTTCAACATGGTGTTCAACATGGTGTTCAACGTTGTTTTTTATATTTGATTTGTCATTTTTATGTAAAGTAATAATATAACAAAAATGAGTTTGCTTAAATGGAAAGAACTTGCAAAAAGTAAAACCAAATTAGGGAATAAAATTAATTATG
Organism: Catalaphyllia jardinei; assembly: GCA_022496165.2. Classification (NCBI taxonomy): domain Eukaryota; kingdom Metazoa; phylum Cnidaria; class Anthozoa; order Scleractinia; family Caryophylliidae; genus Catalaphyllia; species Catalaphyllia jardinei. The sequence continues at coordinate 19,207,118 of CM042749.1, forward strand.
TACATGATCTAATCACACAACATAAAATAGGTCAGGGAACAAGCCAATCATCATTTGAAAAGGTTTTTAAACCAGTGACAAGTAAATTAGATGATGTAATTGACAGTAATTTGGATTTAAGGGTGCCTAAAAGGAGAAAAAGACCACTGAAGAAAGGGGAAGTTCCAGATTATGGTGTTGATATCGATGATGAAGTTGAGGACATGAATTTGGGTGATCTTTTCGATGAACAACCTATACCACCACAACAGGAGAAACAAATAGTACCAAAACCACCAACATATGAAGAATCATTGGAGGATCTTTTGGAAGGGAAGAAGAAGATATATGTCGATCCCCAATATCTTTCGGAACAGCCACCTGAATACTCTTTGTTTGAAAAGAAGCCACCTGAAGATGATCCACCTAAAGATGAGCCACAGGAATACAATATTGATGATGATGATGTTGATGATGATCAGATTTTGGAGTATGTTGGTAATCCTACTTATGTTGATGTGGAAGCAATCTTAAATCAACCAGAAATGACGAAGAAGAAAAAAGAGAAATATATTTTTAAGCTTATAAAAGATGCGCAGACAAAAAGTAAGAAATTAATTGGTCAAAAGTCGCAAGCTACTAAAGAGTATAATAAGGGTAATATTTCAGAAAATGAAAAAAAGATAGTGCATTATAGAGTAGACAAAGCAAGATCAGCTTTGAAAAAATTTGAAAATTTTTATTATACTGAATACACAAAATTAGGTTATGGGATCAGAGGCCTAAGAAGAAAACAGAAAGGTGGAAATGTTATATTTTTTAACAATCCCAAACATCTTCTCAAGAAATTAGAATTAATCATTGGTGAAACCGTTGCGGGTAATACATCAATTAAGATGAGAAATACAGGAGTTAGTATACTGGACACATTATTTAGAATGTCAACAATAAATAGATCGCAGTATAATAAATTATATAATCAGTATTTCAAAGTATAATTGTGTAAAGTTATTATATACATGGATCGCGAGATTGTTTTATCATCATACAACGTCAAAGATCAAGAAAACAACACTCCTCAGAATTTTATAACTGAATTCAAAAGGCCCATAATATTGGATAGCAATTCTCAATATGTAGTTGGTTTGAACCGAATCATTAACATGTCATTCACATGGTTCAATGTAAATTCATCATACAACAATCAGTTAATAAAGTACAGCTCTGATAATGGTTCAAATTTTACCAACATCACTTTCCCAGCAGGAGTTTGGAACTATACTGACTTTGATACATACATCAAGGACATAACGAAGATTGTTAAAGATGGTGCTAACAATAATGAGTATCCCATCACTCTCGAATTCGATAATACAACATTCAGGGTTACAATCACATTAGCCAAGAATTATCAACTTGATTTAACTGCAAGCAAGAAATATTGAAGAGTGAACAGAATATAGGACCAAAAGTGCCTAATCTCAGTCAAGATACAGACATTCTTAATATCCACTGCGACCTTATCAATGATTCACTTGTAGACGGTCAAGATTCAGACATCATTTATTCCTTCTCAACCAGTGTGCTTCAACCTAGTTACTCTTTTACAATTGAACCAAGAAGAGTTACATTTAATCCCATCAACAAGAATAGTATAAATAGTATCAGGATACACATTACAGATGGAAAAAGGAGATTAATTAACCTGAATGGAGCTGATACATCTTTTTCATTAATTCTAAAAAGGATAGAATAATATAAAGTAGTATTATAATGAAACCATTTGAATTCACTAGGGTTTATCATCCAAAACTTGGTATTTTTGTGGATAAACATGTAGGATCAGGTATTATCGTTGATAATATTTTCAAACCAATGAAGAGTGTTGCGTCATCTGTTGTAAAAAAATTTGCTAAGAAATCAGGTGAGAAAGCATTAAAATCAGTAGGTGAAAGGGTAGGTAAAAAGACAGCTGAGAAGTCAGGAGACTTGATAATGAAAAAGCTTAGTAATATGAGACTTGATGTTGGAAAAAGAGTTCAAATAGTTCCATCACATCGAGAAGAAAGTACAGATATGATTATTGATAGACTAATATCAGGATCAGGAAGAAGGAGGAAAAATTATATAATATATTAATATAATGGCTTTCAGAACAAGTGAATATTTACAAAGATATGAGTTGGTTCGATTTCAGTTGAATGATGTTATTAATGCCCCAGCTGGTGGTCAACACCAACAAAAAAATGGGTATAAATTCACAATCAATGATAGGTCTGCGTTCTATGATTGGTATAATGCTTATTTTGAGGTGCAGTTTCAGTTACAGGTATTGGCTGATGGTACAGGTCTTCCAAATGCAACCCGGGCAACAGTTATTAATGGAGCTCATTCATTAATTAACCATTTAACAATAAAAAGTGCTGGTAAGATTGTATACGAAACTGATAATCTTCATAAAGTAACTTTTATCAAGAACCTCTTGGAATACAGTGATGATTTCAGCAGATCGGTGGCTAAAGATAGTTTTTGGTATCTGGATGTAGCAAATGCTGATATGACTGCTGATGGAAATACAGGATTTGAGGCTAGACGAAATTTGACGAAAAGAATTGGTGAAGGTGGTGGTGGTGAGGCGGCTTCCCAAGATGTTAATGTAATTATACCTCTTAATAGATACGGTTTCTTTGAAGAGTTATATGATAAAATGTTGGTCCCAATGCAACTTCAGTTTGATATACAATTACAGAATGACGAAGAATTAATTTATAAGGCAGCTGCAGCAGCTGCTGGTCGAGTGGTTGTTAATAGATTCTTACTTTGGGTTCCAAGATTAATACCAAAGGACACTTTATACGATAAGTTTATCCAATCCTTTTTGTCAAAAGGTTCTTGGAAGTATAAAAGAGAATTGTATTCAGCCTCCAATCCAACACAAAGCAGTGGATTCTTCCAAATCTCACCAAGTATTGACAATGTTGTTTCCGTCTTTGTTTACCTCCAACGAAATAAAACAAATAATGAAGATACAAATCCTTACCACTTTGATACTTTCAAACTTAATGCGGCTAATAATAATAGCAGTCTCTCGTCATGTAGATTGGAATATGGAAATGGAGTATTCTATCCAGAAACTGAATACGATACAGAATCAAAAGTAAGGATCTTCAATGATGTGATGTCATATGGAATGAGAAAAAATAATTACAATAGTGGTACCCAACTTAATATGTCTAATTACAACTCTCTCTATTCTCTCATATATTTTGATTTGTCTTATCAAGCAGAAAAAGTAACTAGAGACCCAAAGCAATTGATATTCAGGTATAAACTGAACAGAAATAGTGCTGCAAATTTCCGTGTCCACGCCGTCGTCTTATATGATGAGACTATCATCATCGACAAGGTGGGAAATGAATTGGTTATAGTATAAAAGCAAAAATGAGACATTCTTAATTCAGATATGTTTTGTAATAGGAAATTATATAACATATATTATATGCAAGAAATGACTCAACTTTTTGCAATAAATGTCAAACTATCAAAAAATCAGAAGAAGAATATTGGTGATGCTTATAGTAAAAGAGAAACAGTTGTCATAAGGCTAACTAATGACTCTCTTAATGGAAATGACACTCTACATGTCCCAGCTACAGTGAAGAAGAGATTGGAGAAGAATCGGAAATTGAATAAAGGTATGGACATCAAACTTTCCAAGACTAATATCAGAAAGCAAGTTGGTGGCAGTTTGTTGACTTCTGCTCTATCTCTCGCACGCGTATTTGGACCAACCATTGCGAAAACCCTTGGAAATGGTCAAAAAGGAGGTTTTCTAATTCCACAAAACAAAATTGACAAACTTATCGCAAACAAGCATCTTTTATCTGAGAAACAGAAAAAAGATATATTAAATGCTCTTCAAACAGGTTCTGGTGTTGTTGTAAAACCAACAAAGACACAATTAGGAGGGTTTCTTGGAACTTTACTTGCTAGTATAGGTATTCCTTTAGTGTTGAAAGCTTTAACTGGTCGTGGTTCTCCTAAAATGGGACGGCCTCCTTCTAAACAGGGTGGTCATGGAGCTCCTAGAATGGGAGTATACCCCTACAGACCGCCACCTTTTATTGGGTCATGGGATAATACAATCGGTTACGGAACCAAAAAATCAGGGGTCCATATTGCGGAATTGGAAAGACACCAAAAAATAGAACTAAAGGAACAATGGATCAATGTTTAAATAAAGGTCAAATCAGATATTATGGAATTGAAAGTGTCCCTCAACCAATATTAAAAGCATTCTTAGATGCACAACTCACAAACAAACAAAAACGCCATCTTGAGGCCCTTGTAGGATTTAAAAGAAAAAAGAAAGAAAAAAAAAGAACAACAAAAAAAGGAAGGAGAAGGTCTCCTTCTAGGTCCAAACAGCCCGTTCAACAACATTCCACTCGTGGGGGCAATATTGTAAAACCAAAATTTCATAAACATATACCAATGAGTAATTTTGATTTAATAAAATGGTGTGAATATTTAAAAATCCCAATCAATAATGTTCTATCAAGAGATCAAAAAGGTTCCACATAACCATAAACAAGCATTATTCATTTACAATCTTGAACCATCATATATGAGTGGAAGTCATTGGGTTACAACTTATGTTAAAGATAATGTCATCAATTATTTTGACAGTTTCGGTATGCCTCCGTTTCAAGAATTAGTAAATCATGCTAAAAGAAAGAATTTAACTTTGCTCCATCAAAATAATCAGATTCAGAATATAAAAACAACCACTTGTGGTTATTTTTGTTTGTACTTTTTAAATGAAATGAATAAGGGAAATTCATATCAAAATTTATTAAATGTATTTAATATTAATGATACAAGAAAAAATGAGATATTTATTATGAAGTATTTCAAAAATATCTGAATTATATATATAAAATGAGAACATTGAAGGAATTAAGACAAACTGGGGCAGCAGCATTTGGAGTATTTTTTTAATAATATTAGTCATAATATCAGCTATATAAAAACAGTATAAAATATATATATAAATGGTTAAATCATATTGTGTTAAACAGAAAAAACAAACAGAATGTGTTCCAGGTAGTGAAAAATATATTAAAACTAAAAATAACAGAACAATGATGAAATGTAAATGTGCTGAGTGTGGTATAACAAAATCTAAATTTGTTAAGAATCAGGGAAACTAATTGAGCCCTCACAAGATGGGGGCTTATTGGGAGAAGCATTGCTAAAAGGTGCCACAAAAGGTTTATTCAATCTAGGACGAGCTGGAGCTGCAAAAGCTGTTAAATCAGATTTTGTCAAACAAAAAATAAAAGAGACGGCCAACCAATATCTTGATCAAGCTTTGGACAGTTTCACATCTGACTTATCAAAAAAATTGGATCCAACACATAGTGGTAGTGGAATTGATATACACAAAGCTATTCTAAATGTTGCACCCAAAAAGGGTTTTGTGATGCCTGGACACCGATATACAGGACCTGGTAACCCTCTTGAAGAGCAACTGAGGTATGATCCAAACACTGGTCAGATACTTGAGATATATCAACAACCAACAGGTAGAACAGATGCAGTCAGTATGCAGCACGATGTTGATTACTCAGTTTGTGGTAATAAACCAAAAAGTGATCAAGTGAAGTGTAAAAATGAGGCTGATCGTAAGATGGTTAAAGCTCTTGATGCTATTCCATGGAAAGAAAGACAATGGGGCCATACTATTGCCAGAAATGCTATAGCAACTAAGTCAAAGTTGGGTATGGGTGGGAAGTCAAAAAACGGGAAAAGCCGTCCAGTGAAGAAAACTGGCAAGAAAAATTAGCAGATGAGTTACATACACCCATAAAACGTAACTTCACTCGGCGGCGTGTAATCACAAATCATATCGATGAAACATGGGCAAGTGATTTGGTTGAAATGCAGCAGTTCAGTAAATGGAACAAAGGTTATCGATATCTTCTAATGGTTATTGATGTATTCAGCAAATATGGTTGGATCATTCCGTTAAAAGATAAAAAAGGTGAATCTGTCACTGAAGCATTCAAAACAATATTCAAGGAAGGTAGAAAACCGCAATATATTTGGGTTGACAAGGGAAAAGAGTTCTATAACAAACATTTGAAAGACCTATTAGAGAAAAATGGGATACAAATGTACTCAACTGAGAATGAAGAGAAGTCATCAGTAGTTGAAAGATGGAATAGGACAATTAAATCCAAAATGTGGAAACAGTTCACAATTCAAGGTAATACAATGTATCTAGACATGTTACCAAAACTAGTAAATCAGTACAACAACACAAAACATTCGAGCATAAAAATGACACCAGTTGAAGCTTCAAAGAAAAAGAATGAGGGTACAGTTTACTTTATACAGTGATATGGAAACATTAAAACAGAAACCAAAATTTAAAATAGGTGATAAGGTCCGAATATCTAAGTACAAACGGAATGTATTCGATAAGGGTTATACACCAAACTGGACAGAAGAAGTGTTCATAGTTGATAATATCCAATACACTAATCCAATAACATACAAAATAAAAGATCTCAATGATGAATACATACAAGGGAGTTTTTATGAACCTGAATTATTAAAAGCCAAACAGGATGTATTCCGAATTGATAAAGTCATTCGCAGAGATTATAAGAAAAAACAAGCTCTGGTGAAGTGGAAGGGGTATAGTGATGATTTTAATAGCTGGATTCCAATGAAAGATTTAAACGCACTATAGACATATAAAAAATAATTATATATAGTATTAATATATAATGGGAAGATTAAGAATATATTCAGATGAAGAAAGATCAGTAAAAACTAAATGCATGTTAAACAAAGAGTGGATATGTCCAATTTGTCCACATCATAATTACACATTAGCTGGAAAATGGACACATCTCAAGACAACAAAACATATTAAAAATGAGCAAGCCTTAAAAACATTTTAAATCAAGTAATAATTAGAAATATAATTTTTCTTATTATTAACAATTTTAAACGCACTATAAACTGATATAAAAAGAAAATAATATAAATATAATATATAGAATGGAAAAAATTATCTCAACCTATAGTATGAACAACCGCGATCTCTCAAAACTAACCAAATCTCAACTGATCAATTTAATATTGAAGCAGAATGAGAAAATAAAACTATTGTTTCAACAAAATATAAAACAACAGGTTGAAACACAAGACAGATCAAAACCTTTACCAAGAAAAAATGTAAAACAGATGGTACAAGATTATGAAGACAACATAATTCAACCACCATTAGAATTTAGGGATAAACCAGTCCCATTACCAAGGAAGAATGTAAAACAGATGGTACAAGAATATGAAAACAATATTATTGATCCACCATTAGAATTTAGGGATAAGCCAGTACCATTACCAAGGACTAAGAAACCAGTACCACTACCAAGGACTAAGAAACCAGTACCATTACCAAGGGCCAAAATAGAAGAAACTGCTAGAGCTCTGAAGGGTTACACAAAGTCCTTCGAAATCAGCATTAGAAATAATAAAGATCCTCTTGATCAACTGCAAAACACAAGAAAAGCAGTTGAATATCATATTGTTAAGATGCTAACATCTATGAAAGGTCTAAAATTTGTTGAAACGCTTAAAGTGACATTCAAAAAATCAACAAATGATAAATTAATATACAAAACCGCTTATTTCAATAGCAAACCTAATACAATCATTAATAACACAGAAAACCTTGAAGCATTACAATTATCAAAACAACAAATCTTGAATATGGTAGCTCAATGGATTTCTGAAGGTTCTGGTTGGACCATTGAATCTGCTGACAATCATTATCTTAATATCGTACAATATAAGCCAATGAAAGGCTCATCATATATTGAACTACCCTCAGAACTCAGACATCATAAAAAAGGATTAATAAATATGAAAAATGAGGACAATGAATGCTTCCGATGGTGCCACATCAGATAGTTAAATCCTCAAGATAATAACCCACAGAGAATTAAAAAATCGGATAAAGAATATGTCAAAAATTTAGACTACTCTGGAATTGAATTCCCAGTAACCACAAAGCAGTATAATAAAATTGAAAAGCAAAATGAGATTAATGTTAATGTATTTGGATATGAAAGCAAACAACCATATCCCATCTATGTGTCGAAAGAAAAATATGACAGACATATGAATTTATTATTGATAACTGAAAATAAAAATAAACATTATGTTTTAATTGAAGACTTTGATAGGTTCATGTATAACCAAACAAAACATAAAGAAAGGAAGCACTTCTGCATGTATTGCCTTCAGTGTTTCAGCTCTGAAATAGTCTTGAACAATCATAGAGATAATTGTATTCAAATTAATGGAGCACAAGCAGTGAAAATGCCTGATCCTGGTAACAATATCCTAAAATATAATAATCATAATAAACAACAGCCTATGCCATTTGTGATTTACGCTGACTTTGAAGCTATCACTGAGAAGATATCTAGTTGCCAACCCAATGACAACAAATCATTTACTGAAGCATACCAGAAGCATACAGACTGCGGCTATGGCTATAAGGTTGTCTGTTGTTATAATGATAAATATAGCAAACCTGCTTAAACGTATAGAGGTGAAAAGGCAGTTTTCAAATTCATGGAAGCTATGTTGGAAGAAGTCAAATATTGTAAGAGAGTGATGAAAAAAGAATTCAATAAACCATTGAGAATGACAAAAGATGATGAAAAGCACCCTCTATGGTTGGGCTATGAGTCAGTATCTACCCACCAATGGATTCAGATGGATGACACAAAAACAGATTGATGAATTGGATTTAGCTAAGTATAGAGAAGACAGCAAGAAAGGATTGATATTAGAAGTCGATCTCAAATATCCTAAAAAATTACATGATCTCCATAATGATTATCCACTAGCAGCAGAAAAGGTGGAAGTAACAAATGATACGCTATCTGATTACTGCAGAAAAATATCTGAGAAATATAATATATCGACTGGTTTGGTTCACAAGCTTATACCAACCTTGGGGAAAAAAGAAAAGTATGTTTTACATTATAGGAACCTTCAGTTATATTTGGATCTTGGTTTGAAGGTTACCAAAGTACATCGAGTACTTAAGTTTAATCAATCCCCTTGGTTAAAACAGTATATCGATTTCAATACCGAGAAACGTAAAAATGCTAAAAATGCTTTTGAAAAGGATTTCTTCAAGCTGATGAATAACAGTGTATTCGGTAAAACAATGGAGAATATCAGAAAGCGAGTAGATGTGAGATTGGTAACTGATGAGAAGAAACTGTTAAAATTAACCAGTAAGCCAACATATGTTAGTAGTAAGATCTTTAATGATAATCTGGTGGCTGTACATAAAATAAAAGAAACCCTTACTCTGAACAGGCCAGCATATGTAGGGATGTGTATCTTAGATTTGAGTAAGACATTGATGTATGATTTCCATTATAACTACATCAAAGAGAAATATGGAAGTAAGGCTAAGTTATTGTTTACTGATACTGACAGCTTAACATATGAGATTGAAGCTAAGGATGTGTATCAAGATTTTTGGAATGATAAGCATAGGTTTGATAATAGTGATTACTCTGAGAGCTCACCATATTTTGATAAGACAAATAAAAAAGTAATTGGAAAATTCAAAGATGAAGCCGCTGGAGTTCCAATAACTGAGTTTGTGGGCTTACGATCAAAAATGTATAGTTACATGAAAGATGATCAGAAAGGAGGAAAGACTGCTAAAGGTATTAAGAAAAATGTCATCAAGAAAAACATCACACATGAAAACTATAAAGATACACTCTTGAATAATAAACAGATGTTTCACAAAATGAAAACAATTAGAAGTTAGAACCATAAGCTTGGTAGTTATGAAATAAACAAAGTATCACTCAGCTGTTTTGATGATAAAAGACACTTACATGATGATGGAATAACAAGCTATGCATACGGGCATAAAAGTATAAAACAAAAGTATAAAACAAAAGTATAAAACAAAAGTATAAAACAAAAGTATAAAACAAAAGTATAAAACAAAAGTATAAAACAAAAGTATAAAACAAAAGTCAAAATAATTTTCATATACATTTTCATATACATTTCCATTATAAATTTTCATATACATTTTCATATACATTTTCATATACAAAAGTTGGTGTCCAGACTGATGTCCCGGGTTTTGGTCTGTCTCCACATTTGATTTAAGGTTTGGTTTAGTATTTGGTTTTTGGTTTGGTTTAGTATTTGGTTTTTGGTTTGGTTTTCCCAACATTTTATTAATTGTTGGAAAAATAATATAGAAAAAATGATCTGGAAAAATAATATAGAAAAATGTGCTGGAAAAATAATATAGAAAAAAATATTGAAAAAGTGAATAAGTCGCTTAATAAATTTCAAAAAAATCATTTTTTATTTTTGAGAAAATATAAAAAAGTAAAACAGTCGACAAAAACAAATTTTAAAAATGTGCTCATACCCCCATATACTATACTACTACTGGCCCCTTTCACGGCTCCCTGCCTTATATTTCCATAATTCGAACAACATAATTTCCCTTCCTAGCATTACATCATGTTCTCCACTCCATTTCATCTGTGAATTTCTGTAATAAAAAGATTTACATTTATCAGATATACCAATGTCATAAAAAACACAAACTTGTCCTACCACTGTCATTTAAAAAAGCAAATCAACTCTGCTCTAAATTAACACAGAGAATGTAAACATTTTCTTGTCCACAAGCATGTATAAAGAAATAATTGCATTTGCTGGTAAGAACCCTCCCTTTGGCCTACAAAATGTGTAAAATACTGTAGTACTCGTTTTTTTTTTGTTCACTGGTAAAACAGAATATCCACTGTATCAATATTAGCTGCAACTGTACACAAATTCAAGATTACGTTTTTTTGCAATAAAATGACAAATAATGAAGATGTACGCAAGACTTAAGACTAACGAGTTTGTTTTAGCTAGTTTTAGGATATCGACATTCCGACTGAATTAAAGAAGTTAGGTAGTGTCTACGGACATGACAACAAAATGCTAACTGCGGTTGAAAAGATGTGCACATCTTTGTTCAATTGCATATCTTTGCTTTGTTTGAGCGATACCTATGGGAATAATTCATAACAACTGCACATGCAGACATAGTGATTTTCAGAAATTGATCCTGAATACAATGCTACGTTCGGGCTATTTACCGCTATTTAGGCTCCAAAAGAAGGCTGAAAATTCCGCCGTAACTTGCAATCCGCTCATGCAATTACACTTGATATACTAGGAAACCTCAATAAACAAATAAATAACCAAAAAAACCAGTTATTATCACCTTGTAGTTGTTGCCGTAGCCAAATAAGAAACCTCGTCTGCCATTTCTAGCCAGCAGCTGTCTAGCGTCTCTAAAAAAAGGACAACTTGGACTTCAGGAAGCAAAAATCGACCGTAGGTTATCTCCTAAGGTAACTAAAAAATATCCCCAACTCAAAAGACGTGAAATGGCACAGAAAAAGGTCACAACAAACCTAAGTCGAGAACCTCTGGCGACGACTTCAAAACACTCTGTTTGCCGTCGTCGCCGGCCACGAGACGACGCTCAGTCTTGCGCAACAGCCTTTCGCACATGCGTAGTGAGGCTTTCCGCTGTGCCGACGTCGTCGTCGTGAAAGAAGTCGTCGATTCGTAAGCTCCCTTATAAGTGCCATCCGACGTCCGCCTTTAAGAATCCGACACCCGAC
>CM042749.1:19218961-19268961 GCA_022496165.2 Catalaphyllia jardinei
CACTCATATTAACTTCCTCTATAAATTCCTCGTTATTAAAGTTTCGTTGCTCAACGCCTGCCATGTTTACAAATGAGCAGTTGCTTTGTTGAAGCGTTGAATCGTGGGCCGGAATTCAAAATATTATGGGATACGTTTCGATCGCAGATCGCAGAACTTTGGTTTCCATATGATCGCACGATCGCAATTGATCGCAGACGATCTCAAACGATCGCAGGATTGCAGACGATCGCAAAAGTGTGTTTCCATATGATCGAAGAGGATCGCAGAACATTTTGCGATCTGCGATCCGGGATCCGCGATCGTCTGCGATCATATGGAAACCAACCTTTATATATGTGATATGGTCATGAGCATACAACGAAAGCTTCATGTCCTCCTGTTTTCTCAGTATGATATCAGTATATTTCCTGAGAGCAAAATTTCTCTTTGAGAAACGAATTCAGACAAACGTTGTAAAGCACCGTAGAATTCCGATAGTAACGGGCCCGTTTACTTTCAGATTTAGCAGGCAGTAACAGGGTCATGCCTAGGATTTTTTGTCTGCGGGGGCAACCTCCGCACACCTTCACAGGGGTCAACCGCATACAGACAGGGTTTCTTCAATCGGCGATATATTTAGTTGACACATTGTCTTTCCAGAGTACCTTTAGTGCACCAAATAGCACCACTCAGTTTTATCGCGCAAAAATTATGGAAAAGTTCCCTCTCCCCATTCAATGTTGCTTGTTTATTCCGCAAGATCGTAGCAATTGCGGCACAACATTGCTTTGGAGGTAGGGGGGCTAAACTGACCAGCTAGGAGGGCAAAAAGGGATCACAGTGACGAAATAGGGGTTAAAAAGGTGAATGTGTCAACAATTTTGTCGCTGATTGTGGCGGGACTTTTTGTTTTCACCTCTACACAGACGGCTCTCTCTAACACCTTTAAGAAAACAAACCACACTGATACTTGTTGTTTTAAATTGTCATGATTTACTATCGCATAAACATCTCGCTTAGTTTGAAATTGCCCCCGAGGTCTCTGCTACGCACAGTGATGACTTATATACCATCTGTAACTCAAACAGCTTCAAGCTACACTGTGATCTGCAGCTTAACACTTCTATGGATGGTTTCAAATATGGGTTTATCTTCAGTCAATCATATCAATAAGCCCTCCACAAATCAGAGTACCGTTGACGCTATTTTGCACAACGTTGGCGATAAGGATTGCGAAAACCGAATCTTATAATTAAGTCAAATGATAAACTCTTTCAACTGTATTAAATGTACCTTCCGTGCTAGTCGATTCCTTAATTGTTTGGTCCTCATGGTTGTTTTCATCATTGGAGCTATCGAATTTTGAGAAGTTAAGCTTAATTTCATAGAGTACTCAATCACTGGACATGCAGTTAAATTGCTATGTTGTTTTGTCCAATCTACAAAACTGCGAAGTGGCTCACCGATTTTTAATACTACAACGAGCTAAGAATGAACACAGCAACCAAAGCAACTAGAAGTTGTATACTTAAGTACCTTTTTTGAAAGAAGTCCATTACACCTCGTTGAGCGGAAGCCGGGCGCTCTCTTCCCGACATTTACCAGGATACTTGTAGGTTTTAGCTTTTTCTAAGCAGTGTTCATCGATTTTTACATCAAACTGGTAGATTATGTTAGCCAGTTTGTTATGGCTACCAATAATAAAATATTTGGTATTTTTTTACATTTAGACTAAGTTTATATTCTTGGGTTGCACGTGACGTCATTATTTTCTAAAATCCAAAATAGTAGTATAGTACTTAGCGGTTCGAGCACATTTCCAATATTATTCTCTGTTCAGATTTTTTGTGTTGTATTTCTCAACTATTTTTCCAACAATTAATCAACTGCTGGAAAAACTAAATGCTTAAATCGAATAATAAAATATTGGAATCTTGAAAACAAAACCTATGACCTAGGTCTGGTACCACAACCCAGGATCAGACGGTTGAACTAAATATAGGAATAAAAATATAGGAATCAAATGAGGAACCAAGACCAAAACCCGGGACATCAGTCTGGATTATTATATCCTGTTAGGAACTTTATCTTTAACAATAAGTGGAAGACTTTGTTTTAGTCTCTCAAGTTCTAAAGAGCGATGATCAAAAGTACAATGATGTGCATCAGTATATCTATGCTTTTTACAAAACATTCCACCACAATAACATTTAAATAGTAATACTTGGTGTTTTGTACAACAAACATAACATCTATTATAATATTCTATAAGTTTGAGACGATGAATAATTGGATATTGGAATGGACATTGATGCAATATTATATGATGATGATATCTACAAAACAATTTACCACATTCACAATTGTATAAAACATCTTCTTTACAACATGAATTACAGCGATTAGTATTCTCCATTATAATATATTATATATAAAAAATATTATCTTATATAATAATATAAGATGACTTGCAACACTAATATTCATGATGAAATAAAGAGTATGGGAGACTTAACATGCCCCTTTTGTGATGAACAATTGACAACATTTAGTAGAGCAGTTGAGCAATGTTGTAGTGAACAGGATGTGGAAACTGTAAATGATATGAATTAGTTCGTGTTAGTTCGTTTAGTTCGTTTAGTTCGTGGTTATGATTTTGCCATAGAGAACTTCAACTTCTATGATAAAATGCATTTGATACGAAAAAATCAGTATATTATAGGAAATACCATATTGAGAATGTGATAAATAGTATATCTTGTGAGAAAGATGTCCAATTGACTTACCAACAAAAAAAGAAGATCCATAAATTATTTATTGAGATTGGTAGTGTTCTACATGAGGTTGATGATGGACGCAAACGGATGATTAGTATTAAATTTATTATAAAGCAATTATTCAAGATGATCGGAGTTCCTCACAATCGTATCAAAGTGACAAAATCAAAGAGAAAATTGAAAGATTATAAACAATATTGGGAAAAGGTGATATCATTGATAGGTGATAGAATCCAGTTGATAATTAACAAGTGAATTTTTCATCGTATTTACTGAGATACTTATCAATAATGGGACTGTTGTCTGTCACCAGAAAATCACCAGCATCACCAATAACGAATATTTCAAAAACAGAGGTATAAGTACCACTCTCTAATTGATTACCTTTCATTTTTATACTAGACCAAGCTTGCCCACCAAAACCAGTATCATAACCTTCTTTCTCAATTATATAAGCGTCATTATGCGTCTTATGATTTTGAAAAAAGTGGTTTGGTGATGTATTTGGTGGTAGTTTTACAGTTAATTGACTCTTGTCACCAAAGTCTTTGTAAAATCGGAAACTTGGTTATAAATGATAACTATTTTGATTGACTTGAGTATGTTTTTTCAACACTTTTAAATTGACTACATCACCATCGTCAATTGAGTCAGCCACATCAGTCAATCGTTTTCCATCAATATCATAATTGCCATCATCTGTTAACTTAAACCCAACACCAGGAGGTCCTTTCGGTCCTTTTGGTCCTTTCAGTCCTTGTGGTCCTGGTGGTCCCCGTTCAGAAGTTTTGATCTGACCATAATGATCATTAGTTGTATTGTCATTGAAGATTCCCATATATTAATAAATTATATATTTCCATAGAAGTTTCTCTTCACTTTTTTCATTGGTTTGTCAACATAGCAGAAAGAGTATGGTTTGTTGGTTGCTTTAATATACTTTTCTTTATTAATTCCCAATTCTTGAGATATCAAATTTCTTTCTCTTGATGATGGAAAATCATACAAACAAAAATGGCTGCAATTCAATCTGATCGCTTTAGGACATCCGTAAAAAGATTGTGTGAGATATATCACAGAGCAGTTTTTACGTCGTCCTTGAATGAAATAGTCTATCAGAGGTTTCTGTACTTTTTCACAAACATAATCATCAAATATAACAACTCTCTGCATATCAGTATCTTCTAGCTGGTCGACAGGTATGATTTCATCATTGCTCGCTACCAAAACCGGGTAACCAACATGTTTACTTATTTCACTCATCTTATCAATTAAATTTATATACTTATCTTGATCCAGATTTTTAGCATACAAATGGATCTGATCATAATAAATCAATGGATGTTGTAAAATATGACTCAATAAATTTGTTTTGCCTGATCCAGAATTGCCAGCCAAAAGCATCCTAAATGTATTCTTCGGCATATATTCATACAATTGTTTGAAATCATTATTTGATTTATAACAACTGTCATAGTTCGGTATTTCCATATATGATTATATTATATAACATATCAGTATATGGATATCAACAGAATTAAAAGTCTTATCAATAGTGAAATTAACACTGGAAATAAGGTGAAAGAAGTCCATGAAATCATCAAAACTTATCAAAAACAAAAACAGGATTATCAACTCGGTACAATGGAAAATATTGAACCTTATATTAAATACAATAAAGAAGTCAGAGAAAAAACTAATGAAGAAACCGATGAAAGACTTGCTAAAATCATCCGACAGTTGCAAGAAAATCAGAAACGAATTGTAGAATCCATTAAAAATATATCTTTTCAAAAAGATGAAGATCGAGAATACTTCACAACTCCTCCTTCTTCTCCATTATCTTCTTCACAACCACCTCTACTTCCTCCACCACCATCTTCTTTACAACCACCTCTACTTCCTCCGCCACCTCCAACACCACCTCTACCACCCCCACCACCTCTACTTCCTCCACCACCATCTTCTTCAAAACCACCTAAACCTCCTAAACCTCCACTTCAAAAATCAAACAAAGACAGTATAATTGATGAATTAAAACAAGGGGTTAAATTGAGAAAAGCCCCACCACCTCCACCACCTCCACCACCTGAACAACCTAAACCACCTGTAAAGTTTGAAAAACCTTCAAATTCAAATTCTAAACCAGAATTAAACATGGAAAACTTATTTGATGAAATAAAACAAGCGGTTAAATTGAATGAAGCACCACCAATAAAAACCCCAGAAGAAAAAGAAAAAGAACGAAAACAAAAAGAAAAAAATACAACTAAAAACTTTAATACTGATTTGATGGATAAATTTATGAAAGCACGTGGAAGTGAAGATGAAGATGATGAAGATTATGAAAATCCTATTTTTACTGATCATGATTTTAATAATGAGCCTGATAAACAAGATGGTACAGGTTTGAAAAGATACAAGAGATCACAAAAAGGACAATATGGTGGTTTAGTTATCAATCTTCCAAAACTGTATGGATATTTGAAGGTTGTAGCTCACAAGAACGGCCAGAACGTATATGACAAACAAGGTGACTTTGATACACTTGATATTCTAACAAAACGATTCAATAGCAGAAAGAACTACTCTCAACTAGCAAGATCTGTGTTTAATGATCTCAATAGACTGAGTAAAATACCCAAAACACAAAAAGCACAGAAAAATCGAGATAAGTTGAGATAAGTTGAGATAAGTTGAGAATAATATAACATATCAGTATATGGATATTAATAGAATTAAAAGTCTTCTCAATAATGAAATTAAAACTGGAAATAAGGTGAAAGAAGTCAATGAAATCATCAATACTCATCAAAAAGAAAAACAGGATTATCAACTAAGTACAATGGAAAATATTGAACCTTATATTGAATACAAAAAAGAACTCAGAAAAAAAACGATGAAGAAATCAATGAAAGACAGGATAAACTCATCAAACAATTGCAAGAAAATCAAGAAAAAATAGCCGAAGCTCTTGAATTTAAGGGTAAACCTATGGAGTCTTTAACATATGATGGTAAAAAAATGCCGGAGTTAGATTGGGTTCATTACAAAGGTGAAGAAGAAGATGATGAAGAAGATGTTGAAGGTGAAGATAAAGGTGAAGATGAAGATGTATTTGAAGATGCAGTTGAAGAGGTTGAACCAAGCACAAGTAAAGAGAAACCTAAATTTATAAATTTGGATAAAGGTATTACAGATGAATATAAAAACTTATTGGAATCAAAAAATTTACCTTTACCATCTGAAATTTTCAATAAAGGTTTAGATCCAAACTCATTAATAGATCATGTGAATGGTAAAATAAAACGAAATGAAAAATACATTGAAGAACATTCAACAAAACAGGGTAAACCTTTTAAAAAATTGAAAACAAGGCAACTTACAACATATAATCGAAATAAAACAGAAATACCATACCTCAAAGATTATTTGGTGAGATTAAACCATATCAAAGAAGCCCCAAAATATATGAGTGAAGGCATCTACACACAAAAAAAGAGAAATGCTAAAAGTTGAGGCTTATAAAAACGGCCAGAAAGTATATGACAAACAAGCTGACTTTGACACACTTGATCTTATAACAAAAAGATTCAACAGTAGAAAGAACTACTCTCAACTAGCAAGATCCGTGTTCAATGATCTTAATAGACTGAGTGAAATACCAATACATAGGACATCCAAGAAGTATTCAAAACTGGGAAGTGCTGTGATCTACTACAATAATCCACAAGATTTACTTTCACGTCTTGAACTACTTGGAGGATCTATGTCTACTGGAAACGACAGCAGTGATGTTAGAGAAGAGTTTGTGAATATAGTACACAGGTTAAATAAATTGGATGTCATAAATAACAAACAAATGAATGATCTCATGAAGGAATATCTAATATACTAATATATGAGTGAATTCTTATTGCGTTTTTCATCAAAAAATAGAGAAAAATCAGGTGTTAGTTTGAGTCATGATTTCACAACCCGATTCAACAACCCTATTCGACTATCTTATGATTTGAAGCATGAACTAGCTGTCAGAACGATATCAATAACCTATAGTTGGTATAACATCAGAGAAATGTATAAAAACAATCAAATAAAAACAGTTATGATAAAGGTAAAAATTGGGAAACGATTACATTTGTTGATGGAATGTACAGCTATGATGACATTGATGAATATATTAAAAAGTCTATGAAGGATAAAGGGCATGTTATTGAGGATGGTGATGAAGAAAAGTATGGCATCAATCTGTATTTTATCCTATCTACGTATCGGGTGCTTATTGAACTGAGATTTTCAATTGGATCTCACAAACTTGGATTTTAGAAAACTAATTGGCTTTGATTCCAAAAAAATTGTGAAAACAGAGTATGGAACAAATCTCCCTAACATCACAAGAGGAGTGGACGAGATACATATCAACTGTGATAAGGTAATGGATAGTATCACTGATGGTCAATCTTCAAGCACAGTAGCTGTAATTCCTGTTGAGAATCTTGTACGATCACTTCCATTTACTTACAAACCTCGTTTTCTTGCATATAATCCAGTATCAGGTCATTTAATATCTTCAATGCGGTTTTATGTTACTGATTCATCTGGGGCTCCAATTGATTTAAATGGGATAGACTTGTACATTGAACTGTTTATACGATCAACATAAATTTAGTATAATCTTATAATATATGATAAGACAGAGCGAATTTAAATTACGTTACGATCCAAATCTAGATAAATATGTAAAAAAACATATTTATGGTGAAGCTCAGTATGGTGAAGGTCTAAGTGATGTTTTCAAGTCAGTTGGAAATAAAATCCTTAGAAGAACTGGAAAGAAATTAGCCAAAAGTGTAGCTGCCAAAACTGGTGAATATGCAGGCAAGAAGGGTGGTGATGATATAGTCAGGCTTTTGGGAAAGAACAAAACAATAACTCCATCATATCCAATGGAACCCAATATATCACCATCAAAACCGACAGCATTAAGCAGAAATGATGTAAATGATAGAGTAAATCTGTTACTTTCGGGTGGGAAGCTTAGAAGAAGGAAATTTATCTAATCTATTAATATATGACGAATTATCGAAATCCAAAATTTATAGAAAGATATGAAGATATTTTTTTCGATCTTGATACACAATTGGAAATGCCTGCTAATAACCAAAGTCAAAAGAAATCAATCCACAAGTTTGTTGCTGACAATCGTGGAGAAACAAATCCTCTTGATTGGTATAACGCCAGATTTAGTGTGAAGAATACATCAAAACAAGATATTGGACATATCTTCAAGAAAAAATTCACATATTTAATGCAACAAGACAAGGATCTGGTAGCTGGCGTATTTCAACAGGAGAATACAAACCAAGACATGTATTCGTTTTTATCATTAATAATGCAAATATAGAATCACAAACAGCTAATGAATTCTTGTACAATACTTTTAATCCTGATGATCAAACATTAACAAATTGTCATCTAGAAGTAGGGAATGGAAGAGAGTATCCAGATAAGCATTACACACCAAGTACAGAACCATCACGTGTATTCCGAGATGTTTTGAAATATGTTCACGCCAACAATGAATATAGTTATGATACTCTCCTCAATAGGAGTAACTTTAATAATCTTTATTCATTTATTTACTTTGATTTGACAAAACACCGATTGACATCAGAGATGGTATGACTCAACTAACTTTCAATTATATAACATATATTATATACTAAAAATGACTAAACTTTTTGAAATAAATGTGAAACTATCAGAAAATCAGAAGACGAATATTGGTGATGCTTACCGTAAAAGAGAAACTATTGTTATTAGGCTCACGAATGACTCTCTCAGTGGGAATGACACTCTATATGTCCCAGCGATGGTAAAGAAGAGATTGGAGAAGAATCGAAAATTTAATAAAGGTATGGATATTAAGCTTGCTAAAACCAATATCAGAAAACAAGTCGGTGGCAGTTTATTAACTTCTATTCTATCCCTCGGACGTGTATTCGGACCAACCATTGCAAAAACCATGGGATTAGCAGCTTTAGCAGGGGCTGCAAGTACAGGTGCAAGCCAAGTTGTCAAGAAAATAGCTGGAAATGGACAAACGGGAGGATTTCTTATACCACAAAATAAGATTGACAAACTAATCGCAAACAAACATCTTCTAACCGCAAAACAAAAGAAAGATATATTAGATGCCCTTCAATCAGGTTCAGGTGTTCGTATAAAACCAACAGCAAAGCAGTCAGGTGGTTTCCTTGGTACTTTGCTTGCTAGTATTGGGATTCCTATGGTCTTGAAAGCTTTGACTGGTAGAGGTTTGCATGTTGAAAAATCAAGACCAAGAAGATCGATACCTGTATATGTTCCCAAAATGGACATGAAAAGGAAAGGTGGAAAGCATGGAATGATAATGCCATATCAACCACCACCATTCTTTGGTAGTTGGGATGACTACCAAAACCAGATTGGTCTTGGTAAAAAAAAAAAGAAAGCTCCAAAAAAGAAAGGAAAAGGTCTTCTTCTAGGTCCAAACAGTCCTTTCAACAGCATTCTATTGATAGGAGCTATTTTATAAACAAACCATTATCAAATTATGATCTGAAAAATTGGGTCAAACAACTTGGTATAAAATACTTCAGAGGTGTTTTCAGCAAGGATACATTATCATCACAAATAAAAAATAAAGAATGTGGGATAGTAAATCTTGATAACCACATCGGACCAGGTGCACATTGGGTAGCTTATAGAAACTTGATAGATTTTGTGAATACTTTGACCCATTTGGATTGAATATGCCATCAGAGGTTAAGAAATATATGGCCACTAGTGGAAAACAATTAGTGTATTCAACTGATGAGATACAAGAACGTGATTCAGTGTTATGTGGGTATTGGTGTTTATACTATCTACTGGAAAGACAGAAGGGAAGATCCATTCTTGATAGAATACATAATGCTAAATTCGATATGTCAGACACAAGTGTAAATCATAGATTCATCATCAATTATTTCAAAAATATCTAAATTATATATATAATGGTGAAATCATATTGTGTTAAACAGAAGAAACAAACTGAATGCGTTCCAGGTAGTGAACGATATACCAAAACCAAAAATGGTCGAACCATGATGAAATGCACCTGTGCTGAATGTGGGATAACAAAGACCAAATTCGTGAAGAGTGGGAAACAAGGATCAGGATTTGATGAGCTTATTGTTAAAGGATTGGCATCAGGTGCTAAAGGACTTATCAACTTAGGTAGAAATAAAGCTGGTGAAGCAAAAAAATCAGAGACTGCCAAAAATAAGATGAAAGAAATGGGACAAAAGTATTTAGACCAAATCATTGATTCAGTCGCAGATGATATGTCAAAAAAGATATCAAGCAAAGGAAGAAAGTCGGGAAACTGATTGAGCCCTCACAAGCTGAGGGCTATCAGATAGGAAAAGGATTACCAATACCATTTCCATTTGTTGATTGGAAGAAAGCTTGGAATGTTGTCACTGCACCTGAATTGTTCAAAGGACCTGAAGTGAGTGCAAAAGAGGGTAGAGCCTTAGTTGCTGAATATAAGAGACAATACAAGGCTTACAAAGATGCTGGAGGTAGCAGATCATACAACTCATGGATTAAATGGAAAGGTTATGGTGGAGGGTTACACATCCATAATGCCATTCTCAAGGTTGCACCCAAAAAGGGTTTTGTGATGCCTGGACATAAGTATACAGGGCCTGGAAACCCTCTTGAAGAGCAACTGAGGTATGATCCCAATACTGGTCAGATACTTAAGATATATCAACAACCAACAGGTAGAACAGATGCAGTCAGTATGCAGCATGATGTTGATTACTCAGTTTGTGGTAATAAACCAAAAGGTGATCAAGTGAAGTGCAAAAATGAGGCTGATCGTAAGATGGTCAAAGCTCTTGATGCTATTCCATGGAAAGATAGACAATGGGGACATACTATTGCTAGAAATGCTATAGCAGCTAAGTCAAAATTGGGTATGGGTGTTAAGAAGCCAAAAAACGGGAAAAGCTGTCGAGTGACGAAAACTGGCAAGAAAAATTAGAAGATGAGTTACATACACCCATAAAACGCAACTTCACTCGACGGCGTGTAATCACAAATCATATCGATGAAATATGGGCAAGTGATCTAGTTGAAATGCAACAGTTAAGTAAATGGAATAAGGGTTACCGATATCTTCTAATGATTATCGATGTATTCAGCAAATATGGTTGGATCGTTCCGTTAAAAGATAAGAAAGGTGAATCTGTCACTGAAGCATTCAAAACAATATTCAAGGAAGGCAGAAAACCACAATATAGTTGGGTTGACAAGGGAAAAGAGTTCTATAACAAACATGTGAAAGACCTATTAGAGAAAAATGGGATACAAATGTACTCAACTGAGAATGAAGAGAAGTCATCCGTAGTTGAAAGATGGAATAGGACAATTAAATCCAAAATGTGGAAACAGTTCACAATTCAAGGTAATACAATGTATCTAGACATATTACCTAAACTAGTAAAGCAATACAACAACACAAAACATTCAAGCATAAAAATGACACCAGTTGAGACTTCAAAGAAAAAGAATGAGGGAACAGTTTATTTCAATCTATATGGTGATATGGAAACATCAAAACAGAAACCAAAAATTAAAATAGGTAATCAGGTCCGAATATCTAAGTATAAACGGAATGTGTTCGACAAGGGTTATACATCAAATTGGACAGAAGAAATGTTCACAGTTGATAAGATCCAATACACCAATCCAATCACATACAAAATAAAGGATCTCAGAAATGAAGATATTCAAGGGAATTTCTATGAACCTGAATTATTAAAAGCCACGCAGGATGTATTCCGCATTGATAACGTCATTCGCAGAGATTATAAAAAGAAACAAGCTTTGGTGAAGTGGAAGGGGTATAGTGATGATTTCAACAGTTGGATTCCAATGAAGGATTTAGGAAATATATGAAAATGATATAAGAATTATACATTTTTTATTTTTACAAGTTATGTAATCTTATATTGAAAGACGATATAGTATGATTATCATATTATATCGCGAATTACAGTTATCAAGACTGATTATTGCTATCTATTGGTAGCCAAAAATATTATTATTTTTGTCTATTTTTGCAATGTTTCTTGTGAACATATTTATAACCATTATTGTATACTTTGTCACAGTTTGGACATTGGTATTCCTTGTTTCGCCATTTTTGATTGGATTCTATCTGTTTTTTCTTCCTATCCTCATCTGATAATATCCGCGGTCTGATATTAGCCGATTTTTTGTAATTAGCTGGTAAGTCTTCTTGTTTAATATATTCAAATGTATAATAATGACCATCTTTCTTTGATTTACCTGATTTACAATTGTTGATACCTTCACAAGCCATTTTTACGATACCAGCATTGATGCCTAAATGTTGATTGACTGAATACAAACTGTTGAAGTATGAAACTTCATTTGTATTCTTATTAGTTGCTTTTATACATTTTTTATTTTTACAATTATTTGCAACAAATGTATAATCCCTATATTTAGCTGATTTCTTAAGATTTTGTTTATGGGTAACAAGCTGGAGATTGAGTAACCTATTATCATCTTTTTTATTATTAATATGGTCAATCTCTTTTCCAACTGGTATAATACCATTGAAACATTCATATATGAATCGATGGGCATAATACGTTTTTTGACTTGATTGACCACGTTTTCTAACACAAACATTCAAATAACCACTGCGTTTCTTGTTACCCTTATGAGGCACTTTCTTAATTATATTGATTACATTTCCATTACTATCTGAAGCATATAAGTCATAAGTTGGATGAACAGAAAAAACGCATTCATTAATTGTAATTGTTGTCATTATAATATAGATTATTACCAAATCTTTATATCTTAATCAAAAAATATTTTCACCATTAAGACTTAAAGATTTGGCACTATATAAAATTATTATGGAAAAAATTATCTCAACATATAGTATGAACACACACGATCTCTCAAAACTAACCAAAACTCAACTGATCAATTTATTATTGAAGCAAAATGAGAAAATAAAACTGTTGTTTCAGCAAAATATAAAACAGCAGTTGAAAAAGCCAGTCCCAACTCCTAAGAAAAATGTAAAACAGATGGTGCAGGATTATGAAGACAACATCATTCCTCCACCACTGGAATTTAGGGATGATTACAAACCAGTCCCAGCTCCGAGGACTAAAAAAACAATTCCAGCACTGAGGAAAAATGTGAAGATGGTGCAGGAATATGAAGACAACATGATTCAACCAGTCCCACTACCAAGAACCAAGATAGAGGAAACTGCTAGGGCCTTGAAAGGTTACACAAAGTCCTTCGAAATCAGCATCAGAAACAACAAAGATCCTCTTGAACAACTGCAAAACACGAGAAAAGCAGTTGAATATCATATTGTGAGGATGCTTACATCTATGAAAGGTCTGAAATTCGTTGAAACGCTCAAGGTGACATTCAAAAAATTAGCAAATAATGAAATAGTGTACAAAACCGCACACTTCAATAGCAAACCTCAAACCATCATCAACAATACAGAAATCAATGAATCACTTGAAACGTCTTCACAGCAAATCCTGAATATGATAGCTCAATGGATTTCTGAAGGTTCTGGTTGGACTATTGAATCTGTTGACAATCATTATATCAATATCGTACAATATAAGCCAATGAAAGGCTCATCATATATTGAACTTCCCCCAGAACTCAAAAACTCTAAAAAAGGATTGATCAACATAAAAAATGAGGATAATGAATGCTTCAGATGGTGCCACATCAGGTGTTTAAATCCTCAAGATAAAAACCCACAGAGGATCAAAAAATCAGACAAAGAATATGTTAAAAATTTAGATTATTCAGGAATTGAATTCCCAGTAACCACTAAACAATACAACAAAATTGAGAAGCAAAATGAGATTAATGTTAATGTATTTGGATACGAAAACAAACAACCATATCCTGTCTTTGTTTCAAAAGAAAAATATGACAGACATATGAATTTATTATTGATAACTGAAAATGATAATAAACATTATGTATTAATTGAAGACTTCAACAGGTTTATGTTCAACAAAACGAAGTATGAGGGAAAGAAGCACTTCTGCATGCATTGCCTTCAGTGTTTCAGCTCTGAAATAGTCTTGAACAATCACAAAGATAATTGCATTCAAGTAAATGGAACACAAGCAGTAAAAATGCCTAATCAAGATAACAATATCCTAAAATACAATAATCATAATAAACAACAGCCTGTACCATTTGTGATTTACGCTGACTTTGAAGCCATAACAGAAAAGATATCTGGTTGCCAACCCAATAACAACAAATCATATACAGAGGCATACCAGAAGCATACAGACTGCGGCTACGGCTATAAGGTTGTCTGTTGCTATAACGATAAATATAGTAAACCTGCTAAAACGTACAGGGGTAAAAAGGCAGTTTTCAAATTCATGGAAGCTATGTTGGAAGAAGTCAAATATTGTAAGAAAGTGATGAAAAAAGAATTCAATAAACCATTGAGAATGATGAAAGAAGATGAAGAGAAATTTAAAAAAGCTGGAGAATGTCATATTTGTAATAAAAAATATACTGATGAAGATATTCGAGTTCGGGACCACTGCCATATCACTGGTAAATATAGAGGCTCAGCCCATCAGGATTGTAATTTGAAACTTAGAGTAAACCCAGAAGAAGTAAAAATACCTGTTATATTTCATAATCTCCGCGAGTACGACTCTCATTTTATCATGCAGGAGATTGGAGCTATTGTTAAGAAACATACATACACAAATAAGAAGGGCGAGGAGCAACAGATGACAATCAATGCCATCCCTAATAATATGGAGAAGTATATGGCGTTCATGCTTGGCAATAGCTTAGTTTTCCTCGACAGTTTTCAATTTATGAGCTCCAGTCTAGAAAAGCTAGTGAGCAATATGCCGAAAGAATCATTGAAATATACATCAGAAGTATTTAATGGCAAAGAGCTAGATCTGATGACTAGAAAGGGAGTTTATCCTTATGATTATATGGATAGTTTTGATAAGTTCAAAGAACAGCTGCCATCAAAAGAAGAATTCTACAGTATTTTAAATAATGAACTTATATCAGAAGATGATTACAAACATGCTCAAAATATTTGGAATAAATTTAATTTGAAGAATATGGGTGAGTATCATGACTTATATTTGAAATCAGATATCTTACTATTAGCAGATGTATTTGAGAATTTCAGGAAAACATGTTTAGAATATTAAAAATTAGACCCATGCCATTATTTCACATCCCCTGGTTTGTCGTGGGATGCTATGTTGAAGATGACTAATATCAAATTAGAACTCATGACTGATATTGATATGTTCCAGTTCATTGAAATGGGACTGCGTGGTGGTAAAGCAAACAATAAATACATGAGAGAATACGATGAGAAGGCGCCCTCAAAGTATATCATGTATCTTGATGTAAATAATTTATACGGTTGGGCTATGAGCCAGTATCTACCCACAGGTGGATTCAGATGGATGACACAAAAACAGATTGATAAGATAAACCTAGCCAAGTACAAAGAAGATAGTGAGAAAGGTTTGATACTGGAAGTAGACTTGGAATACCCTGAAGAACTGCATGACCTTCATAATGATTATCCACTAGCAGCAGAAAAGGTGGAAGTAACAAATGATATGCTATCTGATTACTGCAAAAAAATATCTGAGAAATATAATATATCAACCGGTCTGGTTCACAAGCTTATACCAAACTTGGGGAAAAAAGAAAAGTACGTTTTACATTACAGGAACCTCCAATTATATATGGATCTTGGTTTGAAGGTCACTAAAGTCCATCGAGTACTAAAGTTCAATCGATCCCCTTGGCTAAAACAGTATATCGATTTCAATACCGAGAAACGGAAAAATGCTAAGAATGCTTTTGAAAAGGACTTCTTCAAGCTGATGAATAACAGCGTATTCGGAAAAACGATGGAAAATATCAGAAAGCGAGTAGATGTGAGATTGGTAACTGATGAGAAGAAACTATTAAAATTAACCAGTAAGCCAACCTATGTTAGCAGTAAGATTTTCAATGATAATCTGGTGGCTGTACACAAAATCAAAGAAACCCTCACTCTGAACAGACCAGCATATGTGGGGATGTGTATCTTGGATCTCAGCAAGACATTGATGTATGATTTCCATTATAACTATATCAAAGAGAAATATGGAGACAAGGCCAAACTACTATTTACAGACACAGACAGCTTGACCTATGAAATTGAAGCTGGTGATGTATACCAAGACTTTTGGAATGATAAGCATAAGTTTGATAATAGTGACTACCCCGAGAGCTCGCCGTATTTTGATAAGACAAATAAAAAAGTAATCGGAAAATTCAAAGATGAAGCAGCAGGAGTCCCCATTTATGAATTCGTCGGTCTACGATCCAAAATGTATAGCTATATTAAAGATGATCAGAAAGGAGGAAAGACTGCCAAGGGAATCAAAAAGAATGTCATCAAGAAAAACATCACACATGAAAACTATAAAGATACACTCTTAAATAATAAACAGATGTTTCACAAAATGAAAACAATTAGAAGCGAGAACCACAAGCTTGGTAGTTATGAATTCAAAGTATCACTCAGCTGTTTCGATGATAAAAGATACTTGCATGAAGATGGAATAACAAGCTACGCTTACGGACACAAGAATATTAAAAATTTTCATAAATAATTTTCTTAATCTCAAAAGTTGGTTACAAAAGTCAGTCATAAAAGTCGGTCACAAAAGTCGGTCACAAAGGTTGGTTATAAAAATTGGTCACAAAAGTCGGTCATAAAAGTTGGTCACAAAAGTCGGTCACAAAAGTCAGTCACAAAAGTCGGTTAAAAATAAATATAAGATTTTTTCAGATAGTTTTCATTTTTATTCCTATATTTGGTTCAACCGTCTGATCCTGGGTTGTGGTACCAGACCTAGGTCATAGGTTTTGTTTTCAAGATTCCAATATTTTATTATTCGATTTAAGCATTTAGTTTTTCCAGCAGTTGATTAATTGTTGGAAAAATAGTTGAGAAATACAACACAAAAAATCTGAACAGAGAATAATATTGGAAATGTGCTCGAACCGCTAAGTACTATACTACTCAAAATCAAAGAGCCACCAAAGTTATTATCTTCATCAGTCATGAGAGGGGGTAAATTTATATCTGTGAACAACTTTTCAGCTCAAGAACATGCTTCGTCTAAACACAGGCACATTTTAAATTTCAGAGTTATGGCGGTGCGTGACATAAAGCTGTGAACGTGCTTATCGAAAAATATGTACTTATCTCGGGATTTTTAGCCTTTTTAGAAGTTAAAGTATTAGGAAAAGTGCTTATTTAAATCTTGACCAATCTTTGCTTGATCAGATCAGATAATCAGCGGCCTAAATAACCAAAGTGAGTTCCAGATGTTTACACTATTTTCCAGCCGCCATGTTGGTGTTCCTTTGATGTACACCAACATGGCGGCCCCATACTGGGCTCTGTAAATTTGTGCAAAATATTTCGACAAATATTTGAGAATCGGTAAAACGTACAGAACTAAAAGTTGGAGAAGTGTCTTAATTATTTATCTCCTATAACCTTATGATTTCTTGAGTTTATTCACTGAATGGTTTTCGAATTATTTTTTAATTGCGTGACGGTGCAACCCAAGAATAGCTTGTACCCAGGTCTTAATTTCGGCCAAGTCACCATTTAATTTGTATTTTAAGTCGGCTGGATTATTAGAGCTTAAAGTAAGACTGTTGCCGTCAGTGTACATTCCCGGCACAGAGCACAGGGGGCAGGCAGGGAGATCGTTTATATGGACTAAAAACAATAATGGTCCCAGGATCGTCCCTGTGGGACACCGCACGTAAAAGGGCAATATATTCGATAAATGACCATTTACAAAGGTTTTCTGCTTACGATTTGTTAGGTATGACCCAAACCACTTAAAAGTATGGAAATTCACTCCATAAAGTTGAAGTTTCTGTAGTAGGATCCTGTGATCTACAGCATCGAAAGCATTTTTTAAGTCGAGAAAAAGTACTCCATTTATCAGACCATTGTCTATGTTTGGTACCACTCGTTAGTAGCTTTTAAAGGGGCAGTTTGAGTGGAATGTCCGGGTCTAAATCCAGACTGAGTGTCAGCTTAGAGGTCATGCATTATTAGATACTGATAGAACTGGTTTTTTTCCATTAATTTGCTAATCACAGGCAAAACAGAGATTGGCCTGTAGTTGCTAAATTAAACAAGGCTAGTGGTCTTGATGGGATATCGTGTCGCTCACTTAAGGAGGCAGCACCCATTGTCGTGCCCTCCTCAACCCATGTAATCAATTTGTCTATCACTACTGGTATATTCCCAGATGAATGGAAACTGGTCAGAGACTCGCCCATTTACAAAAAAGGGGCGAAAAGGAATCCTAAACGGAAGTGAGTTAATTAGTTTCAGAACAGTATCGTTAGTCGTTGCTTTGCATGAAAGTAAAGGTACGTGATACGGGGTGGATATGGTAGGGGGGGAGTATAAGAAACATGATCCTAGTAATCTCTTGTGTTTTTGCCATGATAAGGTTTATGCCTTTCCAGGAATTCTTAACATTTCCTTGATTTGCTGCGAAAAATGTATTATAATAAGGTAATTTAGCCAGTTTTGTCGCTTCATTCACTTGATTTCTAACTGATTTAAACCTTTTTTTGTCGATAAGAAGCATGAATATTTGGGACATGGAGAAACAGGTCTCTCCGGACAGTCCAAGTAGAATTTGGACCGTTGAGGTAACTCACAGTGTGCCATGGAGCCAGGCTCAGCTCCCGCCTAAAGAAAGTGGGTTCCAAATTTTTAAATTGCCTGCTAAAGATAATAGTCGAGGATCGAGTTGGAATGCACAATTTGCTTATGGCGTAAATAAGTGAATGATCGCTAATGCCAATTTGGGAGACACCAGGGCGAGAAAATTTACCTGGGTTATTGGTTATAAACAAATCAATCGTAGTTGCAGGAGTTAACGGTTATTCGCGTGGGACTGTGGATTAGTTGTTGTAATTGATGTAGATTACAGATGTCCAGTAACTTTACAGTTTGATGCGATACGATGACGTCTAGACTGAACACTTGCTGAAACTCTCAATTACCTGCCGCTCCTGGAGGAAAAATAAATTCTGGTTCTCACTCTGCGGGAAATTGCCACTTTCAATCAGGACAAAACTCATTTGTAGACTTTAGCTCTCTAGATTGGCCAGTGAAGGCCTCGTTTTGATGCTGTTTAATTTGGAAAAGCTTATTACAATACATAATTACAACAAACTATTTACAATACAGTACTTACAATAAACTTGCCTACAGTACTTTAATTAAAATAGACTACACACAGTACATTACATTGAATAAACTAATTAATGAATTCATGTAATACTTAGAGTAAAACTAATCACTGTACATTACCTACAATACAATATTTACAACAACAACAATATTTATTAACTCACACTTAAGACAAGTTACAGAGGATTGTCATATACATCACAGGTTACTTAAAGAGAATAATTAGGAAATTTATTTAATTAATTGGAGCCTAGAGGTCAAAGGAACCGTAAGGTTTTCGAGTTGACCTCTAGTAACCATTTACAGTTAATTTTAGTAAAAAGAAAATAAGGAGCAACAAGAGGAAAGAGACCAGACCCAGTTAATAATACATATGTTTGATACTATTAATTTAAAATGCTTTTACGCAACTCCTAAGAGTACTGTTTAAACAGTAGATATTGTTTTACTTCTTTGGCAAAGGAGAATGTACTGAGATCTTTCAAGTAAGAAGGGATATCATGCCAGAGGTCAATCGCCTTATAGGCAAACATTTGTTTCCCAGTGTTGGTTCGAATATATGGTTTGCAGAAGTTTTGATTTGATGCGTACCTTGTGTTGTATGTATGTCGGCTCTTGGCATATTGAAATAAGTTATCAAACACCTTTGGTAAGAACCCTTTATGCCACATGTGCATAAACTTTAAAGCATGCAGGCGGTAAACATTATCTACTGTTAAAATGTCTAGAAGGTTTAAGATAGGGAGAGCGCTTTCAGTGTGAGGCCCAGATGTTGTCGCAAAAAACATTAATCTTAAAACCGTATTCTGTTTAGACTGCAACTTCTGCAAATGCGTTTTATAAGCACTTCCCCAAGCTATCACGGCATATGATAGATAATAAATTTGTTTCAATTGATGAATAGATAGATAGTGCCTTAGTTTTGAAATAATACCAATATTACGTGAAACACGAGAACAGATATAGGAGATATATTTCCATGATAGTGATTCATCTATCATAACACCTAGATATTTGATGTGATCTTTTTTTCTTAATAAGTGGCACGATCCATCCATGCTTTTTAATTTTACTTCCATATTTCCAGAAATTTTCCTAGAAGATTTAGTTATCATATAATTAGTTTTACTTAAGTTAATAGACAGTTTGTTGACATCGCACCATTCCTTAACCTTCTCCAATTCAGAATTAATTAGCATTTCGAGGTCTTTCAAGTCGCAGGCTGAAGCAAAAAGATTAGTATTGTCCGCAAATATCCTGAAAATTAAATTCTTTGAGCAATTTGGTCTATGTGACCCACTGTTACATACTGCTGCCTGTTTTCAAGATAGCTTGTAAACCATTTTAAGGGAGTTCCTCTAATTCCATATGATTCTAGTTTCTTCAACAATATTTGGTGATTAACCGTGTCAAATGCCTTCGAGAAGTCTATAAATACCCCACTGGTAAATAGATTACTGTCAATTGCATTTCTTAGACTGTCCGCAATTTCACTGACAGCCTGTGCTGTTGAATGACCTTTTCTGAAGCCAAATTGAAACTGAAAAAGGATATCATGCTTTTCAATGTAATTTATGAACTGCTTGTATACTAGTTTTTCAAAAACTTGCGTCAAAGCAGGCAAGGTAGAAATAGGGCGAAAATTGGATGGATCGGTTGGACTACCACCTTTATCAACAGGGGTTACCTTAGACACTTTTAAACTATCAGGGACAATGCCCTGACACAAAGATGTAACTTGTAAGGCGCATTTGAATATATTCACATAGATATTTGCGCCGAATAAATAATAAATTATTATTATTATTATTATTATTATTATTATTATTAAGATTCATTAAATATTAAAGTTAATGCTTCAGAAATATAGTTACATGCAAGCTTTATACACAGCTGTGGAATACCAATAGTAGATTTTTTTAGATTAATATTCATAATGATATCGTGAACCTCTTGAGTACAAATACCGCGTAACATAAAACTCGATTGAAATGAGCGTGTAATATAATGGGTTGGATCCGCATCATTTCGAGGAAGTGTATCAGCTAGGTTACGTCCTACATTTATATAATAATTGTTCAGTTGGTGGGCAATACTTGCCTTGTCTGTGTAACATTTGTTTTCACAGATAAGCTTTTTAAACGTGACTCCTGAATTGGGCATTTTATTTACGAGAACCCCGATTAGTTTCCAAGTTGCTTTCAAATTGTTTTTGTGCAGGTCAAATTGCGCCCTGAAGTAGTTCTTTTTAGCTAGCTCTTTATTCAGCTTGTTACTATACAGTTTGTATTTCCTGATCTTATCCTGATCGCCACTTAGGAAATGAGTCTTAAATAACTTTTGTTTCTTCTTTATAGAGGTCATGATTGCATTTGTAATCCACGGTTTTTTTAATTGCTTTCTTTCTTTGCTTTCTTTCTTCCGCACAGGTGCGTGCAAATCGGATATTTGTTGAAGCACTTCCGTTACTCTATTCATACTTTCGTTAACATCCTTTGTGACAAGGCTCCTAAAATCGACATTAGCTAAAGCATTTATAAAAGCATCATTATTAAATTTCGAAAAGTCCCTAATGTACTTAACTTCATTGGTGACAGGGAGTTTTTTTTTTGCTATTGAACAAAAAATCGGTAAATGGTCAGAAATATCAGCTAGGCATATACCCGTTGTAATAATCTTTACAGAAGAACTAATCCTCTCAACAAACTATTAAATTACAACACTACATTTACACCACACCACAGTGAGTCGGAAGTATTACTCAAAAACAATAATTATCAAAATTAAGCAATTTAGCGTTAATTCTGTAAATCAAAAGAAATTTTGTTCAGGAGATAGATGTTAATCGCTGCACACGTTAAAAACGTAAGAGTAATCTTAACTTAATCATATCATCTGTCTATATGAACATTTTATCAATGCAAAGAAACCTATTGTTTCAATAATTTGATTACTTACCGTTTAGCTCGTAACAAACATCTAGGCATTTCTTGTAGAGAGCTGTTAAGGAGATTTTAAGTTTAGCGGTATCCAAGTTACAATATAAAAGCAAACGTCCCCCAACTAGTTTTAAAGAATTTCTCCAAGGACGCTTTTCCACGAGCTTGGATAGCCTTGCAAAAACATATATGACCCACTTTTCTTTTATCAAACATTCAACATCTAGCATTCTTAATCCACCAGTTTTAATATCCGATTTTAAAGCATGATGCTTAACTTTATCTTTTCCATTTCAGATGAAGCAATAAAAAATAAGATTTGTCAGGCCCCTTCATTTTCACATAATAATTGATTTTTCATGTTCTTTAACGTTTGTCTAAAATCTAGGGCATCCCTTTGTTTCACATCATATCCAAATTTTATTTATGCGCGAATATTGTGCTTTAGATCTCGTAAGATACTGTTTTAAGGACAAATATTTCTGTTTTTCATGATTAACGTTTAATCCTGAACATTTACTAAATAACTCAAGAGTCTCAAACAAGGCACTGTACGAGGATTTGTCTTTAAGAAAGCACGTAATATCGTTTGCAAATGGGAACAGTTTAAGTATTTCCTGCCCGATTTTTAAAAAGCCTTGGGTATTATTTTCTCCCTTATCTTTATGGCCAAAATCTCGAGAGCTACAATAAATAAATACGGAGAAAGTGACATCGCCCTGTCTGACTCCTCTTTGAAAACGAAAATGCCCAGTGGTGAATCCATTGTTCATAACTGCTCTAGATATATCTTTATGAAGTATTCGAATCCAGTGTATGAGAGAAGAGCCGAAGTTGGATTTATGCAGAATCCTAATTATAGTGCAACTAACACCAAAAAATGTTTTTTTGCTAAAATAATAAGGCTTATTTTGTGGAGTGATTTGGTGCAAAAATGTTTTGATTTGGTTAAGTCCTCAAATTTTTATGCACCGTCAAAACCGAGTTCCAATGGTTAGCGACCGCGTATGGGGAATCTGGGGAGCGTCAAATCGAGAACGAACGCTTCGGCTGTCCCACTCAGTTCTTCTATTTTGCACGAGTGTAGGAACAATTTTGCCGCACAAGTTTTTCGCTAGGACTCCACAGTCAACAGATTTCTGTTTTGGCCACATTTGCTAAACGATGAACCTTCCAAACCAGTGTATTTGTTCACAACATGACTTCGCCGGAAAAGAATTGAGTTCTGCCAAAATTACGTACCCTCCCAGATTTCTCTTTCAAATTAAGAATTGACCAACGTAGGAAACTTATCAAGGCAGCGAACATTTGCTCAGAAAAAAATCACTCACTATTCTCCTGTCTTCTGTCTCTATCGGCTGCGCCGACTGCTGTTTCTCAGATTAGATACAACAACGAATGCATGAATCGATAGAAAAACGGTTTTTACCAAATTCGTCTTGCTTAATCCATGGAGTCAGCAAAATCCCCTCCTCTTCCTAAAAATCCAGACGTCGAACGAAATCACCCGGTTTGAAATGCATAGAACAGATCAACGAACTCCCAGACGGCTCTCACTTTAAATCCTTGCACGTTTCACTTTCACGAAATCGACCCATCGCTTTCTACGTTTCTTCGCTTCAAGCCGATCATCTCTAAATAAAATCGGTATGACATGAAGCGTAATAGTTCCTGTAAGTTTGTTGAGTTGCTACATCTCCTTTACAATGCACCTGGCTGGCAATTTTTCGAACTACTTCCTCAGCCTTTCCCACAAAAACTGATATGTCTGATTGACATCAAGGTAAAGTATGAGGGTTGGTCAGGCCACATTGCCTCTAAACATGAGTCGCATTTAAGAGGCCCTGCGCCCTGCGGAAATCATCGGTTGTTTTTTAGGCGCAGGGCCTCTTAAATGCGACTCATCGCCGTTCGCAAGCAAATTGTCGGTTCATACAAACCAGTTACATTAAACGAATTAAATTGTTCTTGTTTTTGCCATACAATAAACATCTTATTAACCGAGCTAAGTTGGTCTGTATGGAAGAATCTTGACCTCGGACGTATTTACAGACGTCACTGCATTCGGTCTGTACTTACGGCCTCCGTCAAGATTCTCCAATACGGACCTCCTGCTCGGTTAATAAGGGCTAATTAAAAAAAAAGTACTCCCAATATGTTTACTTACCCTTTCACTCTTGACCTGAACCTTAGCACACCTAGAAAACACTTTTTGTCAACTCTGATCAAGGGGAAGAAACGTGTATAATTACACTTAAATTTAAAACAAAAAATCATTATCATCATCCATTGATTAGGAAATTCCTCTCAGGACAGGGCACATGTTTAGAGGCAATGTGGCCTGACCAACCCTTATACTTTACCTTGATGTCAATCAGACATTTGCCAGCAATATTGGAATCACTCAATATTACCCTGCTTAAACTTATTTAAAACAACCTGTTGGATTACCTGTTTATTGTATCAGACTTCCGGTGTTCTAGAAAGACCCCGTTGCATGTTGGGGGCCATGTGCTTTTGAACACCCGCCATCTTGTGTATCTTGAGATGTGTGCGGAATAAATCCTTGCTTTGAGGCCTAAATATTACATGGTGGCAGCGCGTTTTGGAGACAATCAACGTTAAAAAATGTCAGGAGGCGAAGAACAGCACCCATCAGCCACGGAGACGGTTAATCAGGCCCACACGACCACACAAATTCCTCTCCCCGGGAAGTTCGCAGAGGCAAACAGTCCACAAGCAGCAGATGCATGGCCAAAGTGGCTTCGCCGATTCGACCGGTACAGAGTAGCGTCAGGACTAAATAGTAAATCGCAAACCGAGCAGGTCCGTACTCTTCTTTATGCAATGGGTGACAGTGCCGACGGTATTTTCCAAACGCTTCGATTAGACGAAGAAATTGTCTCCTACGAGGAGATTAAAAAATCACTAAACGACTACGGTACGTTAATTAAAAGACGACTTAATTCGAGACCGAATCGTAGTGGGGGAACTTGATGATACACTTTCCGATCGACTTCAGTCAAAACGACCTCTTACACTCGCACAAGCCGTTCAAATGAGTAGCCAGGCAGAGTCTAGGGCACAAAACCGTGATCTCGTCCGTGGGGACGGCAAACCAGCTCAGGTTGAATTTGTTGACCCAGACCAAGTTGACCTACCCCAAGTTGTGGATGGTGTGGCCGTGAAAGACACTACCGCCAAGTATGCCCTGCTAAAGATGCTACCTGTAACAAATGCAATAAAAGGGGACACTTTCAAATTGTTTGTCGCAGCTCTGCACCGCCAACAAAGAAAATATGTGAACTGGAAGAAGATGAAGAGCAGGAAGAGGGGGATGAGGTTCTATTTCTTGGAGAAGTTCAAACCACAGGGGGTGGTTGGACTGCCCAACTCGGGGTTAATGGCCGAAATACTCGCTTTAAGCTGGATACTGGTGCTGCAGTCACAGTCATTGGTGCGCATACCTCGTGGCTAAAAGATCAAAAGTCAGTCAAACCAAAACAAACCATGCGAGGCCCTGGAAATATTAAAATCCCAGTCATTGGCGTGTTTCTAGCCAACCACTCATATATACCGCAAGAGAAAAGTCACCGAACCAGTGTATGTCATACCAGACCAGACTTGTCCACTACTAAGCAGAAACGCCTATGTTGCACTAGGGCTAATCACCCGCACTGATGTAGAAATTGGTGATGTCACTACACAACATGCTGACTTCAAAACTGAATTCCCCTCACTATTCACTGGCCTTGGAGAGGTGGAGACTAAAGTGCACATAACGCTGCAACCTGACGCAAAGCCCAATTGGATTTATACACTAAGGAAAATCCCCCATCCGCTATTGCCTAAGGTTAAGCAAGAATTAGACTCTATGCTTCAACAGGGAGTCATCTCACCAGTAACTGTACCGACTGCTTGGTGTTCTGGTCTCGTCCCAGTTCCCAAACCAAATGGTAATGTCAGACTCTGTGTAGATCTAACTCAGTTAAACAAGGCAGTCCAGCGAGAAATCCATCCGATGCCGTCAGTCGACGAGAGCCTCGCCAAGCTGGGAAAAAGTCGCTATCTCACCAAACTCGATGCTAATAGCGGATTCTGGGAGCTCCCTCTCGCTGAAGAGTCAAAACTGCTGACAACATTTGTAACTCTTTTTAGCCGATATTGTTTTAATCGCCTTAAGTTCTGCCCCAGAGATCTTTCAGCGCACAATGTCCCAAATCCTTAAAGATGTCGATGGAGTAGTATGCCAAAGGGACGACGTTCTTGTCCATGGAGCTGACCAAGAAGAACACGACAGACGACTTAGAGCTACACTGCATTGTCTTCAAGAGGCTGGCATAGCCCTCAACATTGAGAAATACCAGTTTTTCAAGACCTCTGTGAAATTCCTAGGCACCATCATTGACGAACAGGACATACATGCTGACCCAACAAAGACGTTTCCACTTCCCCAAAATGTAAAGGACTTGCAACGCTTTATGGGGATGGTAAACTATTCGGGGAAGTTCATTCCCCGGCTGGCAGAGATGAGCGAACCCCTAAGTCAGTTGTTATGCAAAGACACCACATGCCTATAGACAGACCCCCAGCAGAGAGCCTTTGAACAGATCAAAACAACCCTTACGTCAGCCGAAGCCTTAGCATGTTATGACCTCAGTCCAGCAACTGTCATCGCAGCTGATGCCTCCCTCAACGGGATTGGTGCAGTCCTCCTCCAGATACAAGATGAATCGTAGACCCATCAGCTATGCATCACGATCACTCAGCGATGCTGAGAAACGCTATGCTGTTATAGAGAAAGAGGCACTAGCAGGAGTTTGGGCGTGTGAGGAGTTTAGTGAATATGTTGTGGGCATGAATTTTGTCCTAGAAACTGACCACAAGCCCCTTCAAACTCTTTTCAACACTACCGAGCTGTCCAAGACCCCACCACGTATCCAGCGGTTTCGCCTTCGGTTAATGAGATTCAGCGTCACTGTCAAATATGTCCCTGGGAAACACCAATTAACAGCGGACGCACTCTCCCGTGCACCCACAGAAAGCCCTAGAGAACAGGAGGAATAATTTGTAGACGAACTAGAAAGCTTCGCAGCCCAGACAGTGTTCACGCTCCCAGCAACTACACAGCGCCTGTCACAGATACGAGAGGCCAAATCCCCGATGAAGAATGCGCCCAAATCAGGAACTACTGCAGTCAGGGATGGCCAGCCTGTATGCCACACCAGCCCCTGCTACGTCCCTACTGGGAAAAAAGAAGCCATTTCAGCGTTGTTGATGACTTGCTTCTCTGTGACGAGCGCATAGTGATTCCTAGATCCATGTGACTGAAGATACTCAATTGCATTCATACTGGTCATCTTGGCATAACCAAGTGCCGAGCTAGAGCACGAGCATGAATATGGTGGCCAGGGCTCTCAATGCAGGTTGAAAACATGGTGGCAAATTGCAGCACCTGCGCCAAAGATCGCCCTGAGCCAAAAGAACCACTCACGTCAACCTCTTTCGCTTCACGCCCATGGGAGAGGTTAGCTGCCGACCTCTTTCAACTTGAAGGAAAGGTCTATTTGATTGTTGTGGATTACTATTCAAGGTGGTTCGAGATCAGGAGACTGAACAACCAATCAATGCCAGTCATTTCAGTCCTGAAAGGACTATTTTCCAAACATGGCATACCTGACATTATTGTATCAGATAATGGCTCACAATTCAGCTCTGGTGCATTTCGCCTTACTCCTTTTTCGGGGTTATCCGACTAGCCCAGTCGGATAGAACTGTACAGTCGACCCGAATACAAATTTGCCGATCCTAATTGATTCGTACGTCGAACTTCTCATCAGCAACATTAGATTCGGCACATGAAAAGGTCGACGTTTGATCCGGGCTTAAGTCTCAAAGGGGCGCTATGGTTTCCGCTATTGTTTAGTTAAACAATTAACTGTATGCATAATAAATGTATGAGGCTATACGGAAATCTTGCCATGAGAAGTCTCAGCCTCAACCACAGAAGAAAGGGAGGTCTTCCATCATTGATTCAGGCGAAGAGAATCGAAATTTGATGCATGAAAGAGACTGTTTTTGTTCTCACTCCAGAACTGCTTGTTTGTTTGTTTGTTATTAGTCTTCCCAGTAGACCGCGACACCCACGAATTTTTTTTGTCGCCTTCAGAGCAACGATTTTGATGCCGCGAGTTCGTTTCAAACCAATCGCGTGGTACATTGAAATGCACCACGTGAGAACATTTTTCTTGTGTGTCGCGTCATGTCGTTTTCGTACTGCGTGATGTTCATTCAAAACATGTTTACCTTCAAAAGGAATGTTTATCGTGGTATTTGTCTGCCCTAGAACTGTCAGCATGGCCGCTGTTTATCAGCTGAAGATAAAATATGATCAGGACAAATTTGGAGTGGTTGTTTTAGACGTAAAATGCCTGGTAAGCTTTCCTCTTGAAGATAAAGATGTTGTAAATGAACATCACGTAGTACGAAAAAGTCATGACGCCACACAGAAAAATTGCCCTCACGTGGTGCATTTCAACGTACCATGCGATTGATTTGAACCAATTCGCGGCATGAAAAACGTTACTCTGGAAGGCGGCAAAAAATTCGTAGGTGTCGCGGTCTACTGGGAAGAGTAGTATGCTTGAATGAGTTTTCGTCACATGACAACCATTTGCATACTAAATAAAAGCGTTTCCGGTTCCGCTATTTCTAACAAACTGGCTCGGCTTGGAGCAATACACCAAAGTCTAAAATTTAAGGCCATAAAATTGTGCGATTTCAAAATGGTTTAATAAAGTGGTAACTGAACTGAGTGGAGTGCAATTTGGTCTGAAATTATACTTGTGATTTCAAATCGAACTCGCGCTGCGCGCTCGTTCAATTTTGAAATTACGCGTATGATTTCAGACCAAATTGCACTCCACTCAGTTCAGTTACCATTATAAATACCAACTACTAATGTAATATTAACCAGTAATGTAATAAAAATTAACCACTAATGTAATAAAAAAAGCTAACCACTAAATTCAACTTCTAACGCTTTGTAAATCTATCAACTGAAGATGACAGAAGTTTCTGTCGAAACATGTTTTGCAAATTTAAGAGTGTTGTCGTTTTCTTTAAAATTTTAACCACTAATGTAATAAATTTTTAACCACTAATGCAAAAAAGAGCTAACCACCAATGTAATACTTTTTTAACCACTAATGTAATAAATAAGCTATAGCTATTTTATGTAATAGATATATTGATGTTTGCTAAGTTTGTCTTTTGAAGTGGTAAAATCTCATTTCCTCGGCAACGCGGACTCTGATTATGGATTGGTAATAAAAAAAAGTAAGCATGTCAATCATATATTAACAGAGAGAATGCATCTGCCATCAAGCAATTATATCGGCACATCAAGCGAAGGATTCTTCGGAGGTCCACAGGACGAAATCGTTGACATGATTTTCAAGTTCATCATATTTGGCGCAAGGAATAGAGATCTGGTGAATGGGTACAGTTCCTTACTCAATGTCTGCAGACGGTTCCGACGAATTGTTTTACCTTACCTACAGGAACCTTCTCGAGTTCATATGAGAAAGGATATGCTCCCTAGATGGCACAGTATTTTGAACCCTTGCAAAAAGTTCGGAAGAGGGAGCGGTGTTATTCATGAATCATTGAGTACAACAGATGGATATTTGTTACTTTCGGAGCGCCCCTATTTTCCGGGGGGGGGGGGGCCCATTACTATCGGAATTCTACGGCAGTTCATCAGAACAA
The DNA here is from genome assembly GCA_022496165.2 of Catalaphyllia jardinei. Classification (NCBI taxonomy): domain Eukaryota; kingdom Metazoa; phylum Cnidaria; class Anthozoa; order Scleractinia; family Caryophylliidae; genus Catalaphyllia; species Catalaphyllia jardinei. The sequence continues at coordinate 19,248,847 of CM042749.1, forward strand.
CGATTCGTTATTTAACGTTCGTGCTCGCGCGCAAAAAAAGTGGACCTCGCACCTGATTGATTTATAACAGCGCGCTTTACTCTTTTGTTTAGGTCACAATGTAAACAAAAACGCGCTTGGACATTTCTTTGGGGGGGGGATCACAGAAAGAAGGGAGAAAGATGAAACAAAAACAAAGATCGCCTATGCCAAAATTAAAAAGGTAAGTGATAGCATTTTTAGAAGCATTTACAGTCTCAAGTCAGCTATTAATCTTGAAATCCGCAGTAAAAAAACCTTTGCCACGCTTGTTAAAACCTGGCCTTAAGGTACGGTAATACGGGCAACATTTTTCTTCAACTTGTCTCGCAACATTGTTGCATTGCAAGTTGAAACCCTCTGTTGGCGTATTACCACGTTTGTCACTAACTTGTCTCACAACAAAATACAGTGTTGCAAGTTGAGGCAACATGTTGCAGAAAGTAGACTCGAGTTCTACTTTCTGCAACAAATTTTAGTTTTGCTGCTCGTATTTCCACTGAAGCTTCAACTTGTCTCGCAACAAATTTGAATTCAACGCATGTGATTGGCTTTCGCGAAGCCCAGAAACACGGCAAATGAAAAACTTGGCGGATCGTGAAGACCGCGTGAATTCGAAGTAGGCCAGTATTAAACTCTCAGAAATTAAAATCATAAATTTTCCCTGTATAAAGACCTCGAGGGCTACCATAGTCTTTGGAACACCTCGTTTGTCCCTTCAAAACAAGCCGCAGCAAAAAGTCAAAAGGGTTAGAAGAAATTTTACAAAAATACAACTTTTCGACTATCTCTATCTGAAACGAAACTGAGCTTCATACTAAAGTTCGTCGAAACGCTAAATTATATGAAAGAAGGAGCCATCTTCAATTACACAGTATTGACCAATGATACGTGGAAAATTTGCAGACTTGCAACACTGTATTTTGTTGCGAGACAAGTTGGTCACACTGAAACGTGGTAATACGCGCAACAGAGCGTTTCAACTTGCTATGCAACAATGTTGCGAGACAATTTGGCGAAAAATGTTGCCCGTACTACCGTACCTTTATGGAAGGACAGACAGGTGGACAAACTGACCTTTGAGAGGGGGTTTTACTCGAGTGTCCAAATTAACTTGCATTTGCTTTGTTTTTTTGTTTTGTTTTTTATCATTGCGCTAAAATAAACTCACACCTTTTTGAAAGAATGAAAGATGCGAATGCAGCCATAACACTGCTGGAAAAATGACCTGAAAAAATTCAGACGTAGAACAGGATTGGAACCCACGACCTTTGCGTTACCGGTGCAATGCTCTACCAACTGAGCTATCAAAGCCACATGAGTGCGGTCGTGTCTGGGTTCGGGCGTATACATGTATGTTCAGTGGACGTAATACTGGGCTTAACTCTATGAATTCCATAGTAATAGATGCCCAACAGTAGCAATGAAATAATGAAATTATTAAATAATGAATTTTTGGACATCTATTGCCATGGAATTCACACCTTTTTGTATTCCCATCAGAAATACATACCATACATACATACTTACTTACTTTAATTGGTGTCTTATACATTGTACATCGACAGTAGTCCAAATAAATTTACAATGTGACAAAGCAATTTTCTAACCTTAAGGGTTAACTACGTTTTTTTTCTAATTACATAACAGTCATGCATATGCTTTGCAATTATTTTCTGCAACTCAACATTATTACTGGTTGGGGGGGGGGGGGGTAATAATGGCAAAAATATATTTTCTGAAATGAAACTAACAACAGCTTAACGAGAGGAGACATTTCCATTGATTGTATGCAAGCGTTTCCTCCGGTTAGGCTGCTTTTGGTAAAATTTGAATTTGCTTATTCAAAAAAGGTTACAAAATAAGGTCTTCCCTCAAGACTAGTGGAAACATGGCTGTGCAAAAGCGGGAATGCCTTCATCACAATCTACTAGCACCAGCTCATGAAAAAGTCCCTTACGGAAAAAACACACACCAAAGTGAAATGTAACAATGCCAATAACAACTTGAAGAGAATAATTGTACACGTTTATATTTATTGTACAATTGAATAGATATTTAAAGCTATTTCATTTTAGTGTTACAAAGCAGGCCCTAAAAAAGCAAAGCAACTACTTTTGCTTCTTCTTTCCTCCTTCTCTCTTTGTGTCGGTTTTTTCAGGGCGTGGTTTCTGCCAGTCTAGTGCCTGTTTTCTGTACATGGGCCAGGGAGGTAACACCAACTGTAACAAATCATACAACAGTAATTCAGTCAACTGCCCAGACAATAGTGTTTTACATCAGGAATACAGATGAACTCCTATGATAACAGCGAAACTACATGCCCATGTGGGGCATTTTGGGAGCAGGGATGGCGAAGTGGTGAGAGTGCTCCCCCCCCCCCCCCCCAACCCACCCAGGTGGCACAGGTTGAATTCCAGCCTGATCTCATATGTGGGTTGAGTTTGTTGTTGGTTCTCCCCTTGCTTCAAGGGTTCTCCTCCAGGTCCTCTGGATTTCCTTCATCCTGAAAAACCAACACCTCTGGCTTTGAGTCTGAAAGCTTTGAAAGTGGAGCTTCTTTATGGCGCGCCGTTTGTAAAAAAATTATTTACAACAAATTTCTGACATATTTTGCTTATTTAAAAATAATTAAAACTGCCAGAAAATTTATTTATAAATAAGAAACAAAACTTGTCAGATCATATGTAAATAATTAGTTTAGGCACATCCTGATTTATATACAATTTTAATCGGGAAAGAAATTATATATAAATAATGAATTACACGACTTCAATTATTTATGAATCAGTCGTTCTTTAAAATATTTGTTTACATATCATTAAGTTAGCCAACTCAGTTGTAAATTTATTATTTATAAAGAATAAACGCCACCTCGCGTGTAAATCCATTATTTATAAATAATGAAGTTTACCCAGAGTGAAAATTCATTATTTAGAAATCATGAAATTTCACCTCGCTGAGTGTAAATTTATGGTTTACATATCATGAATTTACATCACTGCGGGATTTACAAATAATGAAATTGATTTGGAGTCTAAATCTATTATTTGTAAATAATGAAGTTATCCTAGAGCTGGCAAATCCATTATTTATATATAATAAAGTTGACCCGGAGGTTATGTACATCTATTATTTATAAATAATGAAGTTCTTGCCGAGCGTAAATCTATTATTAGCATCGCCTCCTTAATTAATTAATTTATGACACACCAGCGCGCCAAAACGGCGAGAGTTCTTAGCTTCCGAGACCTTCAAACCCGGTGATGGCTGAACAAGACCTTACGTGCTCTCTCTCCGAGGCCGTTTCTCGGGCTATCAGCGAGACAGTGAGTGCTGTTCTTGCCCAGGTAAGCATCTAGCTTGAACTTCAGTCTTTTGAGATTGCACTGAATGCTTGATAACGTCTAATTATGCTGCCGCGTTCTCAGAGTTCTCAGAAATCCCCTGCAAACCAACATGTGCAGCCGACGGGAAACTCAACGTCTTCAAAGCATTCAGTGCAATCTCAAAAGAATGAAGTTCAAGCTAGATGCTTACCTGGGCAAGGACAGCACTCACTGTCTCGCTGATAGCCCGAGAAACGGCCTCGGAGAGAGAGCACGTAAGGTCTTGTTCAGCCATCACCGGGTTTGAAGGTCTCGGAAGCTAAGAACTCTCGCCGTTTTGGCGCGCTGGTGTGTCATAAATTAATTAATTAAGGAGGCGATGCCAATAACAGATTTACGCTCGGCAAGATGAAACTTCATTATTTATAAATAATGGATTTGCCAGCACATAGGACAACTTCATTATTTACAAATAATAGATTTAGACTCCAAATCAATTTCATTATTTGTAAATCCCGCAGTGATGTAAATTCATGATATGTAAACCATAAATTTACACTCAGCGAGGTGAAATTTCATGATATCTAAATAAGGAATTTTCACTCTGGGTAAACTTCATTATTTATAAATAATGGATTTACATGTGAGGTGGAGTTTATTCTTTATGACTAATAAATTTACAACTGAGTTGGCTAACTTAATGATACGTAAACAAATATTTTAAAGAACAACTGATTTATAAATAATTGAAGTCGCGTAATTCATTATTTATATATAATTTCTTTCCGATTAAAATTGTATATAAATCAGGATGTGCCTAAACTAATTATTTACATATGATCTGACAAGTTTTGTGTCTGATTTATAAATAAATTTTCTGGCAGTTTTAATTATTTTTAAATAAGCAAAATATGTCACAAATTTGTTGTAAATAATTTTTTTTTACAAACGGCGCCTCATAATTCTTTCAATGTCTAGATGGGGGTATAAAATAACATCAAACAACTTTTATTGCTCCAAGTGAATACATAAAAGTTCATATATCTGAACTGTGAAGAAAGATATGAAGATATGATTGATTATTGCAGTTATACACATAACGAGTTGTGAAATTAAAGCTTGCAAAAAGTGCAAGTGTGAACAGGATTGTTCCATTACTTACAATGCAGCTGACTATAAATCCAGCAGCAACAATGATAATAGTTGCACCAAACTGTTGTATATAGTAGCCCCAGAGAAAACCAACAGCCTGTCAAGAAAAAAAAAACACAATGATACAATCAGTATGACAACCACAGGGAAAAGGTTCTGTTAGTTTCCTTTGTTTGATATTGTGTTCCGTTTTTCTTTGTTCATTTTGTTTTTTTAATTGGTTGTTGGTTTGTTTGTATTTTGCATGTTTGTGAATAGTTGCTCTATATATTATCAGCTGTTTTAAATCTACTCTTCAAAAGAGTTCTATAAAAACAGAATACCAGAAACCAAGGGATGTTGTGGTATCTATACTCATTACCATCTCATAAATAATAATCTACACGTTTTTTCTCTTAAATTCTTATTCTTTGAAGATGCTGAAATAGTTTTCCACACTTCTAGACATGTACAGTAGCTAAAAATGGGTTGGCAGTCATAAAATGATTCAAAGTAAAATGGGTGATCAAAAAAATCTAATCATTTGACTTACCCCGAAAAACAATACTATGACATGGAAGAGCCTTTCTGCTAGTTTTTGACCTTCATAGTCCTACAACAGAATGAAAGAAGGATTCTTAAAGGAGCTGCGTCACGGTTAAATGGTTTGAAAAATTTAGCCTAAATTTTTCAATTTTGTTGTTTGTCATCTGTGTCAATCTTCTCCATCCGTAACCATCCTTGTTCCTTTATGGTTTATTATTATCTTTTTAGTGTGTTCCTATCTTTCTAAAGTATTATTTTCAGGTTTCCTTCAATTTAAAGGTAATTTTGTCAATGGAAGAAATAACCGTGATATAGCCTTTTTGATATACAAAAGATAATATTTACCAACTAAGTTGAGCAAATTACTTGCAAGTTACCCTACAATCACATAACATACATGTTTAGTAGTGAAGAATACCTATTCCACCTCATCATCTTTTCATGTTGGACGATGGCTTTCAAACTTGGCTTTCTTGCATACATGTATGCAATTCATACTTAAGATGCCTATTTTCTTCAACTACAAACCTATTCATGGGCAAAAAGTCTCATCTGTGATTTGGCCACCTCAGAATTATTATCCAAAGATCTCACAAGGTGCTAGTGAAAAAACAGGTCATGGAAACTCTATTTGTATAATACATACATATATAACTGCAAAACATTTGCCATTATTTTTCTCTTTTTCTATAAGCCTACATTGAAAATGCAAAGTTTAACTGCTTGTGCCTACATCATTATTGTGCATAGTGTGGTTTGCAAGCAGGATATCATTTTTGGGTTGGGGATTTGAGTGGCAAAGCCATGAGATGGGCACAAATGTCGCTAAGCTGCAAGAGACAAACCTGTGTATATAGCATGCTGGCTACTTGAGAGCCTGCAAGAAAGCAATTAAATTCTGACTTCTGCCCCTAGCGGGCAGTGATAACATCTGCGAGAATGTTAGACACTGCCACCTGGCTTATTATTCTACATGTAGTGGCATGTACCCTAACAGGGCCTAAAATTAACTTTTTTCCAGTAGCCACTCAGCTCTTAAATATTTTAAAGTGGTAGCCAATTCCAAAAAGTTGGTGGCTATTATGACACACACACAAAAAAAACAAACAATTTTTACCCTGTCACTGTACTAGATAGATTAAATTTATTGCTCATCAATCATAGTGATACAGTCATAAAAACATAAAACATTACCTAGTCTCCAGCTCATGGAACAAACTCACTAACTTAAACATATTTATCCATTGTTCAATACCTTGCCATTACAATGTTGAAAATAGATATTAAGTAACAACTAAGTCAACATTCATTTCTCCAACAAATGGAGCGAAAGTTTTCTTACACATAAAGAGTCGCTCTTTTATGCTTCATTTGCTACCAATAAATGATTGTTTTTTTTCATGCTGTATCAAGGAAGCCTCTAATATCAACAAATGAAGGTCTACAACATCAACTTGACAGCCTGCATGGTATACTGACAATAATTATTACAAGTTCGTGCAACCATTGCAGTGTAACCAAAATTAAAGTACATTTAAAAAACGGCCGTGTTGTAAAATTAATGTTAAAGAAGAATATCTATAACTATCCTAATTTTATCAGTGAGGAAAAATATCGTTTTACAAAAGAGTTGCACGAGCAAATGCTAAAATATCTTTGACTGAGGAAGTGCTGTCACAGTAGTTTAACTGATCAAAAAGATCACTTCGATCACTTTTCACGCTTCCATTAATTTCCTCGCTCATTTTAAATTCAAATGAGCTCACGCAGCAGACATATCATGTTGTCAAACGCGATGAAAAATAATTCATACGAGCTACAAAGAGGAAACTAGAATGGGTCATATCACACGTGGAAAGTTACCTAAATCCAAGATGGCATGTGACAATAGATTTACGTGCATGTGCTGCGTTTTGGAAACAGACTTAACAAGGAACTTTGCTGCAGATTTACTTTTACAAATCTTCAACAATTACTAGCTCTCTAGGAAAAGTGTGATTAGAAATTCTAGTCGCCAATTTGGCTACTAATTTTCAGGATTTGGTCATCAAGTGAAAAATTTAGTCCCATTGGCGCCTGTATTAGGCGCAATTTTAGGCCGTGCCGTTGGGCAGATAACCTCTGAGTTCCATTCAGTGATTTGTTTTGACTTGGTTGTCATAGTTTTGGTAACAGCAATGGTGCTTCACATTTCTGACCAACCAGAGTATGCTCCATTCATCGATGAATTGAGGAATTTTTTCAAATTCAGTGGCTTTTGCACAGGCCCCCACTTAAGCCCTCAAAGTGTCACAAGAAAAGAAAAGAGAGCAGTGCTTGGAGTGCAAATACAAACACTAAAGCCTGTTCACAGGCTGCATTTGTCCATGACATTGAAAACTGCAGCCAAGAAAAAGTAGGCCTGTAGAGCGTAATAATTTGATTTCCAAACAACCATACCATAACTTTAAAAGGTAAGTTTAAGACTAATACAGCATTAAAGTTATTAGAAATTATGGTATCATGCAGTGTAGCCCTGCAGTCAAAAGGGCTTGGTTACCAACTGATCGATGCTTCATACAAAAAAACGATTAACTACACGAGGTCATCTCTTTGTACAGTTACACTTGCATGTACACTGTAGGTATTGGTAGACTTACATGTATGATGTGTGTTTTTTTTAATAAGCTTATCAACTCTTGTGTCTTTAAATTTGTGGAGCTCTCTGCTTGATGTAGTTACTCAATAAAACAGATAAATTAATCAAAATTTTTACTTGTATAGCCTAGCCTAGTGCTATTTACAGAACTTCACACTGCAGAGTCACTGCAGAGTAGAAACAAAAATGAAATGAAGATCAGGAAACAAAGTAACGGTAACTTACCATGTGCGTTGGGATGCTTTTAAAGAAATTTTTGAACTGCATCCTTGCTTTTCTTGAAAGAGACCGATGAAATAAATACACGTCTTCAGAAAGGAGAAGTTGGACGAAAAGACAATAATCATAGTCAGCGGATGCGACGGAGCTCATGCGTGGTAATGCCCATCCTATAAGCTTGGTTGCCAAGTTTGTTATTATGGCAGGTTATGGCGGGATCCTTCGAATTTCTTGACTGTTTTGTTGTTGGAGATTTTGTGATATTTTCACCGCAAAGAATGCACTGAGCTGTATCACGACTACAAATTTCCCTAACAATGAACTTCTCAGAGCTTTTTAAGCAGACAAATCAGCTGAGCAGGTTCTCTCCAAATGGAAAATACTTGCTATGTTCCTAGTTTGATTTTTTTCTGATCTTTTCTTGAGAGATGATGGGCCTTGGTTGTTGGCTTCTGGATTTTAATAATCTAATTAACAATTATTCTACTTTGTAACTTTTGATAGGCATTTTTATTGTAAAGTTCGAAAGTAATTTTCTTTTTTATTATTACTATAATTATTCTTGCGTTCATGATCAATCGATGACGCGAACCCCAAATATAATTTTGCTACGTTTGTCACATTTTAAACAAGTCAGGTTTTCTCAATTTTATTCATTTCTGTAAACTTCATTTTGCTTCCTTTTTTAACGATTTTTATACAATTGTTTACAGTTTATATTGTTCATAGTTTTGTGCTGTGATTACCAAATAGGGATCTGATGGCTTAACTGCAGAATACCCTGCCACTTATTTGCAGCTCATTGAATAAGAATAGCATCTATTGTGTTCTGCTTCGTTCTTCAAAGAACGCCGACCAACGAAAACAATAGTGGTACAGAGTGGCAAGGTATTCAGCAGTTACTCCGGGAAGATATTTGTTTACAAGCATTGGTTTTGTTATCTAAATGTTCAAAGAGTTACACAAAAGAACATTTTGTTTCACCAGCCAGTAGTTCTCTGGTTGGCCTATTAATAACAATACGTGACATCACTGATATCTTTACTATTGTCAAGTTGAAGTGAAGAATTTTAATGAGCCTAATGAAATTATTTATTAATTAATTAAAGACATTATTATTACTATTATAATTATTATTATTATTATTATCATTATTTTTGTTATTATTACTATTATCATTGTTGTTGATTTTGTTATCATCATCATCATTATTGTTATTCACTGAAGTGGAGGTCTACAGTGGTAGATATTTACCGAGCGGTGAAGCAGCTTTGTAAACATCAGCCACTTTTACCGACACTGTTTCAGTAAGTTTTATACCCAGGATATATATACTTGTGCCCACCTAAACTGAATAAGTAGTGGACCAAAACATTACTTTATTTCTGACAATGAACCAATAATTCATAACACAATTTTATAATCTGTGCTCAGAGCTGTGTAGTACTTTGTTTATCACCTTTGAGTTAACCAATCAGAACATAAGAAAAGCACTATTCACTTGTTCATTTTGTATGGGATATCATATAAATTATGCATTTGGCATACCAGCTTGTATAAATGAATGAATCTCTTTATGTTATCTTGATTTTAAAACGAAATAAATAATCTCAACCTAAGTCATAGCGATTTTTATTCTATATATAAATTATTGCAGTAAGAAGTTCTCTAGAGTTTTGAACAAGTTCACTTGTTTTTTATACAATTTACAGGGTAATTGTGTCCAAAATCGGTTGCTGGTAAGAGATGTGAAAACTCTTCCGACTCTCCAATTGTAAGCCTGTTTAGATGTTATACAGTACATAGAGGTAAATTGAAGTTTTACATGTGCTTATACTTTTACCAACAATTTTGTGGCAATAATTTTACACATTGTTTGAAGTTTACTTAAGACTCAGTCAAACTTTATGTTGCATGTATGTACATGGGTGCTCATTTTTTCATTGTTAATCATCTTTTGACTCTTGTTTTGTTTACATACATCTGCAGTGGTCTTAAGATTCCTTGTATATTTTATGTGGAATGTTCAAAAGGGGACTTGTTCAAGTATGCTCATACATAATACATGTATAACTGTCTAGTTATATACTGTTTCCAAGGTTGAGAGAAATGAAATTACACCCCCTTTCAGTGTTATGTGCATAGGCAACATCTTCATTCATCTTTTGGCATGCTATTTAAACGGCTGTTTAACTGCAAAACAGGAAATTTTTCATGTTCTTAGCGGAAGAAATGACAAATAAATGATAATTACTGACTTGACATGGCTGAAGAAGCTCGTGAACATTGCATGTTTCCAGATTTACAAGATAACTAAACGATTTGCAAGTAGTCAATCAGCTCTCAATGGTGACTACCGGTAGAATTAGGCCGCGAACGCGTTTGTATTCAAAAGATGTAAACATTCAAAATAGTCAATTGAAGAAGCTAGTGGTAAAAGGGGATAAGTGACGTTTTTGGTTGTTTCTGTTACTCTCGCACCAACTCTCGCTCCAAATTAGCTGAATTTTTGCATGCGGCCTTCATTACAGTTGAAAAATATTGCCCCGTAATTTTTTTCGCTGGCTTGCTCTTCGTTTTCGAGAAATAACGTATGCAAAAAAACCCTCAGTTTTCCAAGCGACGTCTTTTGTAGATGTATTGTTGAATAAACAACAATAGAAACCTTAAGCACAATTAATTTGTTTGGCAGCAAACAGGCAGACGTTTCTATATTGTATGAAGTCAAAATCAAATCCCACAAAATCTTGACTGTCTTTTAAGTCAAAGTAAAATAGCATAGAAAAGATCTACCTTCATGTCTTTGTAATTAAATTGCCGTTTTTACCCGCTAGGCTATCAGTGAGTTTAAGCATGGCGTTTACGGCAGACGGCAAATGGCAAAGATGACCTCTGAATTTGTGTTCTTTTCTTCTAATCCTTAATTAAATCACATAAAAATAGAAAAATGTCTCCTACTATTCACCACAAATACAAATATTTTCACTCTACTGTTCAAAGAGCGAAAGACAAACAGCAAAAGTTTCATTTTTGGCGTTCGCCGTTTGATGTAACTTCAAGCTTAATCTCTCTATTGTGACGTCGGCTTTTGGCGCGCAATCAGAGCTTACCTGTTAATCAAGCAGAGTTTGCTCGTTATTTCCACCGATATTCGAAGCTTATTCGTGGAATATTTGCGCCCGCCTGTTAGGAGATTTGGCATTATTAAGCCTTTGACCCTCTATAAGTCACCAGCATGCCTCAAAGAATCGAGGCGTGTTTTTGTTCTGAGATCATGGCTAAAGTCTGCCGTTAACTTAGCCATTGAAGAACAAGTGAGCCAGGCGGAAAAGTCTAGAAACGGCTTCTTCTTCCAAAACAAAGCATCCGTCGTGGACTTATGGCTCATTTGCCAAACTTCGGCGTGTGTCAGTTTTGGAAATAAGAACTGCTTTCTAGACTCTTCACGACCACTTGAGCACCGCAATAAAAGCAACTGACGAAGGAAAGCCACTCTGCTTCCGAAACCGGTCTTGCTAAACTAAACCAACAGTTCTTATCAGAACTCCATGGCCACTCCAAACGACGACCAAGTCGCCGCCATTCTCGCCGCTATGAGAGACAGCCAAACACCAGCGATCTCTCCAATCAAGTCTCCTAAGAAAAGAGCCAGTTCCGACTCAGAGGAAGACACTCCAGCTTCCCAGCCGCCCCCCAAGTGTCCACGGACCACAGAGGGCTTCAGATCACTACGGAACAAAATAGCCTACCTGGAGACGAGACGCGCCAAAACTAAGAAATCGCTCTGTGTCCTAAAAGAACACGTCAGCAAAAGTTCCTGCCCTGTTGGTCTCCAGTACCGGCCTAGACCGCACCTCAGACCAGATCAGAACTTCAGCACTGACTTGCGAAAGATCTGCGAAAGAGCGGAACAGGACTTCCTCAAGCTCATGATCCAGCAACAGGAAAAGAACGTTAATGCAGACACTGAGGCCATCAACGCCCTCAAGCAGAAATTAACCACCATGATCCCTGACCAAACCAAACGTGAGCAAGCAGAAAAAAGAATCCTGTCAGCTACGAGTAGATCCAGCTTCAGAGCATCTAAACACAGACGTGCCAATAAACAGCAGAATAAGGCTGAGGACATTAATGATTTGAAAGGCAAGATCAGCGAACTTACAACTCTTGTAAATGCTTGTTCCAAACGTGAAAATAATAAAGAAAGAGTTGCATTGTACTCAAATGTGTGGTTCACTGACCAGGCCCGTAGGGAGGGGGGGTGCGATGGGTGCGCCCGCACCCCCCCCCCCCCCGCCGACTGCTGAGGTCCACTTTTTTGTTAAAAAAATAAATAGTAAAAAAAAAATAATAGTGTTGTTCTGTTTGTTCTGTTCTAATTCACTGATTGCGTAGTAAAAATTAAATAAATATACCAAAAAAAGATTCCATGTTTGATCAGTAGCCCGGGACGGAGATTTTAACAATATTTAGTCAATAGATGACTATTTCAATTTTTATTTCGGCCATGTCTAGACATGTCTCGGAAAAAATTGTTTCCCGGTTGCATGTTACATGCAGCACAAAAGGATTGTTTAGCCGTTGTACGGAAAACTACTCAGCGACACTGCGGCCACAATCTTTCTCAGTTTTGCGACAGTTTTTTCCACGTAGTTCACGAAAAATGGGCCGAAACTTTATTTCTATTTTTGTTATTTTTAAATAGTGACATTGGCATTGTTATTCTCTACATTGTAAAATACATACGTAAAGCATTCTCTTTGCCAAAAAAAATTTGACTAAAATCTCTTTTCGGCCCAAATTTTGCCTCACAAATTTGACCAAATCATCTCTCAAATTCTCATCTTCTTGTCAATCGACTCTCGCAGCCATTTTGTCTTTCCTGGGAAATTTACCGTTCGTGCATTGTGGGATATCTTAAGTCGAACTGTCTGATGGGCTATGGCCTCTATGGGCCTATGGCCCCTATGGGCCACGTGCAATTTTTTTTTTTTTTAAAAAAGCATGCTCTTATTATTTTTTTTTACTTTTATTTCTTTGTTTATTTTTATTATTTTTTTTTTGCACTATATTATTACAGTAAGAAAATTTTAAAAACTAAATAGATAAAAAAAAAGAAACAGAATACAAAAAAATAAAATAAAATAAAAAGATAAAGTAAATTTAAAAAAAAAAAGGAAAGATATCAAAAAACTCTATGGCCCTAATGGGCCACCATAGATATGCAAAAATGTCTATTGAACTTGTCCCTCACAATGTTACATGTATTATGCTCCTGTTGTCCTTATGGAGATTGAGTGCCCTTCAGCATGCAAGGGGTTTCCTTGCCTCTTTCACCATTACTTGCTGTACATGTAATCATTTCCATGATCATAAGTTCTTACCAATGTTTTAACCACCCACCTCCCTTTGCCAACATGTACATATTTTGCACATCCCTGTTGTGCAATCTGGGCCCTATCTAGGGTAAATCTTGTCGCCAATATAATTAGCTTTGTCTGGGAAGTCAGTGGCTTAATTCATTGTGAGAATGTCAGAATGATCTATGACATTGGGAATAAAAGTTTGTTCCAAGTAAATCCTTATTTGAAAAATTGTGTCACATTAATTGAAAAAGCCTGTTGTGAATATCAGCTTCCATATTACATGTATGTCAAGTACTTGTATACCATTTACATGTAGATCTTTACATGCATGTACATGCCAAAGAAAGCTCAAGAAAGATTCTTTCTTAAACTTTGTAGGTCTGGTCACTTGAGAAACCAGACTGGACATGCAAAATTGATGAGGGTTTAGCAGGACTAGTAGCTGTACGATGGAGTCCTGATGGAAGACATATTCTGTCTACTGCTGATTTTCAGGTGTGTGCTTGTGTAGAAATGCATTGCAGAGCATACATATACTTGCAGTTTGCAGTATTGAAGGGTCTTGCATATGTAAATGTTTCTTTTCAGGCCTGATTTCCGTCTCCTTCATCTTTTTCCAACAGTAGTACTCTTTTCCGCTACGAACCTCAGTTTGGTCTCTGGATAGCAAGTCGAAGGGCTACATCAAGTATCCCACACATGCCAATACAGGTATTAACAATTACACATGTAACTGATGCATTCATAACTGGCTTTATGTCACTTATGAGCTTATACAGCCCAATGTTTTGTTTTGCCACAGGTACATGTAAAAATTAAGTCACTGTAGTTCTTTATTCTAGTCATGAGCAGCTGTTAGACAATCTGTGGGGGAATATTAAAAGATCTATGAACAGACAATACCATATAGTTAACAACTATTAATAAGTGATGATATTTTAGGGCTGTTGTGGCTGGCTCCATTGTGACTGGTCTCTGGACATTTCAGATTACAGAATAATCTTTCAAAATAAAATCAGAAACATGGATTGTAAGGTTCTTTTATTTACTATCTAGGCCATACTTTGTGGACTGGCACTACGACTGACAGATCTATTGTTGTTCAGTGTTTTTCTTTTCTGACCTTTCCAAATTTTGTCATAGGTCTTGCCTTCACTACAGATGGAAAATATACAGCTTTAGCAGAAAGAAGAAACTGCAAAGACTGAATCAGTGTATTTGCTTGCACATCCTGGAAACTTGTTAAGATAATCGTATACATTTTGTACATTTGGTACATACAGCAGGATGAATGCAGTAGGATTTTGCTCAAAGATCTTATCAAGATCTTGTGGTGACCCCCAACATTCCTTGTGTGACATTTCTAGAACACTCCTGCATTATCAAGTGACATTTAGTTCTTAGACGGGGATTTAGCTATTCCTCCAATTGTAAACACATGCCCTTTGAGCAAGCTGTTGTAATTCATGTGTTCTGTTGTCAGCAGAATAAAGAAGATTAGTTAACTGTTAGTGTTCGTCTGTTGTGAACGCTAAATTGGTGACCCCGACGCGACCATGCCCGACGAAGCTGCCATTCCGACACAACCAACCGCGGTCGCCGGTGCTGTTTCGCTACAGGATTTCTGACCGTCTGACCCCGAGCTTTGGTTCACACAAGCTGAAGCGTTGTTCGCAGCTCAAAATATCACTCAGGAGAAGACGAAGTTTGGTCATGTGGTTCGCGTTCTCCCAGCCCATTGGAGAGCTTAAACACGCACGTTTTTGAGACCCGGACGGCAACCGGAAGAGAACATTTCGCGTGCCAGGACCGTGTTGTCTCCCAGATTTTTATACTGCTAATTTCTAACGGAGATTATATAATAACCCAAGTTATTCTCGCACTTTGATTGGTTTTCGCCTATGATCTATTAGAGGACAGATGCACGATTGACATCATCATTACAAAGTTTTTCCCTCTGCAGTTTTAAAGTGGCGGAAAGTTTTGAGAATTAGGATAATATTTTACGTGACTGGGCAAAAGATAAGGTACAAAAAAGTCTTGCCGAAGAATTGAACATATCCGAGAAGCCAGAAAACGAAAGATAACGCCGTTTCTTTTAGAAATGATACAGAAATAATTTTCTAGCTACCTCAGTCGGCAGTCGAGCGAGACTAAACCACGCCCAAACAAAATGTTTCTGAGATTAATTTATTTAAAAACTTCATTTTTTCTAAGTGTCAAAACAACTGTTGACACACTGATTGATGTCAGGAATGAAACATCAAAACATCACTTCTTAAAATGGGTAAAGTAATAATAACCTTGCTTTCCGATGCGAATGTTCCGTTGCAGGACACAGCAGCGAGCTAAGTAGAGCTAACCACAGCTCACAGTCAACAGTATCGCAGCTCAAATGTGTCTCCGACACTACATCAAGCTGATTTGAGAATAACCAACCACAGAAGACAAAAATCTCCACTGTCATTTATGCTCCTTTCATTCAAAACTCGAATCAAATGGCCTCTAGGTTGACCGCAACCACAAGTTTTCCGAGACTATATACGAGACTAGAATACTAAGCTGAATTTTTTAATTGACACGGGAGCTGCACTTAGCGTGCTTCCGGCTAGACAATCAGATCGTTTCGAGAAAGGTGACGTCACCTTGCGAGCTGCGAATAACCCTATCATTAACACTGACGGTTCTCGACAGTTAATCCTCGATTTCGGGCTCCCACGCGAATTAACCTGGCGATTTCTAGTAGCGGACGTGATTCAACCAATTATCGGCGCTGACATTCTGTTGCAACACAAACTGTTGGTGGACCTGGACAGAAGACGCCTATTATTGACACTAGGAATGGAACACGTGTCGAAGCAGAATCTTCACCATGCCCCACTCCTCACCTTATTTTCTCGCTATGCCACCATCCCCCGGTGATCCTTTCACACGACTTCTGGATGACTTTCCGTCATTGACAAGTCCTTGCATGGTGTCTCCCATCACATTGTTACCGAAGGCCGACCCATCTTTGCGCGTCCGCGACGTCTTTCCCCAGAGACATTAGTTGCCGCCAAAGCCGAGTTCAACAAACTCCTTGACATGGGAATTGTGCGCCCATCCTCCAGCACATGGGCCTCTCCACTCCACATGGTCCCAAAAGGCAATGGTGAATGGCACCCATGTGCGGACTAACGCAGGCTGAATGACATCACAACTCCTGATCGCTACCCCATTCCCCATATGCAAGATTTTGCGTCCAATTTGGCTGGTAAAACTATCTTTTCCAAGATTGACTTGGTTCGTGCCTACCATCAGATCCCTGTTACCGCAGATGACATTGCTAAGACCGCCATTATAACCCCACCTGTACGAGTTCTGCCGCATGCCCTTTGGCTTGCGAAATGGTGCCCAGACCTTCCAGCGGTTCAGTGACGATATCTGTCGTGACCTCAACTTTGTCTTCATCTACCTGGACGACATCTTGATCGCTAGCTCCTCCCTAGACGAGAACCTTGAACAGCTTCACATGCTCTTTCAGCGCTTCTCTGACCATGGCCTTGTCATCAACCCAGCGAAATGTGAATTTGGCAAGTCAAAAGTGAACTTCTTGAGCCACACCATTAGTGCAGCTGGTATCCGACCCAACATTATCGGTGTTGAAGCGGTTCGTACGTTTCCAGTTCCCCAAGACAAGAAGGCACTGCACCAGTTCTTTGGACTCATCAACTACTATCACCGCTTTTTTCCCAGGTGCGCGGAGATATTACAGCCTCTACACCTCATCCTGGCCCTGGCAGCTGACAGTTTCATATGGACTGCCTCCTGTCAGCAAGCATTTGAAGCAGCCAAAATGGCTTTGTCAGAGGCTGTAATGTTGGTCCATCCTCAGCAGCATGCTCCCACCTGCATCACGACAGATGCATCAAACCGCGCTGTTGGAGCGGTGCTTGAAAAGTTCATTAATGGACAGTGAAAACCTATCTCCTTCTTTTCAAAGAAGTTGAGCCCTGCAGAACTGAAATACAGTGCTTTTGATCGTGAACTGTTGGCTGCTTACCTAGCTGTCCGACATTTCCAGTATTTTGTCGAAGGCCGTGTTTTCCATATCAACACTTACCACAAGCCTCTTACCTTCGCGCTTCACTCCAGTGCTGAACGGCAGTCATCACGGCAGGCCCAGCATCTGGCTTTCATTTCTGAGTTCACGACAGACCTCCGCCATATCGAGAGTCAAGCTAATCGTGTTGCTGATGCACTGTCACGTAACATCCTTGCCCTGGACCAATCCTTAATCAACCTTGACGCCCTTGCTTCTGCCCAAGACCAGGATGAGGAGCTCCTTAAGCTTTCCACTTCCCCCACTTCCTTGCAGCTTGCACAAGTACCTCTTTTGCACTCTGGATGGACTCTTCTTTGTGATATCTCCCAAGGTCGTCTCCGTCCTCTAGTGCGCTCAGCAATACGTCGAGCCATCTTTGACAAACTGCACTCTGTCTCATCCTGACATCAAGGCCTCTCGTCGTCTGATTTCCGAACGGTACGTCTGACCCAATATGAAGCGAGACATTGCCTGCTGGACCCGTACTTGCCATGACTGTCAGTAGTCAAAAGTGCAATGGCATGTTAAAGCCCCACTGAAGGCCTTCACCCCACCCGACTGTCGTTACGATAGTATTCATGTGGACATTGTTGGGCCCTTACCTCCTTCCAAAGGTTACACTTACATGTTCACTTGTATTGACCGCTATATCCACTGGCCCGAAGCAATTCCAATGGTTGACGCCACTGCTGAGTCCTGCACTTCAGCCCTCCTGACGGGTTGGGTCTCACGCTTTGGTGTTCCAACAACAATAACCTCTGACCAGGGACAGCAGTTCGAGTCTGATCTTTTGCATTCCCTCATGAACCTCCTTGGTGCTACACGCCTCCGCATCACAGCATACCACCCACAGGCAAATGGTCTTGTCGAGAGGTTCCACAGGCACCTTGAAACAGGCCTGAAAGCACGTCTGGCAGGTAGTAACTGGGTCGATGACCTTCCTATTGTCCTTCTTGGAATTCGTGCAACCCTCAAGGAAGACCTGTCATGTACATCGGAAGAAATGGTATATGACATGACCCTCCGTCTGCCAGGAGACTTCTCTCCCCCCATGATCAAAGATCCCTCCTCTTTTGTGTCAAGACTGCGGTCTTCATTGCAGCACCTCCAGTTTGCTCCTACATGTACGAGATGGCACGGCCGTCAGGCTGTTTATCTGCCTCCTGATCTCCATACGGCCACCCACATGTATGTGCGGCGTGACAGCCATAAACCTCCACTTGAGCGCCCTTACGATGGTCCCTTCCGGGTTCTTCGCTGCTTCGACAAGCACTTTACTCTGGGCATCAATGGCAAGACCAAAGAAATCACAGTTGATCGTTTAAAGCCTGCTAAGTTGGTTGGAGATCCTGGTACTGTTGAACTTCCAGCTGCCATTTCTGCCGCACATTCTCCAACACTCCTAGCTCATCGAGAGAATACTAGCACTCTAAATCAAGTTCCTTCTCACCCACCCATCACGACCCGGGCTGGCCGCCTAGGTTGTCGACCAGCACACCTCTCTAATTACCTCTGACTGGTAGGGGGGTACCGTGGTGACCCCAACATTCCTTGTGTGACATTTCTAGAACACTCGTACGTTATCAAGTGACATTAAGTTCTTAGAGGGGGGTTTAGCTATTCCTCCAATTGTAAACACGTGCCCTTTGAGCAAGCTGTTGTAGTTCGTGTGTTCTGTTGTCAACAGAATAAAGAAGATTAGTTAACTGATGGTGTTCGTCTATTGTGGACGCTTAAATCTTGCAAAGATGTTTACAACATCTTCCATTTAAGGATCTTTTTAAAAAGACCTTTCAACGATTCTCATCTCCAAGAATCTTTATAGGGTCTGTAAAATAAAGATCTTGTAAGGTCAGCAGGTAAAGGTAAAGAATCCGATCCTACCATTGCGTCGGCCAACATGTCGGCCGACTGTCGGTCGACAGGATGCATCAGTGGTGTGTCGGTGGCCTTACAGAACTATTAATGCAAAACATACTTTTTCAAACTGAACTGAAAGGTCTCCGACGAAGAACTTTCACTACGCAAGTAATTTACTTTTCACCGCCATCTTGTCTGTCATATTATTAGAACCCAGTTTCCACTTCGACAAGTGTTATTGTTATTTGGTAAACAACAAAAATTCAAGAGTCAGTGGCAAAACGTTTTCCATTATTTAAGTGTTATTAGAACCCAGTTCTTATTTGGTAGGATCGGATTCTTTTCCTTTACCGATCAGATCCTTATATGGTTTTTTATCACTGGAAAGTAGGAAGAACTAAACTTCTTAGTTCGCATACAACACTGATTTGAATTCACTTTCAGTGCTGAAGCAATCAGAACTTTTTCCTTTGTGATGCTGATTTTTTTGTGCAGTCCTTAACCTTCATATACATGTAACTACATTGGAACTCCACCCTACTGTTACCCTGTTAATATGACTACCCTATCAGTATTGTAACTCTACTCTGGCCCAAACAAAAGCTCAGTCAGTCATTTTCTTATTTAAAGAACACCTTTTATACAACAGCTAGATTTGTATGACCCATTAGTGGTTGGATTAATTGGATTCCAAAGACTATATACTAACTCTTTCTACTTTACAGTTGACTCCAGGTAGCTTAAACCCTCATTAACTGGAACCTCACACTAACTCAAACCGAAATTAATTTTCTAAAGATTTCAATCATGCAATACTGTAGTGTAATTTTACCCTTGTTAATTGAAACCCTTGATATACATGTACGCAAAATTTGTACTAGAACCTCTTGCTAACTCAAAGTAATTTTCGTTTCCCTTGCGGCC
>CM042749.1:19270814-19285814 GCA_022496165.2 Catalaphyllia jardinei
CAGTCAAGTGCATGTTTTCTGTACAAGGGCCAGGGAGGCAACACCAACTGTAACAAATAATACAACAGCAGCTCAGTCAACTGCCCAGACAATAGTGTTCCACACCAGGAATACAGATGAAATCCTATAATAATAGTGAGAACTACATGCCCATGTGGGGCTTACAGTACATGTATATTTTGGGAGCAGGGATGGCAAAGTGGTGAGAGTGCTCGCCTCGCACCCAGGTTGCACGGGTTGTGGGTGGAGTTTGTTGTTGGTTCTCCCCTTGCTTCAAGGGTTCTTCTCCAGGTCCTCTGGATTCCTCCCTCCTGAAAAACCAAATCTCTGGCTTTGAGTCTGAAGGCTTTGAAAGTGGAGCTTCCTTTTGAGTTACAGTAGTTTACTATCAAGGTGGGTAGTCTAGATGGGGGAATAAAATATCATCAAAAAACTTTTATTGTTGCAAGTGAATATATGAAAGATCATAATTATAATATCTGAACTGTGGAGAAAGGTATGACGATATGATTGATCATTGCAGTTATGCACACGAGCAGTGAAATTAAAGTCTGCAAAAAGTGCATGTGTGAATGGAATTGCTCATTACTTACGATGCAGCTGACTATAAATCCAGCAGCAACAATGACAATACTTGCACCAAATTGTTGTATATAGTAACCCCAGAGAAAACCAACAACCTGCCAAGAAGAAAAAAAAAACACAATGATACAATCAGTATGACAACCACAGGGAAAGGATTCTGTTAGTTTCCTTTGTTTTTCTTTGTTAACCCATTGACTCCTGTGCCGCCCGTAACTGGCCGTGACTAGCCTTGACCTTTCTTCCACTTCTGACATCATCACTTTTGATCAAAATTGGCACCATCTATACTTCGGCAGAAGGAAACGATCTTTCCAATGATGTCCAGATCAGAGTGATCAGCCTAATGGAGCCTGAGATATGCACAAAAATGCTCAAAAAGATAAGTGAAAAACTCAGAGCAAAATTTCCTGTCACTACACGTGGCTGCTCCATGGTAAAAATTAGCCACCCCTATGATGGAGTTTTTTAATCCCAAGCAAGCCCAGTAGAAGGTCAATCACTGCAGCAAAAAGATAAGAAAAGGAGAAAAAGGAAAGGCACAAAAAAAAATTCAAAAACTATCTCGTCAAAAAGTCTCAAAACTTTGATTTCTGCCCACGCCTGAGTCAAAATGTTGCAAAACATGATTCTAGTGGCAAGAAGGGCTAGCTGTCGTGTTGCAGATGTATTTTCGACCAGACTAAAGCCAATTTGGCCGAGATCCAGCCTCAAAACCACAAAATGTCCAAAAAACGCATTTTTGGCAAAACGCTCTAGGTTTCAATGGGTTAATTTTGTTTCTTTTAATTAATTGTTGGTTTGTTTGTATTTTGTATGTTTGTGAATAGTTGCTCTACAATTATCAGCTGTTTTAATTCTACATGTATTCTCTAAAAGAATTCTTTAGAAATAGAACACCAGAAAGCAAGGGATCTTGTGGAGGTGGAAGAAATGCTTTTAAGGTGAATCTATACTCATTAACATGTCATAAATAATAACACTTTTGTCTCTTTTCTTATTCTTTGTAAATGTTGAAACACTTTTCCGCACTCCTGTACATCTAGTTTAAAATGGGTTGGCAGTCATGAAATGATTCAAGGCAAAATGTGTGATCAACAAAATATAATCATTTGACTTACCCCAAAAAACAATATTATGACATGGAAGAGCCTTTCTGCTAGCTTTTGACCTTCATAATCCTACAACAGTATGAAAGAAGGATGCTTAATATACAAAAGAAAGTACATGTTGCAGTTAATTTTTAGTCTCAGTTTATTTTATAATTTTACTAGTTAGTTCTTTTTTCTAACTAGGTGATTTTTCCACTTTTTTATTTATTTATTTATTTTATTATTTTTTTTAGGGGGGGGGGGGGGAAGGGGTGTTTCTCAAAAAGAGTAACATGCTCACCACCAGCCCTAACCCTATCCCAATTCTTAACCCTTTTGACTCCCCTAACCCTAACCTATCCCTAACCCTATTGAGCCCCTGTCCCTAGACCTAGCCCCCCAGTTTTTTATTATTTTGCACTCACCTGGATTTGAACTCCAAACCTCTGACTTTGAAGTCCATCTTCATCTCCACTATGCGACACAAGCAATTTGCTGATATTTGTTGGTCTAATAGGTTATTGGTCCCAGACTCACCCTTTCCCTTTGACACAAATTAACATGGTTTGAAAATTTCAAAACAGTTTGAAAAATATGAACTAGTTCAAAATAAAATCACCTATTTAGAAAAAAACTAACTAGTTTTAAAAAAACAAAATCACCTAGTTAGCAAAAACTAACTGGTTAAATTATAAAATTAACTGAAACCGAAAATTAACTGCAACATATATACCAACAATGTTGAACAAATTACGCACAAGTTAGCCTACAATCACATAATATAGGCGTGATCCATTCAACCAAAATTTCTGGGCTGAGGTTTGAAAATTTCTTGGTGTCGAATGGATCACAACAGGTCCAAACCATCTCTTTCTCGCTCATTTAAAATGGAAGATGTTGTATCACTGTTGCATGTATTGGAGCTAGATGATGATTTTATATGATATTTCTTTTTAAGAAAGCTTTTAATTTGTTAGAATAGTTCTTATGTTTAATTTTAATTTAGTTTTATTATTTATTCATTAATTTAACTTCATGTAAAGCGCTTTTGAATATTCTGCTATAGTTTTAGCGCAATACAAATTCCTTATTATTATTATTATTATTAATATAAAACATTATAATAGGAATTATTATTGCAAATTATAATAGGATGTAGGCATTTTATTCATCTTTTAGCCTTTTTTTAAATCTTGTAATAATTACAAGACAATTATTATTGTGAAGTTTTAATAAAATATTATTATTATCATTATTATTATTATTATTACTATTATTATTATGTGAGCTGTTTCATGCGTAGTTGTGTAACCAGTATAACAGCTTATTTTGAGCAGACCATTCCCAGACATGTGCCGTATGAGTTCAAACACCACTTTCGAAAGACGAAAAGAACATTCCAATTCTCTTGAGAAATAAATCGTCTCTAAGAGCCGTTAACAGCCAAAGCATACACTCGGCTTGTGAACCAGCTACAGACCTGTTGTAACTGCACATGGATGTACAAGTGACACTGATAGATCAGCTCTTAACAATCCATAAATGCTGCAATGAAAAGTGTTTTCCTCCTGAGTTTTCCTCCATGTTGTCCATTGAAAAGACCAAACAGTGAGGATAATCAATCCAAACGAGAAAAGTGGTCCCCCTTGAAAGGTAGACCAATTTTTAGAGACTTTTGCAGTTGGACTGAGCCAATCCATTCAGTTTTACACCAAAATTACCAGACATTTTGGTTGAATGGATCACACCCATATTCCACCCCATCATCTTTTCATGTTGAAAGTTCAGTGATGGCTTTCAAACATGGCTTACTTGCATTCATGTATCTAGTTCCTATTTCCCTTCAACTTCCAACCTTGTCTTGAGCAAAACCTTTTATCTGTGATTTGGCCACTTCATAATAATTTATTATCAAAAGATTTCACAAGGTGCTAGTGAAGAACAGGTCTGGAAACTCTAAATGCATAATTGCCAACGAGCCAGCCAAGCGAAGACGCGAGTCTGGCCAGGCAGCCACATTATAGAGCGGTGCGAAAGTACTGTGAAGGCGGTAATATTCTCGAGTGATAGAGAGGAATGTTTGTAAGGTAACATTCCTGTTGTAACGTAAGATTCCTGTTGTAAGGTAAGATTCCTGAGATTCCAATGACGTAGTGGAAAAGAGGTCGATTGGCTTACAACGGACCAATCATAGCGCACAGAGATTGTAACGTCAAGGCCGCATAGCTCTGACCATGGATGCTCACCAGCTTTGGCATTCATCGAGCGGAGTTGAGATCAAGTTTGAGGACATCTGCGGAGTCGCTGTAATGTTGTTCAAATTTAAGTCAGTTTCTGTATCCATGGGACGCGACAGCAATAACCGGAAATGATTAATATCTCGATCCTTTCTGGCTGTTGCCGCCTATGAGCATTGCGTGACCACAAAACATTTTAGGTGATAAGATTCAGACGAGTTTAAATCTTTTTTTTTCTTTAATTGTTTCCCGGGGTCTGAGTTTTCACGACACCCAAACGCAGCAGAACGAAAAGTCAGACCCCTGGTAATAAATAAAGAAAAAAAAGGTTTGAACTCGTCTCAATCTATCACCGAATCGAAAATGTTCTATGGTAACGCAATGTTCATAGGCAACAGTCAGAAAGAACCGAGATATTTATCTTCTCTGGTTTATCACTTTCACGTCTGGTGGATACAAAACTGACTTCAATTAGAACAACATTATAGCGACTCTGTGTCTTCTATTTCTTCGGTAAAAAATTCGCCAGCAAATGTCATCAAAATATTGGCTGTTATTTAAAACCTTGCTAGGGATAAACCGGAGAGCGATAAACCGGAGAAGATATATATCACGCTTCTTTCTGGCTGTTGCCTATGAACATTGTGTGACCATTAAGAATTAATTGAGACGAGCGCATTTACAATGTAAATCTTTTTTTAAAAAATATTCGAGGGGCTGAGGTTTTCGTGACACCCTAATTTTGACCTGCTTTTGTAAGTTTTATTTGTTTTTATTTCCAATTCTAAGTGACTGTACTTTAGTTAAGTAACATTGTCAGCAGTGTCAGTGGTATATTTATCGAGCTAGCAAGCTCAACAATCAGCAACGAGCCAAAAGAGTACTCAGCAACCTTGCCAAACTCGACCAGTGTGCCAAATTCGGCCAGCGTGCCAAATCTAGACAACGCAGCGGGCGTAAAGCAATCCATAAGGAACTGAGAAACCTTTTTAAACTGAATTCAATCACAGCAAATTTAAAGCTAAAACAAACGACAACTCTGGGGCAAACTATCGGCCAGGGATCCACATCACACGATGTCACCGCCAGCAAGCAAAAATCAATCAAAGCAATATTTACAATATTTACATCAGAATTTAAGGCATTCGACGTTTTTTTGAATACTTGACTACAAAAAAGTTTTTAAATTCCCAAGTAGTATTTGTTTTGAATGGTTGCTCATTGGCACTTAGCGAGAGCTAATTCTAGTACATACCAAAAAAGTTGCCATCATTTTTCCTCTTTTTCTTTTAGCCGTCATTGAAAATGCAAAGTTTAACTGTTTGTGCCTACATTATAGCATTTGTACATACTGTAGTCTGCAAGCAGGCTGTCATGTTTGGGTCAGGGATTTGAGTGGTAAAGCACAAATGTAGCCAAGCCACAAGAGACAAGCCAGTGCATGAAGCATGCCGGCTAGTCAAGAGCCTGCAAGAAAACAATTGAATTCTGAATTCTGCCCCTAGTGGTCAGTGATAACATCTGCGAGAATGTTAGACACTCTGCCACTTGGCTTATACTCCTACTGGCATGTACCCTTGGGGCAGATAATCTCTGAGTTCCATTCAGTGATTTGTTTTGACCGGCTTGGTTGTCCTAGTTTTTGTAAAAGCAATGGTGCTTGCTGACCAACCAGAATATGCCCCATGCATGGACAAACTGAGGAATTTTGAAATTCAGTGGCTTTTGCACAGGCCTTCACTAAAGGTTACAGTATACCTTCTGGGGTGTCTCGCATATACAAGCGATGTAGCGCATCCAGTTCGAACTATATCAAATTCAAGCTTATTGGACTGGCTATCAGGCTATACATGTACAAAATTTTTTAAAAACAATGAACTGTCAAATTTTCACAGCTTCTAAATGCGAGCGTCCTAATCACCTTTTGAATGTTAGTTGTCAAAGCGAATTTTGTTTTTCGCTTATTTAATGTGTCACTCTGTTTCCGGGCCTAAAGTGCTGCTAAAAGGCGTGTCTGCAATTTGCCATATTGTATTTCATTGAAAAGTTACAGAACATTTTCGAAATAGGATTAAAAAAAATATGGAGTGATCGTACAAAAATCACTCTTGAAAAAAAAATATTTAGACATAAAAAATTTGCAGACCATCACGTTTTTATTTGAACATTGTATGGTAAACTAAACTTCATGTGAAAGGGCAAGAACTCTTTCATTTATTTATTACAGATTCGACGGAAACTCTTTAGCTGATACATGTATGTTAGAGAAAAGCATGTCAGATTGGATAAAAAGAGACAAGCCATCCAGAAAATAACATGTACTATCATTACAGCACCTTTCTCAGCGCTCGACTCTATCTTTTTGCCGGCTTGATCCCATAGCCGTAGCTTCAACTTTCAGCCAACTTTCACTTGTTCACTCATTGCTGCATTTTCAGTTTTGGCTCGCTTCTTTGAACTGGTCCACGGAAGTTTCCATGGTCTAGGTTTATCAATACCTAAAAGAACTACACCAAGGAAGATGCTTGGTGGCTAATCAACCCCCATTAATGTCATCTTGGTTGATTGCACTTAACATCATAGTACTGTCAATCAAGAGGTAAACTTTTACTTCCAGCAAAAACGTGAAACCGCGATTTCTCCGCCAATGTAAGTCTTTTTCAACAATTTTTTAAAAACATTAAAGATCACACTGACCAATCTTTTGACCTAAAAATCCAGATTTGAAGAAAATTATCGATCTGAAGGTATACTATAACCTTAAGCCCCCAAAGTGTCATCCGAAAAGTGAAGATAGCAGTGCTTGGAGTGTGAAACCCAAACACTAAAGCCTGTTTATAGGCTGCATTTGTACACAAAACTGTAGCCAAGAAAAAGTAGGCTTGTAGAGTGTAATAATTTGGTTTCCAATGAGCCATACCATAACTTTAAAAGGTATGTTTAAGACCAATGCGGATTAAAGTTATTACAAGTTGTAGCAGTGGTATCATGCAGTGTAGCCCTGCAGTCATAAGGACTAGGTTACTTACTGACTGATGCTTTATAAAAAAAAAAAAACACGTCCAACTACAGGCGATCTTCCCTTTGTACATTTACACTTGCATGTACATTGCAGGTATTGGCAGACTTATGGGGTGGTTTTTTAAAACAAATACAGTGGAACACCCGTTTAATAAGGACACTTGCCTTATACGGACAGTATCGTTTGTCCCGACAGAAAATATTTTCTCTAAAATTAACCTCCTTTATATGGACAACGGACACTTTTCTGTGTCCCAAGTCACAAACTCTCATATGTTGTCAACCCCGCTTTATGGACACTGGTTATCTGCACACTGTCTATTTTCATTGTCACAATTATGTGATAATAATTGTAGACATTGTACCTTGTCCAAATTATGACAAATTTTTAAGGGTGAATAAAATTTTCTTACGGAACTGTGCTAAAAAAAACAGTAACAAAGTTAAGTCACAGACTTTTTCAAATGAATCTACTGTCATGCCTGTTAAAAGATTCTACTCTGAGACTATGATAAATGATCGTGAGGTTTCTTTACGATGAACTTGTTACTGTTACAGTTAAGAAATTAAATGACGTTTTCTAATAAAACTGTCTGCTTTGGTCTTTATATTGATAAAACATGCATTCCTGACATTTTCTCTGAGAGCCCTCTTTTATATGGACACCCGAATAATAAGGACACTATGGCATGTCCCCTTGGTGTCCGTATTAACAGGGTTCCACTGTAATCTTATAACCTCTTGTTTCTTTAAATTTGGGGAGCTCCTTGCTTGATTTAGTTACTCAATAAAACTGACAAACTAATCTAAGTTTTCACTTGTATGGCAAAAACTTATTTCAGTGCTTTATGTTTAGAGGCTCAAGACTAGTAGTTAAGGTCTGGGTCAAAAGCCTTTACTGGTAAATATAATTTATTAGTTATATTTTTGAAAGTATAAATGGCAATGGAACCAGACTTAGCACACAGTTAGGTTTTAACATCCTGAACATTTTAAAGTACAAATGGTACTTCTGACAGGTCACATGACCTGTCAGAAGTACCATTATTTAAGGAATTGGTGGGTGTTTTTAGTTATTTCCCGCAAAAATGTATTTTAGATGCAGGTTAGCTATTTTCATCCTCTCACGTTTGGAATGACCATCCCTCTTCACAAAAAAAAAAATTATAAGGTGAAAGTTTGTCTTTCTCAACAAAATTTGACCTTTGATCATTTATATCTTCTCAAAACGAAATCAAGGAAGATCATTCCAACCGTAACAAGGTAGATAATTTCAATTTGCATCAGAAACGCTCATTTATTGATCAATAGACCAATAAAGTAGGCCCTTTGCAGGATCTGGTCTCATGGTATGGAATAAATTATACTGGGACCCAAATGACGCAGTGGGACTTTCAAAACAAAGAAAAGTCGGGCTGGACTGGCAGAAGTTCCTTTGTTTTGGAAGTCCCACTGCATCATTTGCGATGCCAGTATTATTTATTTCATACCATGTGACCAGCTCCTGCAAAGGGCCCATTTGCCAATTTACCAAAATTCAACAAAACGATCACATAACATGTCACGTGGTCACGATAATCTATTAAGGCAAGGCTGGATGTCTCCTTTATAATCAGGGAGAAGTGCAGCTTGGTAGAACAAATATGACAAGAGGTATAGCTGTCCAACCATAATAATATTATTTCTACTTTACATTCCCGACCCAGGCCTTAAACTTCACACTGCCGAGTCACTACATAGTAGAAACAAGCGGAGGGACTTGCCGAAAAATTGTTACGTAACTTACCATGTGCGTTGGGATGTTTTTGAATAAATGTTTGCGCTTCATCGTTGCAATTCAGCCCTTGCAGCCTTCCTTGCGAAAACGAAAGTCAGACGAAAAAACAATATTTACAGTCAGCGGATGACATGAAGCTCATGCGTGGTAATGACCATCCTACAAGCTTGGTTACCAAGTTTGTTGTTATGGCGTGTAATGGCGGGTTCCTTCGAATTTCTTGATTGTGACCGTTTTGTTGTTGAAGATTTTGTGATACTTTCTTCGCAGAGAATGCACTGAACTTTATCTGGACTACATATTTCCCTAACAATGAACTTCTCAGAGCTTTTTAAGCAGACAAATCAGCTGAGCAGGTTCTCTCCAAATGGAAAATACTTGGTAAGTTACCAGTTTGATTTTTTTCTGATCTTTTTTCTCGAGAGATCTACATCTACATCTATTTTGTCGGCAACAACTATATACAGTCAAGTACAGTTATCACGCCAACATTAGATTAAAAATAAATAAATAAATAAAAATAGTATTTATATACAAGTTGCAGTAAATAAAAGTGGTATGAATGAACAAAAATGAAATGGAATCAAGTAATTAAATAGAACTAATCCTGTAAATATTGCGAGGTTACAAATGATAACCATGAGTCTTGGTTATTAGCTTCTGGATTTTAAGAACCTAATGAACAGTTAATCTACTTTGTAACTTTTGATATGTATTTTTATAGACTGCGAGCAGTCTCTCTTGCTCGAAAATCCGTGGGAAAGAACGCAAAACAAGTATTAAAGCGTGCGAGCGTGACTGGGCCTGACGTGCTAGTTCGAGAGTAATTTTCTTTTCTTTTTTTATTACTTCTCGCGTCCAATCGATGACACAAACCGTAAATACTTTTGCTACGTTTCTGTGACATTTTAAACAAGTCAGGTTTTCTCAATTTTATTGAGTTCTGTAAACTACATTTTGCTTCCTTTTTAACGATTTTTATACATTTGTTTACAGTTATTGTAAATAGTTTTGTGCTGTAGATGATTACCAAACTGTCAAGTTTAAGTGAAGAATTTTAATGAGCCCAATAAATTTGTTTATTATGTTATTTAAAGCTATTATTATTATCTGTTATATATTATTATCATTATCATTATTATTATCATTATTAGTTGCTTAAATTGGAAAATTTACTGCGAGGAGCATACTTCACTTGCATTATTATTATAACTATATTCACAGTTTAAAAAATAACTTACAATAAAAGAAAAGTATAATTGATAATAAAGATTATTATTATTATCATTATCATTATCATTATCATTATAAAAAAATGCGGGATTCGACACATACTCAGCTAAGTCAAAACAGTTCTACTCTCTCTTGATTGTTAATAAAGCCAAATATCCCAATAATTTCAAGACTAAAAGACTAATTCAGCCGATTTAGAGATTTCAAACTCGTTGCAGGAAGTGTTCTCAATCCCATAATTATAACGTTGCAGGGGAAACCTATGTCTGGTCTTTTCAGTATAAATTATTAAATAATATCTTGTTTACCAATACCAAATTACTAAAAATTGGGTTAATTGAGTCAGAGAAATGTTCCTTTTGCACAGTTTACAAAGAAGACATACCATCTCTTTTATGGCTGCTCCCATTTCGAATGCTTTTTGGAACAGATTTTGTAATTGGTGGACTAATCTTCGAGGTGAAAATTTGAGCTTATCTCTGAAAGATGTCATAGTTGGCATTTTAAATAGAAATAGAAACAATCTACTAAATTATTTGATAATTCTTGGTAAACTATGTATATGGGAGTGTAGAAGAAACAAATCACTCCCAAAGTTCAATATCTTTTTAACAAAAGTACCGGCTAAGCAAGAGACTGAAAAACTTATTGCCTCAAAAAATAAGAAGCTTCACGATTTTTGGAAAAGATGGGAAGTATTATTATGATGCATATATATAATTGGGTTTTTCGTACCCGTTGTAGCTTTTCTGTGACATTACGCAGATAAATTTTGTGGCTGGCTCATTCAAAATCTGTATTATCTATTTTTTTTGTTCTGCTATCTAATTAACTAAACCTCTAGAACTTAATTGAAGTATTTGCATTGTGTCTGTGAGGTGTTGTGTTGTCTACCTCTCTGAATTTGTAACTCCCTTGCCTGGTTTAATTAGTGTAAGTATTCTTTTGATAGAGTGTGGGGTAAGCTAATGAAAAAAATAAAGACGTTGTAAGTAGGGTACATATTATATAGTTTGTACGGTTAGGTAATAGACCCTTCTCCAAAATGGCGGCCGAAAATTCAAATAAGTCAAAATTAAAAACATATACCAGCACTACAAAGAACACCTTTACTTTAGTAACCCTGCAAAGTTTCATCATTTCAGGTGTAATGTCAGGTGAGTAAATGTAAGTTGAAAGTATAAAAATTTACAGACGTTTGTATGACTGGGGGTATAATGCATACCCCCAGTCATACAAATGTCTGTAAATTTTCCAATTTTCAACCTACATTTAGTCAGCTGATATTACACCTGAAATGCTGAAAGTTTGAAGGGCTGCTAAAGTAACGGTGTTCTTTCTAGTGCTGGTATACGTTTTTAATTTTAGCTAATTTTAAGTTATTTGAATTTTCGGCCACCATTTTGGAGAAGGGTCTATTACAAGTCAATAATTGTAAGTAGAGTTAGTATTGTAATAATTGTTAGTGTTATACGTGCCAATAAAAAAAATATTATTGTTGTTGTTGTTGTTGTTATTGTTATTATTGTTGTTGTTGTTGTTGTTATTATTATTATTATTATTATTATTATTCAATGAAGTGGATGTCTATAGTGGTGGATATTTACTCAGCAGTGAAGCGGCATTGTAAATATCAGCCACTTTTACCAACACTGTTTCAGTAAGCTTTTGTACCCTGGGTTTATACTTGAGCCACATAAGCTGGTGGGTAGCGAACCAAAACATTATTTTATTTCTGAACCAATAATTGATGGGAAATTTCATAATCTCTGCTCGGAGGTATGTGGTACTTCAATGTTAATCACCTACATGTACGAGTTAACCAATCAGATCTTGAGGAAAGCGCTATTCACTAGTGCATTTTGTATGGGACATACCTACATGTATTTTGCATATAAACTTGTGTAAAACGAGAATCTATTTATATTATCTTTATTTTAAAATGGAATAAATAATCTTAACCTAAGTCAGGGCTCAAAATTAACGTTCACAAACTTGAAAATGCGAGTGATTTTGATAAACTGTGAGTGAGAAAAATATCCACTAGCAAATGTTTGCAAGTTAGTGTCGTCCCTGTCTCCCAAACATTTGGAAAGAATTTGCTAGTGGTCTCACCAGTTTGCTAGTGGAAAAAATCTTACTAGCCAAACTTTTGCAAGTGGACTGAAAAGTTAACTTTGAACCCTGTAAGTCATAGTGATTTTTATTCCATATATAAATATAAAAAATATATATTATTATTGCAGCAGTAAGAAGTTCTGTAGGGTTTTGAACGAGCTCACTTGTTTCTTTTACAATTTACAGGGTAATTGTGTCCAAAATCGATTGCTTGTAAGAGATATAAAAACTCTTCAGATTCTCCAGTTGTATGCCTGTTTAGATGTTATACAATACATAGAGGTATATTGAAGTTTTACATGTGCTTATACTTTTATTACCAGTAATTTTGTAGTATTTAGAATACACATTATTTAAAGTTTACTTTAGACTCAGTCAGACTTCTTTTGACTCTTGTTTGATTTACATACATCTGCAGTGGTCTTCAGATTCGTTGTATATTTTATGTGGAATGTTTAAAAGGGGCCTTGTTCAGGTAAGCTCATACAACTATTAATTTATAATACTGTACAGTATGTCTTTCTTCAGTCATGTGATGTACGTCCATGGTCAATTATTACAACTTGTAGGCCCAAAATTTTGGATCAAACCTCACCTTCAACAAAAGTTTGTTTGAAATGTTGGGGATATTCTCTGTGCAAAAATGTCTTTTAAACTTGTCCCATGCAATGCTATTATGCTCCTGTTGTCCTAATGGAGATTGACTACCCATCATCGTGCAAGGGGCTTCCTTTCCTCTTTCACCATTACTCACTCTTCCTGTAATCATTTCCATGATCATAAGTTGTTACCAATGATTGTTTCAACCACCCACCAGCTCTCTTTGATGGCATGTACATATTTCGCACATCCCTGTTGTACAATCCCCGATCTAGGCTAAATCTTATCACCAGTATAATCCGCTTTGTCTGGGAAGTCAGTGGCTTACAGTGTAATTCACTGGAGTGCGAGAATGTCAGAATGATCTATGACATCGGGAATAAAAGGTTGTTCCAAGTTAATCCTTATTTGAAAACTGTGTCACATTAATTGAAAAAGCCTGTTGTGGATATCAGCTTCCATATTCCATGTATGCCAAGTACCTGTGTACCATTTACATGTAGATCTTTACATGCATGTACATGTCAAAGAAAGCTCAAAAAATATTCTTTCTTAAACTTTGTAGGTCTGGTCACTTGAGAAACCAGATTGGACATGCAAAATTGATGAGGGTTTAGCAGGACTAGTAGCTGTACGATGGAGTCCTGATGGAAGACATATTCTGTCTACTGCTGATTTTCAGGTGTGTGCTTGTGTAGAAATGCATTGCAGAGCATACACATACTTGCCGTTTGCAGTATTGAAGGGTCTTGCATATGTAAATGTTTCTTTTCAGGCCTGATTTCCATCTCCTTCATCTTTTTCCAAAATGAAATGCATTGCAGAGCATACACACACTTGTTTTTTGCAGACCTGATTTTCATTGCCTTCATCTTTTTCTAACAATTGTACTCTGTTCAGCTAAGGATCTCAGTTTGGTCTCTGGTTAGCAAGTCTGTGAGCTATATGAAGTATCCCAAACATGCCAATGCAGGTATTGATTACTACATGTATTTGATGCATTTATAACTGGCTTTATCTCGCTTATGAGCTTAATATACACCCCAATGTTTTGTTTGGACACATATGTACAGTACCAGGTTCAACATCTTTGCTAGCCTGTTAGCCCAAGGCTCGTAAAAATGAGGTCAGACTAGTAAAATGTCATGTTTAATAGCCCACTGGCTAGCAGAAAAATTGGAAGAATTTATATTTATTTTCATTCGTTTCAAGAGAACAAAAAACCATAAATTGGATACCATGACTAAAGAAAATATAAAAGTTTGATTCTGTGGCATCTTTCTTGGTTTCACGTGTCAATCGTAAGTATCACTGGAACCCAGACCCTACTGTTAATGGAAACTGTACTCTCCCTACCCATCTTGCTATGCCTCAAGTCTATATCACCTTACACTTGAAGTGATTGTAGAGAATATGGAACAACTTCTGTCAAATTAAAAAGCAGTGTAGTCTCAGTGGGGGAGAAGCGTTGTGCGACGACCCTAATAACGGCTGTGAAGGAAACTAAAAGCAGTGCTGCCAAGCAAAAAGGCAGAAGACGAGTGAAACCGAACACGAAAAAAAAAAAACAGGAAGTTTGAGAGCAATAAAAGGAAAAGGGCATTTAAATCCATCGTGGAAATAAAGTTTTTTGTGACTCCAGCATCATGTTATGAACAGCAAGGGTAAGATGTCCTGCGATATTTTCAGCAGGCATGATTGGTCAGGTTCATTTTCAGTTGGAAACACAAACTTTAAGCTAGAAACAATGAAAGCAAAGAAAGGGAGGTTAAAACAGAGCCTGGAAGGGAAACTGATGTGGGCTACAAAGTTGTGTTTCGGCTAGGAAATTTCATAAATCACTAGCCTGGTCGCTACTAATACAGATACATGTAAGCCTCCGTTAGACCATCTCTGGGGGAATATTAAAATATCTATGAACAGACAATACCATGTATATGTAGTTAACAACTATCAATAAGTAATGATACGTGCAATTTATAAATACCAATTACATTTTTTAGTTGTGGCTGGTTCCATTGTGACTGTTCACTGGACATTTCAGATTACAGAATAAGCTTTCAAAATGAAATCAGAAACATTGTATTTAATGAATAATTCTGTATTCAATGTATGCATGTCACTGAAGAAATTACTTATGTCTGGATTGTAAGGTTCCTTTATTTACTACAGTATCTAGGCCATACTCTGTGGACTGGCACTATGACTGGCAGATCTATTGTTGTTGTTCAGTGTTTTCATCCCAACCTTTCCAAATTTTACCATAGGTCTTGCCTTCACTGCAGACAGAAAATACATGGCTTTAGCAGAAAGAAGAAACTGCAAAGACTGCATCAGTATA
>CM042749.1:19290814-19293830 GCA_022496165.2 Catalaphyllia jardinei
GTTTACAATGGCTACATGTACACTAAATTTGCGTGCATAAGAACTTTAACAAGTTGTCAATTCTTATGGTGCCTCATTGAGCTCAGTATCCACCTTATGCTCCTGTGTATTTCAGAAGAAATTTCTTGTACTATTATTTTCGATTCTTGTTGTTATGGTAATCTTAATATTGGTAACTTGTTACTTTTTTTAGATTGTATACAAGGAGGTCGAAGTAAAGCCTCCTCTGCTTAGAGGAGAGATGATGCCCCCTGGGGGATTTACAGTACAGAGTAAATGTAAGAGCAGTCAATATGAAAATTAATGTTCTCAATAAAGTTGCTACAGTTCTCATGAAGTGAGCTGGGGAGACATGCTAGAAGCAAGAATTGGCATCTTTGGTCTCTGCTCAAGCTCTTTATGTACATCTAGTTCACCGCGAGGTTCTTCGCTTTATTAATTTTGCATTGTTAGAGGGAAGCGGCAATGCAGGACTTTCGGCCATTTTGTCACAAGCGAGATAAGAAAATTCACGGCTGGTGCAAAACATTTCTTTTTCATCCCTTAAAATAGCATGACAACACTTCCTAACGCCTTGAAAGCTTTCCCTGACTGAGCAGCTCCAAGTTTTGCTTCCCCTCGACTGTCAATGTTCTACGAGATGAGCGAGTTTTGTTTCATCGAGGGGTACATTGAGGGTCGAGGGGAAACAAAACTCACTGTTGCCCATGGGACCAGTAATTAAGTGTTTTCTTGTACCTCCCAACCCAAAAACAGAACAAAAGGAAAAACAAATTACTTGCTCGGAGCCAGCTAGAACACAAAATTTGCCGTAGTTTTAATGTGCACGAGCTGATCACGTGCGGGTTGTTGTTTCTCTTGGGAGTTAGTGGTTTATGACCCATCATGACACGTTCTCTTCCATCGAAAACCGTATTTGAGTTCCAGGTCAAACCGAGTTGTAATACTGATGTTCATAACTCTATTTGTATCTGTTTTTCTTTATAATTTTAGATGAGGTGCAACCAGTCCCAGTTCAGGTTCCTTATGTTAAACCAGACCCAGAAAGAGCGAACCCTAAAATAGGAGTTGGCCAAGTTGCCTTCAGTCGAGACAACAGATATCTGGCGACTAAAAATGGTAAGAACAGTAGAGGAAACGGTGGAAACCTTGGTTTTTGTTCCTAGCCAAAGGTAGGGAATTCAAAACTCATAGACTTGTCTTCTTTAAACCGTTTCCCCATACCTTGGAAAAGCATGGGGAATAGAAGAAGTCAGAAAAAGAGAATAAATCTCTGGGTTTTTCGACTGTTGCCTTGTTTTTTATAGGCTCGTTTACTGGCCGCTGTTCGTGAAAGGAGCCTGCGCTCTTCTCCTCTTCAGAAAGGGCCTCTTAGTTTCTAGTCCGCGATATTTTTTCTTGGTCAACCGAAATCAATTGACCGTGAAGGCCTGGGAGAAAGCTGTACAGGAACTAGACAATGGACTCAAAAGCGCGTCGGAAATCGACCCTAAATGATTTTTAGAAGTGTTCAGTTTTTTAGACCTCTGGTATCTTTCTGTGGCATTTACAGACAGTATGCCGAACGCTGTGTGGTTGTGGGAAGTTTCCAAGTTATGTCTGACGGCAATGTTACTACAGTCCAGTCCTGTCAGAGGTTAGTGCTGATTGCTTTTGATGTGCCAGTCTGTCCGCGCAGAGCCGTTAAACGCGAAACGTCTCCAAATGATTTTACTCAGCTGTTTTACAAGCTGTAGTAGCGATTTCTGAAATGTTTTGTAAGCCTTCTTCAGAACCTACTGAAATCTGATTTATTTCAATCTCTGTATGTCGTAGCTTTCCAGTGGGACCCTAAAGAACCACGCCTTGCAATTTGTACGGCGAATAACAAGCTTTATATGTGGTCCCCTGCAGGCTGTGTCTCGGTGGTTGTACCCACAGAAGGTAAGAATATTCTTTGTTTTTTTTGTTTGTTTGATGTTGTATTTTTTCACATAACTTAATGGTGTTTAACAAGAACTAAAGTAACTGGCTTTCTCGCCCCCAATCTGTCGTTCTTCTTTCTTGGACTGGGCGCGGCGTCGTAGCGAATGAAATATGGGTTGAGAAACAACATGTCACGTTATTGTACCTTTTCACCCCCTTCCACCTCCCATCACCCCCTTGTCCCAAACAGTTTGACCTTGCTCCCCAGAGCGTTTTATTTGTGCTGTCATCTTCCTTGCCTCGCATTTAACGATATTAATACCAAAAATTGTGTGGCTTCGTTTCAGTAATGTTCCAAATCACGTCCCTCCAGTTCCACCCTGATGGCAACATTCTCATGCTACTGGGAAAAGACCATATGTGTCTTTGTTTTCTGACAGACCCAAGGACATAGCGTTACTTTCACGGCGGCGATTCCTTGTGGTACGGTATACGGAAACGTTCTGCAAAATGAATTAGTTCTGCAAATGAACCATGCAATTAGAACCTTCAAATGGCTGGCCACCGTTTATCCTTGTAATGTGTTACAAAGTGTATGACACCACTTGACAAGCAATTGTGGTGGCCTGCCCTAAACACTAAAACTCACTTTCAGTGCAGTCTCTTTCTAACGTGCAAATTTAACTCCGTATAAAGCACAATGTTGGCAAGTCGCGTTGTACCACTGCTTCAGCACCAGTTTTGCGCGTGTGTATGGAACATTGTAGACTAATGGTAGGTTCTTTCTTTATTTCCTAAGTCTCCTCTGGGAGAATAGGGCCGTAATGGTAGGTTAAATATATAGAAAATAAATGGTATGCCCGCTGTGCTCGATCAAATATACGTAAGAATGACATTGACAGTTGTGTTGAAATAAGCATTTCCCAAGAACCGTCAACCCTTCGTCAAAACAAAACAACGCAAAACGTAAAACAGTTGATTATGGCGAACAGGGTTTCCGGTTTTCAATCGTTTGTTCGCACGTGAACTTATAATGTAATGTTTCTTATGGCGTTATTTTGCTTTTTTTTGTTTTGTTTTGTTTTGTTCAATTGTATTTTTTTCTGTTTTT
>CM042749.1:19293930-19306204 GCA_022496165.2 Catalaphyllia jardinei
CACAAGTTTTCTATGGGTTATAGGCTGATAAACCACTTGGGATGTTGGTAGAACACTCGAAGAATTCGTAAACCACTCGCCTGCGGCTCGTGGTTTACAAATTCTTCTCGAGTTCTACCAACACCCCGTGTGGTTTATCAGCTTATAACCCACGGAAACTTGTGGTCTATTGCTTAATTAAACAAGTCAGGTTTTCTCAATTTTATTCATTTCTGTAAACTACATTTTACTTCCTATTTTAACAATTTTTATACAGTTGATTACAGTTTATATTGTTCATAGTTTTGTGCTGTAAGTGATTACCAAATAGGGAAGATATTTGTTTACAAACATTGGTTTTGTTAATTAAATGTTCAAAGAGTTACACAAAAGAACATTTTGTTTATCCAGCCAATAGTTCTCTGGTTGGCATATTAATAACAATAGGTGACATCACTGATATCTTTGCTATTGTCAAGTTTAAGTGAAAAATTTTAATAAGCCCAATGAAATCATTGATTATTTAATTAAAGATTAATAATAATAATAATAATAATAATTGTTATTATTATTATTATTTTTATGAGAATTTTATGAAGCCTTTTAGACCTGCTTGGAGAAAATCTTCTGGGGTGCTACAACGAAGCCTTCTACAAAAACCAGCTCTCAATCACACAAAGAAGAGGAATCATCTCCCTCATGCCAAAAACTGACGAAAACTTGAATGAAATAACATGCTGGCGCCCAATAACTCTTCTTAATGTTGACTATAAAATTCTCGCTAGGGTAATAGCTAGACGTATCGAGCCACCACTCCCGTCTCTAATCCATTCCAATCAAACAAGCTTTATAAAAGGAAGGTACGATATCGGACAGAATATTCGCCTTTTAGATGACCTAATGAACTTTACCAATGTCAACAAAATCCCTGGAATTCTTCTTTTTATAGACTTTGAAAAAGCCTTTGATACTCTAGAATGGAGCTTCCTCCATCGAGCCCTAGAAATCTTTAACTTTGGGCCTAAGTTTAGAAAATAGGTCTTGATTCTCTACAATGCTATAGAAAGTGGAGTGACGAACGGCGGGTACATGACAAATTATTTTAAGGTCTCTAGAGGTGTGCAGCAAGGATGTCAGTTAAGTCCTTTTTTATTTGTGCTTGCAGTAGAAATTCTGGTACTAAAACTCCGTCATAATCCCAACTGTAAGGGTGTCATACTACCTAACTTGTGTGAAGGAAGATTGACACAATTTGCAGATTATACAACTGTGATTTCAAGCTCCGTAGCATCTCTCAAGGCATCAATTCAGATAATTAGTAGCTTTGGTTCATTACCGGGCCTCAACCTGAACAAAACCAAAACAAAAATAATGTGGATCGGTTCTCAAAAAGGTAATAAGGACAAAATTATGGGTTTCAAGTGCATATTAACAGAAACGAGTAAAGCTCTTGGCGCATTTTTATAGTATGAAGAAAATTTCTTCACTAAAATTCGTAAAATGAAGACGAAACTGCACATTTGGCAAACATGCAATCTCTCGCTGTATGGTCGTTCATAGCTGGCGAAGACAGTAGGTATCTCTCAATTGATCTATGCAGCATCAATCTTAACCCTGTGATCCAGAAAACGCAAGCTGAACTTTTCGCTTTTTTGTGGAGGAACAAAAAGGATAAAATAAAGAGACAGATTATTTATCAACCAACATCTGACGGAGGCTTAAATTTTATAAACTTCCGAACAATGGTGAAATCATTACAGTTGAGTTGGATTGGCAGACTTCTAGATGGCAACTGCTATCCCTGATTTTTCTTTCAGCAGACATGGTGGTCTAGCTTTTTTATTAAAGTTCAACTATGATATTAATCTGTTTCAAGCGAACTTCCCCCTGTTTTACTAGGATATTTTCAAGAATTGAGCAGTGCATATGGAGGAGAACCAAGAAAGAAATTTATTCTATGGAACAACAAGGATATAACAACTGATCAAAAAACACTGTTTTGGAAAACATGGTTCGACCATGGAATTTATTATGTGCAAGACCTCCTAAATGAAGACGGAAAATTCTTATCTCTTGACGAATTCAATGGAAAATTTGGGTTGAAAGCTAATTTCTTGCAATATTTTACCGCTGCCATACCAAGTTCACTGAAGAAAGCTGCCTTGCTAACCCCAATCTCTGGTGAATTCCTTTTCTCAACTCCCGATCTGCCCTGCTTATCCAAAGAGACTACCCTATCATTGTCTAAAATGCGCTGTTAAACTCATCGCCAATAGATGAGCTTGGGGCTGGTGCCTGTCAAAGTGGGCAGTGAATTCCAGGGCGAGCAACGAGCAAGCCCTGAGCAGGGCACGCAGGCATCCACGGCAATTCTGTGAGCGGCAACCACCCACCAGGCACCGTCACACTGACCAAATCAGTGGAGATACTTACCAACCCCAATACTTACCAAATCTACCAATGAGGGAGGGAAGGGAAGGGTGAAAAAGCAGAATTGCACAATTTGCCAGAAACAAACTGCACTTCAAACAGCAGAAACAAACAACATGTGCGATTCAAGAAACCCCGTATGATACCTCCAAGAACATGATTCCCAGACCACCGCTGACCAGCATTGGCTTGATTTTAACTTAGCCTAAATTACATTTAGCCACATTAAACACTATTATAAACTATTTAATAAAGGCTCTGTGTCGGAACCTACCGGACTAAAAAAATAGAAAGAACATTTCCCAAACAGTCTTCTTGACTGGAGACGCAATTTCACCAAGATATATCAGATTACTAAAGACAACAAGCTTAGGCAATTTTTATTTAAAATATTACACAGGATAATCATTACCAAAAAGGAACTTAAGAAATTTAATATTGCAACCAACGACCATTGCAATCTCTGTTCCAAGGCAGATTCTATAATGCATACATTTCTAGAGTGTGATGTCTCTATTTCATTATTTTCAAACACCATAAAGTCAGTGGTTCAACGTTGTACACAAATCAAATGTGAGTCCTTCTGTTGAACAGATTTTGTTCAACTTGACTGATGAAATAGCTTCGTTGACCGCCATCCAAAAGCGCAGACTGGATGTTCTCTTGCTGTATATGAAACACTACCTCTATTCGTGCAAGGTTTTTTCTAAGAACCCCAATATGTCTGAGCTTCAAACCAAACTTCAAATGCAATGGACAATAGATTTACTCACTTGATTCTGCATCTCCCCCCTCCCCCTAATATAGCTGCTTTTAGACTGTATTAACGCAATGATTTAAATATGCGTAATGTTAAGGTGTAAAAGTTTCCAATAGCATAAATACAATACTATTGTAAAAGGCGTTAGTAATTATGGCTGAAGTATTTTAAGTAGAATTATCGAGCAAGCATTCATATTGTTAGTATTGTGAGTGACCGTATTTTTATATATATATATTATTATATATATTGTAAGTATATGTATTAGTTTTGTACATAGTTAATGGATGGATGTTTAGCAATTAGTGTAAGTTGCTGTACGAGTATTGTAATGAGTGTATGTAACCATGCATATAATAATAAAAAAATAATAATAAAAAAGAAAAAAATTTGTCCCAATTAGCAATATTTAAATTTATAATAATAATTGCGCTCGACGAAGTGGAACGCAATCCTAATTTTGGCCTGTGACTCTGCAGAGTTGGTTGTCCTGTGTAAGGTTATTGTCTGGAAAACCCACATTCCTGTAAGGGCACAAAAATAGCCACCCCGCTTAATTTTTGTAGGGGTATGTCACGACATAGTTACTATGTCACGGCATAGTTATCAACTATGGTCACGGCCAGTAAAATGGTACCGTAACTGAGACATGTGATAATACATGTGACGAACATGTGAGCATGTGAGCTGGCCATGTAGGCTTTGGACTTTCGTTCCATGCGCTCTCGATCACAGAGATAGCATTGGATACTTTTGCTGTGGGATTTTGAGGCTGAGTAGTATTATATTCAATAGTAATGACGTTATTTAAACATTCGTTCGAGCTGACGAGGAACTTGTTCATTTTATAAGATGCGTAAGAGTCAACCTGAGCCAGGGGACGGAAATGTAAATACTGTATACTTTGTATCAGGCCAGCGGAAATACTCGAATCGGTCGCACAGAGTTTGTTTACGATGAACGAGCACGCGATTGCAAATGTGTACTTATATGTGAGCTTCCTGCGTAGAATAATGTTCATAAAAAATATACTTTTACAAATTACAGTACAAGTTAATAATGTGAGAATATTTAGCATGAAATCTGAAGACCTGTTCAATCAGAATGGCATGGAATTTGCCACTGAAATATCTTTCTTTAAAACTCCGGTTGTTGATGAGAAAGGTTGGTTTTTAGAGGTTGAAAGTCAGCTAGGGAAATCATTTAAGGTATCTGTATAAAAGTTTATAAGGCGTCGAACGCACTCTCATAATCTTAAAAAAAAAAAAAAAAACTTTATTAAGAAATTCAAAGAATCTTAAATTTACAATAATAATAATGATCATACAATTACGAATTTAAACTCTTCT
Source organism: Catalaphyllia jardinei (assembly GCA_022496165.2). Lineage (NCBI taxonomy): Eukaryota > Metazoa > Cnidaria > Anthozoa > Scleractinia > Caryophylliidae > Catalaphyllia > Catalaphyllia jardinei. Next base: position 19,298,449 of record CM042749.1, read on the forward strand.
GACTTGAAATAATTTTGTACCTATGTGTCTTTACAAGAAGTCAAAACAGCTGCAAACAAGATGATAACACAGTATAAAAAGAATATTAAAATTTAAAAATCTAGAAAGTTATAAAGTAAAAATGATTTGAACTGGACGTTAACAACAGACTTGGTAATTTTTTGTGGGATTCCTATTATTTCAAAAAGCACTAGCTACATTTATTTTACAGTCTAAAGATTGCTCTATCTTGCTACGAAACGGCGTTCGCGAACCTCTAACGCATGCGTGTACCGATCTTAAGAGTTCAAACGAAATCTGTGTCCTGAGCCAAGTGATTAATCTTTGATTACTGCTAGTAATAAATAATAATTCAAATGTTATTTTAGACTTTTTAATCTTGTAAGTAGTTATTGTGAAGTTTTAATAAAGTGTTTGTTAATGGTTTATTATTATTACTATTATTATTATTATTATTATTATTATTATCATCATCATCATTTTTGTTATTATTACTATTACTATTATTATTGTTGTTGATTTTTTTCTCATTGTCATCATTATTGTTATTCACTGTGGAAGTCTAGTGGAAGTCTATAGTGGTGCATATTTACTGAGCAGTGAAGCAGCTTTGTAAATACATGTATCAGCCACTTTTACGGACACTGTTTCAGTAAGTTTTGTACCCAGGATATATATACTTGTGCCCACATAAACTAAATAAGTAGTGGACCAAAACATTACTTTATTTCTGACAACGAATTAATAATTCATAACATAATTTCATAATCTCTGCTCAGAGCTGTGTAGTACTTTGTTTATCACCTTGAGTTAACCAATCAGAACATAAGAAAAGCACTACTCGTTCATTTTGTATGGGATATCATATATTATGTATTTGGCATATCAGCTTTATAAATGAATGAATCTCTTTATGTTATCTTATTTTAAAACAAAATAAATAATCTCAGCATAAGTCATAGTGATTTTTATTCTGTATATAAATTATTGCAGTAAGAAGTCCTCTAGAGTTTTGAACAAGCTCACTTGTTTCTTATACAATTTACAGAGTAATTGTGTCCAAAATCGGTTGCTTGTAAGAGATGTGAAAACTCTTCAGATTCTCCAATTGTACGCCTGCTTAGATGTTATACAGTACATAGAGGTAAATTGAAGTTTTACATGTGCTTATGCTTTTACCAACAATTTTGTGGTATTAATTTTACACATTGTTTGAAGTTTACTTCAGACTCAGTCAAACTTTATGTTATGTACATGTGTGCTCATTTTTTCATTGTTAATCATCTTTTGACTCTTGTTTGATTTGCATACATCTGCAGTGGTCTTCAGATTCCTTGTACATTTTATGTGGAATGTTTAAAAGAGGACTTGTTCAAGTAAGCTTGTACATAATATAACGTCTAGTTAGTTAATATATACAGTTTCCAAGGTTGAGAGAAATGAAATTAATAAATAATTATTATATTATATTAGTGATAATTTACCGTTACATGTTATTACACATAAAAATAACAAAGAGTACCTTAGTTTATAATACTGCACTTGTGCAGTACATCATTCTTTGTGATGTATGTCAATGGACAATTACAGCATAGTCCCAGAATTTTGAATCAAACATACATCACATTCAACAAATCATTGTTTGAAATGTTGAAATATTCTCTATGCAAAAATGTCTTTTAAACTTGTCCCACACAATTCTATTATGCTCCTGTTGTCCTAATGGAGATTGACCACCTTTCAGCATGCAAGGGGGTTCCTTGCCTCTTTCACCATTACTTGCTCTTCATGTAATCATTTCCATGATCATAAGTTGTTACCAATGTTTTTACCACCCACCTCCCTTTGAAGACATGTACATACAGTATTTTGCATATCCTTTGCATATCCCCATTGTGCAATCTCCTATATAGCCTAAATCTTGTCACCAATATCATTAGCTTTGTCTGGGAAGTCAGTGGCTTAATTCACTGGAGTGTGAGAATGTCAGAATGATCTATGACATTAGGAATAAAAGTTTGTTCCGAATTAATCGTTATTTGTAAACTGTGTCACATTAAAAGTGTAAAAGCCTGTTGTGAATATCAGCTGCCATATTACTGTATATGTATGCCAAGTACTTGTATACCATGTACATGTACACATAGATCTTATTGTTAGGTCTTTACATGTCAAAGAAAGCTCAAAAAAGATTCTTTCTTAAATTTTGTAGGTCTGGTCACTTGAGAAACCAGATTGGACATGCAAAATTGATGAGGGTTTAGCAGGACTAGTAGCTGTACGATGGAGTCCTGATGGAAGACATATTCTGTCTACTGCTGATTTTCAGGTGTGTGCTTGTGTAGAAATACAAGGTTCTTGTAATGTTTCTTTGCAGGCCTGATTTTCATTGCTGTCATCTTTTTCTAACAATTGTACTCTTTTCAGCTAAGAATCTCAGTTTGGTCTCTGGTTAGCAAGTCTGTGAGCTACATCAAGTATCCCAAACATGCCAATGCAGGTATTAATAATAATTATTAGTACATGTATCTGATGCATTCATAACTGGCTTTATCTCATTTATGAGCTTAAACAGCTGGCAATGTTTTGTTTTGCCACAGGTACACATGTAAAAATAAAATCACTGTAAGTTGTTCTTTTTTCTAGTCATAAACAGTCGTTAGACAATCTCTGGGAGACTGTTAAAAGATCTACGAACAGACAATATCATATAGTTAACAACTATTAAATATGAGTGATGATATGTGTAATTGATGTTATTATTCATCTTTCACACACTGTACAGCGCTCCAAGCTGTGACCATTTTGGTTGCCATGGCAAGTGGAAAAAATTTTTGGCGACCAAAATTCTGGTGAAGGTCGGGTGATGGCAACCATTTTACAGTTAAAGGTCGCCAAAAGGCAACTTTTTGAAAAAGTGAACTTGGAGCGCTGTTGTACGAATTCCAATTTTCTGATTGGTTGATTTGTACCACGTGACAGTGGGTTGTGACAAAACAACCTCCTTGACATCATTATGGTGATGAAATAGCCGTGGTATAAATTCTATACACCACTGTTTGCAGTGTATTCAATTTGAATAATAAAAATGTTAACACACTCATTGCCCGTGAATTATCGGGATTAACCTGCACTCGTTCACTAACAATGAACTCAGAATTTTCAATACCGCACTCGGTGGCCTTGTGCAGTATTGAGATTTCTCATTCATTGTTAGTGAACTTGTGCAGGTAAAACCCGATAATTCACTCTCTGAGTGTGTTAACCTGTAATTACCAATTATATTTTAGACCTGTTGTGGCTGGTTCCATTGTGACTGGTCTCTGGACATTTCAGATTGCAGAATAAGCTTTCAAAACAAAATCAGACACATGTATTTCATGATTAATTCTGTATTCAGTATATGCATGTCACTGAATAAATTATTTGTGTCTGGATTTTAAGGTTCCTTTATTTACTATCTAGGCCATACTCTGTGGACTGGCACTACAACTGACAGATTTATTGTTGTTGTTCAGTGGTTTTTTTTTCTGCCCTTTCCAAATTTTGCCATAGGTCTTGACTTCACCACAGACAGAAAATACATGGCTTTAGCGGAAAGAAGAAACTGCAAAGACTGCATCAGCATATTTGCTTGCACATCCTGGCAACTTGTTAAGGTAATCGTATACATTTTGTACATTTGGAACATACAGGTGGATGTATGCAGTAGGAGTTTGCTCAAAGATGTTATCAAGATCTTGCAAAGATGTTTACAACATCTTTCATTTAAGAATCTTTTTAAAAAGACCTTTCAAAGATCCTCATCTCCGAGAATCTTTAGAGGGTCGTCTGTACAATGAAGGTCTTGTAAGATAAGCAGATCCTTGTATGTTTTTTTGTCACTGGAAAGCAGCAAGAACTAACTTCTCAGTTCACGTACAACAGTTGACTTGATTCAGTGCTGTTCAAAGCAATCAGAACTTTTTCCTGGCCCAATCAAAAACTCAGTCATTTTCTTATTTAAAGAACCCCTTTAATATGAAGACCAGATTTTATGACCCATTAGTGGTCGGATTGATTGGATACCACGGACTTTGTACCAGCTCTTAAGTATATTTACAGTTGACTCCAGGTAACTTAAACTCTCACTATCTAGAACATGGCACTAACTCAAACCAAAATTAATTTTCCAAGGATTTCAATCACACATACTGTACAATGTAATTTTACCCTCAGTAACTCAAACCCTTGATATACATGCACACAAAATTTGTACGTCTAGAACCTATTGTGAACCCAAAGCAATGTTCATTTTCCCCGCAGTCAGTTTGTATAGGTAATCATACGGTTTCGAGTTCAATTTGAAATTAATTTGCACGAGTGAGTTTTTCAAAAAGCTGAAATTGCACGAGCCGCTTCGGCGAGTGCAATTTCGCTTTTTGAAAAACTCACAAGTGCAAATTAATTCCAACTTGAACGAGAAAAACCGTATGATTACTTATTAATAATATAAACATGAAAACTTTGCGTGAAGGATGTTTTGAACTTTACGGACTCTAACCTCTCTTCTCAGTTTTGTGCGCGCGCTTAACCTCAGGTGATTTAATTATCACGCAACCAGGAAAAAATTGCGCCATCATTGCGCCATCCAGGGCGCGCGCTTGATTTGAAAAGAAAAGATTTGATTGGCTATCTGTGAACTTCTTTGTTCATGGACCAATCAGAATGCTAGCTTTATTACCTTTTTTTGCATTCAATTCCCTCTTTTCTGCACTGTGTTAATGAAAAACTGCACTGTTCTCAGCCAATCAGAATCGAGTAATTTTTTTATGTATATTATTAGTACATGTATGGTAATTGATTTTACCCCCAGTAACTTGAACCATGTTTGTCAATATGCGGCAACTTGAAACAAAAAGTACTGTGGTCCAAATCTTAACAAAGTAAATCACGTGAACTCTGTAGCAATAGCTGTTCTTTGTTCCCTTTTAAACCTGCAAATCTTGAATGGTACATGTATGCTGGCTTTCTTTTATTGAGTTGCTTTGTTTGTTGTTTTATTTGATATCACAATCATGTATGGTTACTTATTTACTCAACTTGTCTATAAATTGTTTTCTCCTATTTTCCTTCCAGTTAGTCACTCCTGGCAACTCAAACCTTTTTCAACTTGAAGGTTTGAGTTGTCAGAAGTCAGCTGCACATGTAGTTAATAAGGTATTGTTCATCGTTTAATAATATTACTCTTTTTATAATATTACTCTTTTTATAACTTTCTAGCACTTTGAGGTGGAAACTAAGGACCTGGCTGATTTGGCATGGTCGCCTGATGGAAGAGTTCTTTGTGTCTGGGACTCCCTGCTAAGGGTAAGTTATTCCTTTTACAGTGAAGATCTCAGATATTTTTTTCATTTACTGCAGATTGAATCTATATGAATTCATGATGTGGAAATGGTAAAATGGATAACGTTTTTTAAAAATGTATTCACTGTGGTTTATAGCCACTGGGTGAGAAGCCCCAGGATCGAGAACCTGCCACTAGTCGGGCTGTGACAAAAATGCACATAAAAAGGATGTCTCATCATTTGAGCTGACTGTTTCATCTCCTTACCTCAAACCCCGCCACATTCTCCTTCAGTTCACTAAGTCTAAGACAAATGAGGGAGTACACTTACATGTGTATAGTCTAGTCTACTTTGTACTTGATCTGAACGTGACATTGAATTTCCTTTCATCTTCGTAATCTTTTCTTTAGATTTTGTTTCATTTATCTGGTAAACAAATATTGTACTTGAGCTGCTGATTGATTCCAGTTATATTTGTTTTCAGTATCAGTTATTGCTGTATTCAATGGATGGTCGTTGCTTGTCAAGATACAGCGCTTATGAGTTTGCTCTTGGAATCAAATCTGTTTGTTGGTCTCCATCCAGCCAGTTTCTTGCAGTAGGCAGCTTTGATGAGAAGGTACTGTATTTTGTAAATTTTAACATTATGTTGGTGTGGTATATTGAGTTTAATCATGGAGTCCCAGCTTGCCATTTCGTGTTGAGCTTTCTTGTTCTTGTCCATTGATGAGATCTGCCCGCTTAGGATCACAGACCGATTTACCATTTTATCCTTGTGTTTATCATGATCAACTTTTGATATTCTCCACATTTCCATACTTTAAGCTGATGGCACTACTGAATTTGTATATACACTGTATTCCTAGAATCAAGATATTGGAGTAAACAACTTCTCTGCACATGGAAGACTTACATTTTTTTCCTTCTACTGATGAAAAGTGATACTTATAGACCTTAAACCCAAAGAGGAAGCAATTTGATTTTCAGCAGTTTCTATTTCAAGATAAATCTTGATTCATTTCTTAACAAGCAAATCTTCAATTCAGTTTCATGCACTAATTCCTGTCAGCTCAAATAGAGACCCGTGAGCCATATCACTTCATACACCTGTAACTGTTACATGTATATAAATCATCACTACTACCTTTTTTGTCTCAGTGTCGAGTGCTAAACCATGTTACTTGGAAGTTAGTCGCAGAACATAATCATACACACACTGTTGATTCGCCATCTGTGGTAAGTGGAAGGGGAGAGTGAAAACTTTGTTTTGAGCTTTGAACCGTAATGTTCTCTTTTTTGGGATCCTCACTACCACTATTCAAGCTACTTTTAATTACAACATTAATTGTTAATGACACTTATACACAACCCCTCCACAAGCAGTGCCTCCAATGAAAGAGACAAGGCTGGGAGGACATTAGCGAGTAGTCTAATTGAGAATTTTCCCACGCAGTGCTCCCTTCAAGAAAAATAATTCTCTTGCCACCTCTCACGTAAAATACTGCCAGGTACCAAGGCGAATTTTGAATCGGCCAGCAAAGTGGACATAAATCTATACCTTCCGTCACCACAATTTCTCATAAAAACTGCTTAGATGTATGCATATGTGTTACACTGTGAATGAATGTACACACAATCGCAACTGACACGTTTACAATGGCTACTTGTAGCTATAAATATTGCAAAACAATACCAAATGCCATGCTATGGCACTGTCCGTGTTCCAAACCTAAATTTGCGTGCGTAATAACGCTGAATTGAGCTCAGCATTCACCTTGTCCTCCTGTGTATTTTAGAAGAAATTTCTTGTACTATTATTTTCGATTCTTGTTGTTATGGTGATCTTAATTGGTAACTTGATACTTTTTAGATTGTATACAAGGAGGTCGAAGTAAAGCCCCCTCTGCTCAGAGGAGAGATGATGCCCCCTGGGGGATTTACAGTACAGAGTAAATGTAAGAGCAGTCAATCTGAAAATTAATGTTCTCAATAAACTTGCCAAAGATCCCATGGAGTGAGCTGGGGAGACATGCCAGAAGCAAGAATTGGCATCTTTGGTCTGTGCTCAAGCTCTCTACGTACTTGTATTTCATGGCGAGATTCCTTTCTTTATTAATTCTACATTATTAGAGGGAAGTGGCAGTGCAGCCACAGACTGTCATTTTGTCAATAGCGAGATAAAGAAAATTCACGGCTTGTGCAAAACTTTTCCTTTTCATTCCTTAAAATAGCATGACAACACTGTCCAACGTCTTGATAGCTTCTTGGCCTGACTGAGCAGCTCCAAATTTTGTTTCCCCTCAACTGTCAATGTTCTACGAGATGAACGAGCTTTGTTTCACCGAGGGGTACATACATTGAGGGGTCGAGGACAAGCAAAACTCACTGTTAGATGAGCGAGCTTTGTTTCACCGAGGGGTACATACATT
>CM042749.1:19306214-19336199 GCA_022496165.2 Catalaphyllia jardinei
AGCTTTGTTTCACCGAGGGGTACATACATTGAGGGTCGAGGAGAAGCCAAAATCACTGTTACCCTTGGGACCAGTCATTAAGTGTTTTCTTGTACCTCCCAACTCAAAAACAGAACAATTGGAAGAAAAATTACTTGCTCGACGCCAGCTAGAACACAAAATTTGCCGTAGTTTTAATGTGCACGGGCTCATCACGTGCGGGTTGTTGTCTCCCTTGGGAGTTAGTGGTTTACGACTAATCATGACACGTTCTCTTCCATCGAAAACCGAGTTCCAGGTCATAACTCTATTTGTATTTGTTTTTCTTTATAATTTTAGATGAGGTGCAACCAGTCCCAGTTCAGGTTCCTTATGTTAAACCAGACCCAGAAAGAGCCAACCCTAAAATAGGAGTTGGCCAAGTTGCCTTCAGTCGAGACAACAGATATCTAGCCACTAAAAATGGTAAGAACAGTAGAGGAAACGATGGAAACCTTGGATTTTGTTCCTAGCAAAAGGTAGGGAATTCAAAACTCATGGACTTGTCTTCTTTAAACCGTTTCCCATTACCTTGGAAAAGCATGGGGAATAGAAGAAGTCAGAAAAAGAGAATAAATCTCTGGGTTTTTCGACTGTTGCCTTGTTTTTTTATAGGCTCGTTTACTGGCCGCTGTTCGTGAAAGGAGCCTGCGCTCTTCTCCTCTTTTTCAGAAAGGGACTTTTCCTAGTTTCTAGTCCGCGATATTTTTTCTTGGTTAACCGAAATCAATTGACCGCGAAGGCCTGGGAGAAAGCTGTACAGGAACTAGACAATGGACTCAAAAGCGCGTCGGAAATCGACCCTAAATGATTTTTAGAATTGTTCAGTTTTTTAGACCTCTGGTATCTTTCTGTGGCTTTTACAGACAGTATGCCGAACGCTGTGTGGTTGTGGGAAGTTTCCAAGTTATGTCTGACGGCAATGTTACTACAGTCCAGTCCTGTCAGAGGTTAGTGGTGATTGCTTTTGATGTGTCAGTCTGTCCGCGCAGAGCCGTTAAACGCGAAACGTCTCCAAATGATTTTACTCAGATGTTTTGCAAGCTGTAGTAGCGATTTCTAAAATGTTGTGTAAGCCTTCTTCAGAACCTACTGAAATCTGATTTATTTCAATCTCTGTATGTCGTAGCTTTCCAGTGGGACCCTAAAGAACCACGCCTTGCAATTTGTACGGCGAATAACAAGCTTTATATGTGGTCCCCTGCAGGCTGTGTCTCGGTGGTTGTACCCACAGAAGGTAAGAATATTCTTTGTTTTTTTTGGTTTTTTGATGTTGTATTTTTTCACACAACTTAATGGTGTTTAACAAGAACCTATGTAACTGGCTTTCTCGCCCCCAGTCTGTCGTTCTTCCTTCTTGGACTGGGCGCGGCGTCGTAGCGAATGAAATATGGGTTGAGAAACAACATGTCACGTTATTGTACCTTTTCATCCCCTTCCACCTCCCATTACCCCCTTGTCCCAAACAGTTTGACCTTGCTCCCCAGAGCGTTTTATTTGTGCTGTCATCTTCCTTGCCTCGCATTTAACGATATTAATACCAAAAATTGTGTGGCTTCGTTTCAGTAATGTTCCAAATCACGTCCCTCCAGTTCCACCCTGATGGCAACATTCTCATGCTACTGGGAAAAGACCATATGTGTCTTTGTTTTCTGACAGACCCAAGGACATAGCGTTACCTTCACGGCGGCGATTCCTTGTGGTACGGTATACGGAAACGTTCTGCAAAATGAATTAGTTCTGCAAATGAACCGTGCAATTAGAACCTTCAAATGGCTGGCCACCATTTATCCTTGTAATGTGTTACAAAGTGTATGACACCACTTGACAAGCAATTGTGGTGGCCTGCCCTAAACACTAAAACTCACTTTCAGTGCAGTCTCTTTCTAACATGCAAATTTAACTCCGTATAAAGCACAATGTTGGCAAGTCGCGTTGTACCAGTGCTTCAGCACCAGTTTTGCGCGTGTGTATGGAACATTGTAGACTAATGGTAGGTTCTTTCTTTATTTCCTAAGTCTCCTCTGGGAGAATAGGGCCGTAATGGTAGGTTAAATATATAGAAAATAAGTGGTATGCCCGCTGTGCTCGATCAAATATACGTAAGAATGACATTGATAGTTGTGTTGAAATAAGCATTTCCCAAGAACCGTCAACCCTTCGTCAAAACAAAACAACACAAAACGTAAAACAGTTGATTATGGCGAACAGGGTTTCCGGTTTTCAATCGTTTGTTCGCACGTGAACTTATAATGTAATGTTTCTTATGGCGTTATTTTGCTTTTTTGTTTTGTTTTGTTTTGTTCAATTGTATTTTTTTCTGTTTTTTGGTCTTTTGTGCCACATTGTGCCACTAGGTTTAACAATGAATATTGAAAGTTTCACTTCTGTTTAAATATGCCGTGAAGAAAAATAGTTTTATCAAAAAGAGGGTGATCAATCGAATATATAAAATTGTTCAGAGGCGACTAAGTGAGTTACGATGCTTTTGCTAGATTACTTTCATCGGCCTCTCACCGTGAGGTAGGAGAAAATTGACTGTAACTAAGGATATGTTCTTTCGACATATATATTTTCGTCTACATGTAAATAGCACATGGTGGTACAGTGTCAATTCGTCTTACGCTCTTCTCACTCACTGTCATATGAGACATTGGAGCACAATAAACGAATTTTAAGATTTAAGGGGGTGAAAGGGGCTTAATCAACCAACTAAGTATAATTGACTTGTTCTAGAAACAATGTATGAACTGTGTCCGCTTCAAGTGTTTAAAAACGGCACTTGGAGGGACCCTTTGCATAAATGGCGTCTAAATTTGAATGTCAATACTCATACATCCTTATTCTTGTGAAAATTCCTTTGTCTTGAAACATGAATGTGAGGTTAAGGATGTACAAAGTATTGTTCTTCAAATGTAGGCGCCATTTATGCAAAGGGTCTGCTGTGTATTCTTATTTACATATTTTTACTGTGGATGCAAGCTGCACTTCTCGCTAACTTCTTTGAATTCATTAACCGTCAACCTGACTTCGTTGCTTAAATTATTAAAACACGAGGACTGCTGATAAAGTTAGTCTCCTTCTGTTTTTATTGTTTTTTAAAATGTACAGAGTAAACATAAAATTATCTCATTTGTCATCTGTCTTTTCATCTAACATAGACTCCATTTATTCATTATGCTCGGGTATAGTATGCTATTAAAAAATAAAATAATAAATAACACTGTATCGTTGAGGTTTGTCGTAAAGGGAATTTCCATCAAACGAACGCAAGTTCATCTTGCTTTCGATGCATTTTGATCCCTTTTATAATAATGTTACTTATTTCATGCTTTTGCTTGTGAACGACCATCCTCTAGAAGTATAACTTGTTCACCTTTCACGTACTTTTTTCTTATAGTTTCTGAAAACGGAAGCAAAGCCTTTAAGGCGATTTTAATTTTTTCGTCAAATGTTGCTGTTGTGGCAAGTCTTTCTTGGACAACTCATTATTTAGTGTGTTAATACTTGTGTGGCTCTTTTCTTCTTTCCAAAGAAGTCTTTCATCAGAAAAAGCTGTAGAGTGTATGGTTTCTCTGAAATAAAAGCTGACAGTTAGTACACAATCATGGATAGCAGTTCAAAATTGGTCATGTCGATTAGGGACCGTTCCTTACCTCAACTAGAAACTTTGATAGATAGAATTAACGTTGTCACGTCGAAATTTGACTAAAGATGCCTTTAAGAAATGGATCAACGCCACCGTCTGAAAAAGAAAGATCCGAAATTAGTCTGAATTCATTTTTTCAAAAAACTAAGTCACTGCACGATCTGTTTCAGACGGCGGAGTATGACCAGACAGTCCGGCTCAAGCGTGCGCCCGAATTCGAAGTTCATACCACGGGGTGTTATGAGATGTTGCACTTACATAGAATATTATCTTTAATAGTATTCGGTCTGTTTCCATGAAGATATGGAGCTAGAGTAACTCAATCCAAAACGTTTCAAACCGTGAACTCAACGATGTCTAGACATTTGCTTGAAATTTAGTGCAAATCCATGCTTTGAAATTGGCACAGTAACACAAAAACTGGTCTTTGACGTTCTTTGAACTAATCATTTCTTACTTGGGACGTTGACAGCACTTCGCTTCTCATCCTGGTCTTCGTGTTTAACTTTGCTCATCTCGTTTATGGTCTTTGCCTTCTCTGCAGCTGGTGAATGGCCGTACTCTTCAAATCAGAAGAAAGTTATTTAGCTTTAATATCTCTAATAAACTTGCAAATGCTAACCTTGGGTCTAAAAAGGCTTCTTTGGCCTCCCCCTAGAGCTGCCTCCTTCTCCATTCAGTAAAACGTTTTGCAACATAAGCTTCAAGAAATCCTTGATCCCGACAATTTGTCACGTGAGCACGTCGCAACAATATATGTCATGTCATGTTTCTTAGCAACGTCCCTGCTGACTGAACCCTCAGGCTCAAGAAATTCTCAAAAACTCAAAAACGGGCTTTCAATGAAAATGGATTTACTTACCTTACAATTTCACGTTATGTTGTTTACTTACCAGCTATTTGAAGGGAATCTTTGTAGACCGGCATGTCGTCCAGTTTTCCTTTGTTCTGTACCATGTTCTTTAACTTTTCTTCGATGCCTTTGACGCCATTCTTGAACGTTAAGATGAAAGGTGCTATCACCTTTCGAATGGTGTTGGGGTTGTGCTTCACCAGCCCCTCTCTAAAGTATAGAATGGATAAGTGTAAAATGTAATTGTTTTAAGACGTTGCGTTGGTTTACGTGCGAGAGCAATTTCCATTAACGCGACAGTAAGCTGAAGTACAGCTGTGAAACAATTTGAAGCTTTTTCTTATACATAGACAGAGGTGGTGGTTGCGGTTTGTTGATTTATTTGTTTTTAAGGTGATTCCTCAGAAATAAAAGTTACTGATACATTTTTTGAAACTTTCCCTGAATGTTCTCTACCAAGCACTGTTTCGAAAAATACAATGAAAATGATAGGTGGAAACATCACACTATATGGACGTAAAGCGTACGTAGAGTCGTTATTTTCGCGGTCATAATTTGCATCACAGAGTAACGGTTTCGAGCACTCTTTCACCTATATCTTTTCTTCCTTCTGAGTAATTTTTTAGTTTTTTCTTAAATTAAGGAGGATAATGTGTACACTACTATAATGCAATAAAAATATAGGTCACCATGCTCGTTTAAAAGTAAACGAACAGTTATTTCGCTATCGTGCTTGAGGGAAATGTTTTCCGTTGTGTACGTGCGCGCGCTAATAAATAGAGATTAATAGAGATAATAAACCATAAAGGAACGAGGTTGGTTAAAGATGGAGAAGATTCAGACGGATTACAAATGAAAAACTTATAAAATTTAGGCTTTTGAAGATGGGCAAACCGTGACGTAGCATAAGGCATGGAGCAAATTGAACATAAATAGATGATTCCTGTATTAAAATCGAATGAAAGTTCCAATGCGTTCCCATTGATTCTGATGATCAACGTTTTAGAAGCTTTGCAGCTATGTAACGTTAAACGGGCGAAAGCAATGCGAACAAAAGTTTACAACTTTTCATTCTCATTGCTTTCATCCGTTTGACTTTCTCCTAACCAGGGTGCCTGGATCCCCGAGAACTTAATGAGATAAATTTTTAACCCGCTATTTAGCAAACTAATCGCAAGGTACATTTTGTGCGGTGACTTGTCGGTAAGCCTGCCAAATCAAAGTGCAGGGTAGTTTTTTTCAGCAGTGCGATTTTAGTAAACATCCAGCTACACATGAAATTAATATAAGGCAATGCTATGAAGTGGTCTTATTGCATTACATTGCCGCAGTACACAGCATTACATGGCAATAGTGTCTTACCTAAATCCCAACACCTCAGCATTAACAAATTTGGGCTCATTCTTGAAAATGCGCTTATACTGTGGAACAAAATGAATGTCATTAGTTTACTTGAACGTAGCCAACACCCTTGGCATTCATAGACCATAGCGTTTTCCATCGTCAGGGAAAAATCATATCACCAGACAGAAACCACAAAAGACTCGTGAATCACGCTATGAATTCGAATAAAAAAAATAGGTGAGATAAATGTTTTACTGTTTAAGGCAATCTGAGATTGTCGGTGGATGTAATACCGATTGGCGTAAAGATGAGTGAAATTTTGGCCTTGGTCACACGTCGGTCGACCTTGTAACTGGCAAAAACACGAAAAACTTGTTTTGGCTCATTCTCATAATTTGAGGCTCATTGGAAGGTTAACGTTTGTTCTTGGCCTAATCAATTAGTCAACATAAAAATGCGAAACATTTGCAGGACATGAAAATAATCTGCGTAATGTTTGGAAAAAATGGTGCTTGAGAGTATCTTTTTTGTTGTTGTTGTTGTTGTTGTTATTAGGAAGAAGTTGAAATGTTCAATCTTACCGCTTGTTCGATATTCCCCGTTAGAATTTTTGACTCTGCAGTATTTCCATCCTCAAACTGATCCAGCCAGCTCTGTTTTAGCTTTATTGTTCCCGTGTATGCTATAGCTAGAATTCAAACAAAAGCAGAGATTTCTTGAAAAGAAAATTCGTGCGAGATAATTTATCGTTGAGTTAGCATTTTTCCTTTCTAAACCTTTGGAATGGAATTTTCCAAATGATCCCACACGGAAGCCTGGCACAGATTGATTACACACTCGGTTCAGCTATTGCTTAGATCTAAGATTTCATGAACTTACTTCCCGCTTCCACCTTCCCAGGAGCCACAGCGATGACTGTTTTCGGGGTCGGCTTGGATAAAATGTCCTGTTGTTGATGCAGATACACAAGCTGACTCACATGGGTACCTTGGGGTGCTTGATTGTTCTCAGGACGAACAATTTTCGGTGGCTGGTCGTTGATTACAGCGGGCGAATCTAGAGACTGTTTGGATTTGGATGAAAGAGAAGCTTGGGAAGGAGACTTAGGTGAGATCGGTGGCGCAGATAATTTCTCGGGAGTATGCGCATTTGTAGGTTTGGACTCAGGGGTCAGCGCAATAGAGTCACCTGAGGCATGCGCAGCAGAATCCTCCTGTTTAGCGGTTTGGGCAGAAGTTGATGGCACTGGAGATTCTTGGAGGGATGTTTCACGGTGTATCTCCTGAGTATACGCTTCTGATGACTCCGGTGTGGTAGCTTCCGGGGCAGGTGATGTTGATAACTCATGAGCTGGGGCTGCGGAGGCAGTCACATGCGAGGTTTCTGTTATTATGGTTGATGATTGGTGTTCCTGTGCGTTGTGGTCCCCTGAGGCTATTTCACTTCGGGGTATGTCAAAGATATCTAAAAAGAAAAACCGAACACCTCAAGAAAAACCGAACACCTCAGTCATGTCTAGTTTGTGGACAATAGAGTTGAATTGTTAGTACCATACCTTCTGTCATTGGCTGAACACTTTCAATGTGGAAGAAGTTCCCGCGCTTTGAGGGCTGCATTGCTCCGGCTGTGTAATGGAAAATGGGGGGAAAGTACGTTATAGCATTACAGTTTTCATCACAAGCGGAAAGACCATTATCCAGGGGGTTTGTTATCCTTAAGTAGGTCACATTAGGGTGGCGATCTCGTGAAGTTTGACAGTCCATTTAACCTCATTTAAAAGTGACAAGAAAACGCCTTTCATTTGGCAATTTTTTGTTCTAAAGTTTAATTTCATCTATGGAATCCTCGATACTATCAGCGATTGAGATCAATCTTTCACGGTAAACATTAATCCCATCGGTCGGTTGGCAGTTGTGATTTCATCAACTTAACTGAAGTTAATGGCTCACGTTTTTTTGGTCAGTGGTGAATTCCATTGTAGACCTTAATAAGGGAAGGATCATGATCTATTAATTATGGTGGGGGACAGGCTTTGGTCTACCAAGAATGATTCCAAGTGACAGAATCTTAGCTTGTTATTGTGTTTTTTTCCTGACTCAATCGAGTCCCACATAACAACTGTTAATCCCAGTAGATCGCACTTACCGGTCGTAAATACTGCACTTCTCCAGAATCCACCACATTTCTGAGCACGATCCCCTACACACAGCGCATTGCACTCCTCATCAGATACTTTAGTGTATTTACCGTATGAGTCACCACACCGGCACAGATACCCATACTGCACCCCTGCATAAGCGTGACCAGCTCCCTGGCATGCACTGCGGCACGAGTCGGGAGTCAGGTGTGGCACCGATAGAATTGTGGGAAGATCCCGGTCAGGAGACTTGTCTTCGTAACATCCGACATATCCTATATAGATATAAGACATCCATGTATAACAAATATGTAAGTGAATGTCCATTTTTGCTAGGACACTGTTTTTACTCCAGTGCTGACAATTTCCCATTTTGTAAAAACAGATATTTGGTGCCGTGGTAAATATGTCGTACTAGTTATTCCTGCTATATATTTGTACGAATCTTGGGGCGCCACGTACAAGGGATTGCACATCAAAAATGCAACCCACAGACTAAAATCACTTCGGCTTCGCAGACGTCTAATATTTGTCAAACAAACATTCCCACATCTCTTTAAATTCACTTATTGGCCCTTATGTTTCTATGCTTGTAAAAACAATAACTGAATATTTAACAATTATTCACCGAAGTGGAGGTAAATATCCACCACTTTGACCGACACTGAGGTGAATAATTGTTTTAGTATATACCACACAAGCTGAATAACAAGCGGCCCAAAGAGTAACTTTTTTTATTTGTGACAATATACCGACGAAAGCCATTTTGTTTTTGTTCGGCTGCTCAGAGGTGAATAGTACTTGGCTAATCACCTCCTAGCTAACCAATCAGCGCGCGCGAAAAGCACTATTCACTTGTGTGGTATATACTAATCTATTTTATTCACTGTACCATCTTCTCTAATCTCTCTTTCGTGAATCGTCAAAGTAGCGTCGTCGTCGTCATCATCGTAGCCTCCAAAACTCGAATCCATTTCACTTTCGTCCATGCTCTGTGAATAGACTGCTGGCCGCTCTATGATTGGATCATGGGCCTCAGTTATCTCCCTTGTGTACACGACTCTTGGTTCTGATAAGTCTCCGGAGTGATCGTAATAAGCTTCTCGTCTGACGGGCTTTACTTGTTTCTCGGGGCTGGAAACAGCTTCATTCTCGCTAGGAAGGGATGCCAAGGAAGCGTCCGTAGTGTCCGGTGCGTCGGCAAGGGCGTCTTGATCGCGGTAAAAGCGCGCCACAAGACTGCTGGAAACCAAGGCGTCATTTTCCCCTAGGTTGCTCTCAGACAGCAACATAACGTCTTCTTGAGACGATCTCTTCACACGAAAAAACGCGTCAGGGAGCAGGGCATCCGCTAACGCTCGTGTCGTCTTAATATCCAGCTGTTTTTTTATTTTGTCTTCATCTGGTTGTTGTGACATTTCATCTTCGGTTTCCTGCTCCTCGTCTGCTGATCCTGATAAGTTAGACAGATGATCCTCCGGTTCGGAATTATCACTTTTATCGTCGTTTTCAGCGGCAGCTACTAAATCGTCCGCCAGTGAATCACTCTTCACCTCACGTCGAAACAATTTCCCGCCGTTCTTTGACTTCTCGCTACTAACATTGGGTTCACTTACTGCTAAACCACTACTGACTTCATCCCCATTTTTGCCTAGTTCCATTTGCGCCGTTTCGCTCAACATGTTCAGAGCTTTCTCGGCGTCTTCTCCGCTCCCAGAGCTTGCTTCCTCCTTGAAAAACTGCGGCAGTTTATCATCGACTGTATTGTCTGGTTTTATCCATAAACCAGATCCTGACGACTCGATCTCCTTGTCGGAATTGTCATTATCCTCTGGAGCGAGGGAACTAATCGCCCGTAATGTGGCGATGAGTTTGTCGAGCGAATTTGAACTCATGCTTCGCTTATCATCTCGCTTTGAGTGCAGCAAAGGTCCGCTCCATAATCCCGAACCGGAAGTGCCTGGTTCTGGTTGTATACCGGAACCAGAAATGGTGTCGCCTTTGATCAAAGAGCTTTCATCTTCACTTCTCTTGTGAATTCTCAGTCGAAATCTCTCGGGTCGTTTAGCTGTGATGTCATTATCCTCGCGGGATGAACGGGACGATCTCGCCTCCATTTTAGTTTTGTAACTCTCCTGTGATTCATGTTCAGTGGTGTCTATGGCAAAGAATCGTCTTTTGTGTCTGATCTCAGTTTCTTTGTCGTCTTGTGATCTTCGTACTTTGTGGACAAGTTCCTCGCCGTTGCCAAACTCTCCCCCTCCCTTCCGTTTAACACGAAGAAGCTCCCGGTCTATTGGAAGACCTGAAGAAAGAGAAGAACGCTAGAACAGTAACTTACAATATACGGACCAAAAACCGTTCAATTCGACTAACAATAGACGGGTCGAAACCGACCAATGACCGATGACCAACTTTACACGAGTCTTTTAGCCAGTACATGGCTAAACTGACCAATCGCTTTCAACGGACCAGACTTATAAAATCATCGACTGGAAAACACTATTCACTTGTCTCTGAAGGTGACTTACGCTCAAGTTGTCGAAACGTCATTCACCAACAAAAGTTCTTTTCAGAACTACCCTCACCCGGACGATCACACAATGCGAACTAGAATCAAGCAAATTGCCAAAGGGTTATTAAAAAATTCCCAAGTCAGTTTAATTTTACATATTTGAGCTGAGTATCCCTACCGAAGTGGCCACATAATAGTGCTGTTCAATGCCATTCATTAAAAATATATATGGACATAAGGCTAAAGTTAAGTTTAGAGCAACCTTGTAAAAGGTAGAAATCGTTCTTTTACCCAATGAAATAGTCTTAGATGCATCTTTTTTATTTTAGAGAACTTGAATGCGGCATCTAATTTACCATATTATGCTTTTTAGTTCAGCAAAAGATTTTCATTTTCTTTTAGGCGTGTACTGTTTCTTTCGCTCGGATTTCATACCGTTATTGGGTCATTACAGTGCAAAAGGCCCTTTTCGGGGGGTATCTTTGCATACTATAACTCACCTATGAGGCCCTGGATAAAATGGGCTGTAATTAGCCATGCCAAGGTTGTGGTTATGTTCATGATACGAAGTCCCCTATAAAGAAAAAAGTTTTATCAGCTTTTAGATTATTTGTGAAAAACTGTGTATGAAATAATTATCATGATAGTGTTTTATAAACTTAATTCGCATTTACCCGCAGTAATATAATGTATCTCTAATAAATCCTGCTTTGACTTGCCGTTACAAGTTTTTAATCGGAAATTAATCGAAGAATGAAATGGGATGTTTGATGATGTTACATAGTTCCGCCCACGCGATCAACAAAACTAATACTTTTCATGCTGAAATGTAGAGACTGTAACGCACGTTTTTAGAATCAAAAGAGTACAAAGTTACTTCAGTTTTTTCGTTCTAATTACCCGTTAATATCGTTCTTTTTACTCGTTAATATCCAAAATGCAAACCATTAGATGCAAAACAGCAAATTGGGTAAATGATATTGAAATCCGGAGAATCTGAATGTTTTCTTTGACCGTTATGTGGCATCTTTGCCTTGGCATTTTTCACTAAGCTGTTTCAAAATCTCGGCAAATACAATATACCATGTATACCCATATGGGATTATTGTTAATTTTTGTAGCTATTTTATCCATTATTATATAACCAAGGGAAAATTTAGAATTTTTTACCGAACGATTTCATAAAATGGTGTATTTAGTCTTGCATGAATAACATCTACCGCGTATAAAATATTCATGCTTCATTTTTGGATAAAATATTTTGGGAGTTAGATGCCAGTTATAGTAAAAAGTTGGTTAAAATCGTGTTCGTATGCTTTTTCACTCTTCGAACGAATTAGAGAAGATAACAGCAGAGAAAAATTAAACCACACGTAACATCAGACAGTGGTACCGGCAAAATTCAAATTCACTGAGTAAGTCAGAGAAAAGATGACCTGTTGATGATTTTTAAGTTTTTAAAGTTACTGACACATTGATCGTAATGTCCGATTTGTTTTATAGCAAAGTTAGATGGCAAAATTTGATCTTCTTTCAAATTTGATTCATAATTCCTGATTTTCCTCTTTTTGCTGTCTATTTCATCGGCACTTTTCAATGTCTCTTCCCGAGTATCGCATTTGCTTTGTGTTCACCTTTAGACCACCAAAATGCGTGTTTAACAGAAGCTTCTCGTTTCGTTTTTTGTTACAAACCCAGAAGAAGAAACACTAGAATTATCAGTTGTAAAACTGACCAATGTCCTGATGCGAAATTCCTAGCTTGCAATAAAAGCTAGATATTTCGGACGAGAGTTTTTTTATTTAACCCGTTACCTACCCTTTAATAGCAAAAGCTATTTCCACCACAGGCTTTTCATCTCAGACCAAAATAACGAATCCTTTTGAGCACTCGCCGCGCCTCTCTCCCACCTGAGTGTTAAATCGACTAAAAGCTTCCTTCAGTACTGATTTGCCTCTTTCAAAACTTGCTTGTGATTATATTCCTTACGAGCACAAGACGCACGGTTTTAGTGAGACTTTCAAACCTCGACTCACAAGCAATGAATAAGTTATGAGTTGAAGGTGAATTTTTGGTACCTGTTTTTAAAATCAAGGATGCGTTCACTGTTATTTCTCCGACTTCTCCAATTCCAAGGTAAGGTGAAATCCCTTCGCGTTTTCGAATTCTCTTCAAGCCGTGCGCCAATGGAAAACTGCTTATCTTCATATATGTATTTATTTGTTGTTGATGTTGCAGCCTTTCCTTTTTAATCACGGCTTCCGAGGGGAAAAACAACGACTATTTACAGCACTTTTGCCAATCTCGCAATCTTATCGTTTCCATGGATACTTAGAACCACCAGCTCCTTTAAAATACTGACCTCAAATGGGTCCAAATTCTCACTTGTAGAGCAGTTAGCATACACTATTCCAATAGATTACGAGCTGCCTTACGTGAGAGTGTGGACAACCCTCCCCCCCCCCCCCTCCCTTTCCTCGCGATGTTCTTTTACATGTTAGTCCGTTTTGGCAGGAGGGCCATCGATAAATTATATTGGATCTGCTTTCTACTTTGTACTTTGCTCGGTGCGAAGAAAAGAATTCCTGTTTAACTTTTCCGACTACGATGATTTCCGTTTTAAAGTTTCCCCACTCAAAAGAATCCCCAGAGCAACAGGCGTAATTTCGCGTTTCGGCGCAAGTGAGCAAGCTATGCCGTGAGCGTAATTAACTTTCTCAACTTTCTTACAAGTATAGCTCAGCAATCACAAACTATAATTTAAACAAGCAGAATCGTGTAAAATGTCAACAAGTTTAGTTTTGAACAACGAATTTGGTATTCGGGTTAAAGGCTTTATTCTGGACACACGCGTAAATTATCTGCTCGCATCCGATTGGTTCATGAACCATGGAATTGTGCGGTGTTATGGAAGTGAGCGTAAAAACGAATGGTAATGAGAAATATCACCACGAATGCAGCGTCTTCACGACTGGCCACCAGAGTTTTTAAAGAGATTCGAAATTTCCCTAACAAGTCTTCAGCTCGCTCTTGGTTGTTCCATAAATAGTGGAATCAAATGGACCCACGTATAGCTTGCACATGCGCCAAGTTGTCTCTGCCAATTTTTAACAGAAATGTTTGATACTTTGCAGAAAGTTTCTAGTAAAGGTGCTCCACAATACGAACTCAAAAGATTCGTTACCATGGCAAAATAGTGGGTTCCAGGCATTTCTGGCCACCATTGGCGTTTCATGTTCATATTTGCTAATGGTGCCTTGTATGTATGATCTGCCAGGCATATAAATTAATATGTTAGCTCCAGTTCGTAGCCCTGTTTGGCGTTTTTCGAGCTGAAAATCACTAACATATTGAAATCAAGTCGGTGGGGACTGGTACAGAGTGAGTTGCCATGGAAACAGCATTTTTATAGCCGCCGGTGTGTTACCTATAGAACTATTAGCCTGCCAAGTTTCAATGACCGGCGCCGCAAACTGGCCAAGTTAGCTCTATTTATGTACTTGAGATAATATTGGGTTGAGTGTATGAGGCCATCAGTCATCTCATTTGCATATTTTGCCCATTTTTTGAATTTAAATATCTCCGGAACTAATGTAGATATTTGCAAACGGAAAACGGCGTTTAGATTCTTTCATGGAATTCTATGTGATGCACCTAAAATATCAAGGGGTAAAAATTTGATCATAGTACCACTTTAAGATTTTTAATAGCTTTTAACCAGTGTAGCATTTTATATTTATCTTAGAAATACTAATGTTTGCACTTGTTAATTTTGTGGGAGAGCTTCAATCAGCTCATATTTCTTTGCTGTAGAAGCTTCGAGTAGTTGAAGAATTTCATAAGTTGTTTCACTAAATTAGAAACCAAACTCAAGCTAAACAAACTCTGGTGTCCTCTTGATTTTAAAGAGGAATAAAGAAGCAAGTCTCTCTATACGAATACGAATATCTGCAATAAAATTAGACCTGGAATGTAACTGTTATTTCAGTACGTAATCCAATATCCCAAAATTGGGTAATAGCTTGCCAAAACCAGGCTATAGATAAATATGGCTTAGCCCAAAATTAAACCGTTCTCGTCCTTTGCTTTCCACACAGATGTATACAGATCGAAAAAGAGCCACGCTGTTTCATCTCAATGTCATACACTTATAAGATTCGAGACTTCGTGTTTTGAAATTTGGTAATGATGAACAAAATCCAAGCAATTCTATATATTCAATTAGTTAATGGTTTTAAATAAACAAAGATTCAAAATTGGTCAAATACGCAGTTACTCCCAATTATATCTTATAATGAAGGAGGGAAAGAGTTTTAATTTTGTTTTTCATATGATTGTAAGCTAAAGATTTCATGAACATGGAAAATGCAAGTCGTATTCTTAATTTTAAAACAGACAGAAAGAAATTCGAATAATGCAAAGGTCTAGGCACTGCCCAGACGTGACTTACGAATAGAATTAATTATGAATCATGTTTGTCGTTTTGCTTCGCTCAATAACTGAAAATTATTTTCTGCCCACGTATTTCTAGTTTTACACGAGGAGGTACCATACAACCCTGTACAACACTTTCTTTCTTGCTCTAATGATACTTCTACCGACATGCAACTTATTCCTGAATGGAAA
Source organism: Catalaphyllia jardinei (assembly GCA_022496165.2). NCBI lineage: Eukaryota > Metazoa > Cnidaria > Anthozoa > Scleractinia > Caryophylliidae > Catalaphyllia > Catalaphyllia jardinei. Next base: position 19,321,357 of record CM042749.1, read on the forward strand.
CATTACTCCAGAGACGCTGTAACGCTAGGGAACTCACTCTCATTATCAAAAACTAGAGTCAATGACCTGTCAAGTTATCCAATGTATGTTTACGCTGTATTTCGCAATTGCTACCTTCTAAAAATACGTGCTCTACGTGTATGTCTGAAGAATACAAGTAGTGGCCAGAAGAAATATTGTATTAGATCAAGCTAAATTTTACGACCTGTCGGCTTTTTCAGTTGATATTTTATCTGATAATCAGTTTAATAAACATCAAGAAATATCCGTCACCTTATACCTTGTGATCTGTCTAATTCCTTAAGTAGTATTATCTGGGTAAATGGACTTTTACGTCATTACTGACAGCTTATTAGCTGTAGGACTGGCTATTTACAAGCACGTAAACGAAGGCAAAGAAGCATTACTCCCTGCACCAAGAAGATACAGTAGATATCACTTATGGCTACTTTCTGGCATACTTCGTTGGTAATAATCACTCTCAACAGTTTCCTGGTTGTCTTATTTGTGGCCGCGAACAAAGACTCTTGTGGTAGTGTTTTTGAAACTCAACTCGGTAAGTAAACACATAGCAAGGGTAGACATAGGAGGTTTTCTTTGGATTTCTTCCTAGGACTTTTTTACATCAATGAAACTTTCATTTCTTTCCTGTTGTTTTCAGACCATGCTTTAGTTGGTCACGTCAGGGGCACGGTGTCTGTTGTTGACGAGTTTGAATGTCAGCTGAAATGCATTGGAAATAACAGTTGCAAGTCTTTTAATACTCATCTCGATGGCAACAGTGGAAAACGACTCCAATGCGAGCTAAACAGCAAAACACGACAAACAAATCCAGGAGATTTTAAATGGAGGAAAGGATCTACATACTATGGCTCTGTACAGGTCAGTGTTTTCCTCCTTAACTCACCATTTTTAGCATGATCATGATTTTGGAAATCTTAAAAACATATATCGGTCATTGGAAGGTGAACAATAATGGTTTCATTTTGTAGAGCAGTACTCGTCAAATGATTAAAGCTTATTAGGAAGTGAGGAAAGCTAACGATGGAGAAGATAAAAAATTCAGGATGACAGTTTTTCAAAGGTTCAAAATTGGCTCGAAAATCGTTGAAATTTTGCAAAACCGTTGCTGCAGTATGGACTTTCTTCAAGAATTTGCTTTTAATCATTTAGTTAGAACTTATTAAGTCGTGAATTTATAACGGTATAAAGCAAATATCTCGGGACGATGTCCCTTTAAGGTAACTGGAGACAGTTTCGATCGCTTTCAATTAAGTCTATTTGGACGGATGAATACTATCACTCGTTATCAAGTGATGTTGCAATATTGGTATCACATAAATACCCAATCACCTTTAAACAAATTGTGGCTATAATTATGTTCGTGGCTTAATATGGTTCCATAGCACTGAAGAGTCGAACCTGTCTAAACACTTGAATTTTAGCTTTGAGTGCTTATAACTCAAACCTGATCTTGGTGGCTACCATTTTGTTCTTTTATCGAACTGTTAGGGTTGGTTGGGGCTATTAGAATGTTAACATACAACTCTTTGGAAACAAATCTATGTAACATGTAACAATCTGTGAATCGAGATCAGAGCCACCTAAAAGTTTCGGGAATTGGGACCCTAACTCCCTACAAAACTAGACAGTATTGTCTCTGTTTTAGCAGTAAGATAACTCTTGTACTTGTCGCAACCTAACTCAGGTCTCCTGCGTGGATGTTTCCCATGATCAGAATGGACCAACAAAGAGAGGCAAGTGTTGTCTGGAGAACCGAGAAAAGCAGATATTGTAGGTTCTTTGGTTATCAATCAAAGGTCGTTTATGGAAAAAGTCTTGGAGTAGAAAACATTGAGTTCTGAGAACAATGAAATTTTAATACGAAAAATTTTACATTATGTTGCGAAGTATCAAACTCTTTATTTAAATAGCGCGACAGTTTCTACCCCTCCCCGACTCCCCGAACCCCCCATCCCCACCCCACCCCCACGCCCGTCCGTTCTGATAGGATTCCTTTTGGAAATCTGAGTCAAGCTCATATTGTGTTCATTAATAAAAATGCTTGCAAGCTTCGCCTGAGCGCTCGGAAGCGGGATAATCCCAGCAACTACCTCTAAATTATTTTAGCGCTTAGATTTGTATTTTTTTAACAGATTGCCTAGATCTGCTTGAATCAGGCCATACTCAGAGCGGAGAGTACTTTGTCGATCCAGACGGTAGGGGAAAATTCAAGGTCTACTGTGACATGCACACTGACGGTGGAGGCTGGACTGTGTTTCAGAGAAGACAAGATGGCTCGGTAGACTTTTATCGTGGCTGGAAGGACTACAGAGCAGGCTTTGGCCAAGTGTCTGGTGAGTTTTGGCTTGGAAATGACAAGATTCACAGGCTGACAGCCTCTCGACCCGGTTCTCTACGAGTAGAGCTGGAGGACTGGAAAGGAGTTAGAGTGTATGCCAAATATAGCAAGTTCATCATTGGTGATGAGTACGCGAAATATCAACTTGAATTGGGTTCATATTCAGGAACAGCAAAAGATTCGTTAAAATATCATAATAACATGGCTTTTAGTACAAAAGACAGAGATAATGACATACATAGCTCTTATGACTGCGCAGTTAGATGCACCGGTGCCTGGTGGTACAAATATTGTCAGCACTCCAATCTGAATGGACAATACCTGCATGAAAACCAAAAAAACTGGCAAGGTGTCAGATGGTTTCACTTCAGAAAGAATCTTTCACTTAAATTCGCTGAGATGAAAATAAGGCCTTTATTGTAGAAATAATATCAAAACGGCGATATTGTTGCTTAAGTCATTGTTTACATTTGGCCTTCAGTGTGAAGAAGGCATCATACTTGATCATGATACCAACTGACTCCAAACATTAAAAGAAGTATTAAAAGTTAGTAATTCGTGACATTTTTGTGTTATATCAGTATATAGGTAAAGACAGTGTAGGTGGCAAGAGTACCGATGAACTTTTACAATCTTTGTTAATTCTTGAATTCTAAAAAGGAGTTACACAACTGACAAGTATTGAATACATCGGAGTCAGAGTCACAGGGGATGTTACTCGTACCGCGCCCTTTCAATATGAAGTTATCTTTTGTTACCCAGGTTAGGTAGCTTCTTTTGCTTGTTAGATGTTAAACTGCCTGGATCGTTCAGCTATAAACCTTTTCTTAGACGACTCGTCGCTTTCGCCATTATTTCGCATTTTGGAAAGAGCCTCTTTCATGATGCTCATGAAGAAATGCACTATTTTCCCGGTTGGATTAAAAATATAACCAAGGCTTGTTTTCCAGAGACCCTGGCCATGGAATAGCTTTCTTATCTTATGCTAGAATCATTGAATGGTTGAAAAAGCTGTCATTTGTGAAATGTGATCTAGAACCCCCTACGAGCTTTAAAGGGCGGCACACTGAGTCCCTCGCTGCGTCAAGTAAAGGCAAAAGTAAAGTAAAGACAATTGTAAGACATTGCTTACAGCAGAAGAGCGCTCTAAGAACTGGCCAACCAACACTGAAAAATGCAGGACATTGACACAAAATGAGAACAGGGCAAGCGCTTACAGCAGTGAAACGGATGAAAGTGACAATGACGAGTATGACAGTGATGCCATTGACTCTGGGGGAGAACATGGCTCAAGTGATGTCATTCTTGCATTCATCAATTCAGATGAGGAAGATACCAATGAAAGGTCAAATGCCACACGGTCATGGCGAGCCATAACTAGGAGATCCGAAATGAAGGAATGAACGAACGAATGAATAAAACTTTGTTTCAGTGTCTATGTATTTAGCTAAAAGCTAATGGGGGATACTATACTGTAAAATAATTAATTTAAATACTATAACAAATTATATAATTACTTAGAAAATTTGTTGAAAAACTAAAATTTGTTAAAAAGCCTACCAAAACGTCTAAATAGCTACAAGAGTTGAAAGGTCAACTTTCCTAATGTTCCTCTTAAACGAGTTCAGGAGTTTTAATCATTCTTGTCTTAGCAGCTTTGACCAAATGAGAGGTCCTATATGTTTTATGGAATTCCTACCAAACTTGACAGTTTGAATTTGAATCTTGGTAGCTCGAAGTCACTATTCCGTAAGCTATACTGAATGCTCTTTAGATTAAATAAGTCAGAAATATTCACAGGTACGAGACAATCCTCAACTTTAAACATCAACGTGGCTATGTCTTGTAAATGCCCATTGTACAACGTCAGTAGTTTGTCGCGGTCTAGCAGCCTGCTAGACTGCGCTAGACAACGTCCTATCAAGAACGGTTCTTGATAGGACGTTGATTTGGTTATATACCGCTTTTAGCGCTCGCTCCTGATTCCGCCCGAGCTTCCTCCGATCCGATGCATTACAAAATGCCAGACTACAATGGCGATAAGTTAGTTAGGGCAGAATAGAAGACTTGGTAAGTGATGCTTTAGCATTACAAAGTATCAAGTTGGGTAGCCGCACTAGGACCTCAACTTTTTGACTTGCCTTAGTGCACGGTCCACTTATGTGACTGGTAAAATTAAGTTTGTCATCGGTTTGAACTCCTAAAAGCTTTATTCTCCCATTCTCTCAATAACATGTCCATGTAAGAAAATATATTGATTATCATTATCGGTAAATTGACTTCTCTTTCTTTTGATTTGTGTTTTTTAACAAAGAGCTCAAGGTGTCTTCAGTACAGGGATTGTAAATTTTGTTTCCATAGTAAATACAATAAGTAGGGGAATAATAGAGATCATTAAAAAAAGTAAAATCTTGAGAGAGGGTTATTTTTGTTTTGTTTTTGTTTGTTTCTCTTTTTTTTTTGGGGGGGGGGAAGCTTGTCATCCAAAAAAATGACTGCTATAAGGGGCTAATTAAAAAAATATTGTAAGCTGATAGGGGTCAAGCGATTTTAAAATGGTGCTTCCCAAACCAACGCACCCTCCCCCACCCCCCTCATAAAAATGAACGGTCCCTTGCATATATAACTGGATCCTCGTTGAAGAAAATCAATGGTCAAACAGTGGAGTGCCGTTGTAATATATCGTTTTGTTCACAATTTATCTCGGTAAAGTAAATAACTCGCTTTACATTTTGTGCACATTCCGTATTTTGGACCTGATATTAAGACATTTTGACAGCTAACAAAGAAAGTGAAAGTAAAAAGTTACTTCAATTGCTTGGGCAATTCAGTTTCTTTTTAATAATGAGCAGAAAAGAACTATATGCATTATTTTTTAAGAAAATCTGACATTTAGCGATGATATCATTCTTAGCAGTAGGTTGATTGGCAGTATCCAGTATCATGTTTGTAACCGCAGTTTGTATATTATTCTTGTTTAAGAATAAGAGTTTTTACAAATGAATGTGTTTGAAAACTGTCTACGTGCATTCAACTACGAAATCTTCATAACACGAGGAAAGCAGCCAGTAAATACAAAACCACGCATGGCACATATGGTGACATTTTTTCACCACGTCGCCTTTTGAAATATTGAAGTTTCTAATGTACCGAGTGAGAGATCAAGATCACTAGGTATATATTGAGCACCTTTTTCTTGCATCAACTTGATCGAGCTTTTACTTCATGAACTCAATGTAGTTAATACCTCCTGCTGCTGTTTACGCGCAACTCTGTTGCTTATTTAGGCTGTTAAGCCCGAAAACTTCTCGACACTTATTGAACGCGTCTTCCACACTTTTTCTCCACGCGTTTGCGCGAGCTCCACTCAACGGTTCAGTTTTCGCGTGTTGCTTTGGTAGATATTACAAAGTGAAATGTGATAGGTTTATAAAAGCTGACGTCACTGAAATCGATCTCTCACCCGGCTCACAGACGTTATTTTCGGCAGGTCACTCCATGTATACCACAAGCGGAAGTTCTTGAACTACACGGGGGTGCTAACGAGGATGTGCCGCTGGATGGCGTCGCATTTTCACTACTGGATTGACTATCATGGGGTCGCTTTTTCAAAAGAATGGAAGAAGACAGTCCTTCATATTTATGGTTAGCAAACGTATCAGAATGTTTGTACTGTAGGTGAAAAGTAAAGTGTTATTTATTCAATACTAGAAATACCCGACGGTTAGGAAGTGCGGGCTAGAACAGTTTTGAGACAAGGGTATCTTTGTTATTATACAGCCTTGAGTCAGTTTGTTCAATTCGTGAAAGACCCTGTTCGACTCCTTGAATATTCACCTGCATCTTGTCTTGCTCCACGAAATCATTGGAAAGAGAAGCGCGAGAAATTTATAACACGCAGAAACAACAAAAAAATCGCAGTCCCACTTCAGTTTTGACACATGCAGGGACAGTGTCGAATTTTGAAAAGCCGGTGAGAGCATATTTTTTCATTTGGGTAAATGAAAAATAGTTTTAATCGAGGGAAAACTTCTTCGTTTGAAAGAAACACTATTCTAAGTCATCTTCCAGGAAATCTGAGAGCGTACCAGAATGTTTATACTGTAAGTGAAAAGTAAAGTGTTCTTTATTCAATATAAGGTACATGCGTAAATAGAAAGCGACTAATTTGGGATCGAAAAAATTACATATTTGCCTAAAAGTGACTAAGAAGGACTTTATAATTGGCCACAGAATAGACTACAATTGTGTAGGGGCTGAGTCGCCGCGGTACATACCTGGCAAAAATTAACTCAAGTACCCCCTCCCCCTCCCGGGATGAATTATTTACAAATCAATGCTCAAAAGAAGGAAATGGGTTGTTTCCGAGTTTAACTTCTGCCTCTGTTTCAAAATAAGTCCTCGTGCAATACTTTTCAGATAAAATGAGTCTGATTGTATGGAAATGAATCTGTGGGCGAAACACATTTTCATTTGGTTTCGCACGAAGAGTCGTTCTGACAAAGCCGTAAATTATGCGATTTTGAAAAGAAAAGGGCTGACTGTTTTTGGCAGTTTAATTGACAAAGAGATTCTGACAGTGTGTTGTTTCAGAGTGAGCTATCACTTTTCCTTTCGTTGTTTTTATCTCCTTTTGTATCAATATCTGGACTTTGCTCCACCATAAAACCTTCGGAGGGACCCTTGGAACAAGTTGATAAAATCTCTGGTAAACTCGACACATGATTGGCTTATCAAAAATCCCGCTTAACAAAGCAGCGTGAAAGACGTTCTTAATGTAAAAGTCATCGTACTTAAATCAACGAGACAGAGTCATTAGATCAGACATTGCTTGTCCGTGAAAAAAACAGTTGTTAACTCTTATTTGTCATGAAGATTGGAGCAGTGTTAGTGGTCGCTTCAGCCTTGGTTATCGAGAGGAAAAATGTCTGTCTGGTGGAAAGCACAAGGACTCCCCGTCCGCTGAGGAATCGATGGTCGCTTGTCAAGCGTACAAAAGCGATTCCTGCTGCACTAGCGATTTCACCAAACAACTAGCCACCTACCCAGTGAAGAAAATCGGTAATTTCTCCTGGACTCCATGCAACAAATCTTTGAGTCGCAAGTGCGAGTCATTTATGATCAGCGTAGAGTGCTTTTACCGCTGTTCACATAACGCCATCTTCTGGAAGAATCCCGAGTATCAATCGGCAGTGTTGAATGCTCCAATTTGCGCGAGTTTCTGTGATGGCTGGCTCCAAGCTTACAAAGAGGACCTTACCTGCGCTAAGAATTGGATAAGCGGATTTAACAATGGCAGGGACGGTTCGAACACGTGCAAAGAGCCGTGCAGAAATTTCAGCGATTATTACGTAAGTGGCAAAGATCTTTGCGAGAGCATGTGGGGAACAAGCTTTGTTTACAAGGAAACCGACTGCTTGCAGCTGAACTTCACGGATCCGAATCCTAACGACAAGTTAGTGGAAAAACTGTTCGCGGACAAACCAAATAAGAAACCGGCGAATGAAGCGTTTACCTTCACCTGCAATGTGTTCCTGGTTTATATTCCTGTATTGCAGTTGTTGTCTGCTCTCATGTGAACTTTGAAACTCCACAGCATAATTAGTCATTAGACCTCAATTTTAATCAAAACTACAAATTTACTTTTTATTTAGTCACTGGCTAAAATTTTCGTTATCTTTTTTAAGAAATTCGAACAAAGAGTTCTTGTCGGTTTCCGAGTAAGAGTAATTTGCAAACAGAATTTATATTCTGTTTGAGCGTTGACAAGTTCCTGTCAGTTATAATCAATTCACAGCCGGCTAAACGTCAAGGCATCCTTTAAATACAGCGGTGGAAGATCTATTTGCACTTTCGCCTTGATAAACACCGCAGACAATTGGTTTGATTTTAGAAACCTTGAGGCATCGCTGTACAAAATGACACTGAAAACCATTACTGATTTTTTCCTACAAATCTCAGATTCGAGGGTGCAGAAAAAAAAAACAGACATTCTTTATTAAAAGTTTTAAATTTATAGTTATACTTCATAGGGGATTATTTTCAAAATCTTCACGTATCTACACTGGACTACATGCACGTGAGGCGACCAATTATGATATTATCAGGGGATTTGATAGAAAAGTGTTAAAAAACAATTGTGAACTTGTGATAGATTTTCAGTGTACCAAAACTAGAGTTCAGGGAGAAAGAGGAACAGGAAGCGATCATGTAACTAAAGATTCCAGTACTTCTGCCTCTAGCCATAGTTTGCCCCTCGGAGAGGACAAACTTGAAACACAGAATACTTGTGCAAGGTTTTTGTTGCTCGCTTAGCTATTCTACCCTCAAACTCATGGGGTCAATTTGTGGAAAGACAGGTTTTTTGAACCAGTTAATTACTGATGCAGGGTATTATATTAATTATACACTATTCCTCCCTTAGTGCATTTTCTCTTCAAGTTCCTTCTTGGGGATTAACAATAGAAAATAATATAGTGCAGTATAGATTTCCTGTTTTTGGCAGATTGCAGCTGAGAAGTACTCTTTTTGCAAAGTCTGGACTGCAGTGCTGTTGGCAGAAATTAATAAAACGCCGAATTAAAGAACCAAGATACATTGAGAGTCCCAAGGCATTCCCCGCCTTTAGAGATAGACCACTATATTTTTAAACGGGAACTGGATAACTTATAACGCAAGATATTTTTCAATGTGAAGTTAATTATGTATAAATTTTTGTCGATTTCCGATTTGTTCCTTTTGCTTAAGATTTGTTCCATGTGTTTTCATGATTTTTTTTCTGTCGCATTTTACGCAAGAATTTTTGTCTGAGATCGAGTATTCTGTCAAGGCGCCCCTGCACCATGAAAGAAATTTTTGTTATATAATTATCCATCACGTATCTCATCAACATCCAAATTGACTTCGGCTTTTTGATCTCTATTTCAGGTTTATAAGAGCGAAGTACGTGTTGCAGTTTGCGAGACGTGATGACCTCCAAAACACTAGCTTCGTTCCCCCGATTGAAAATCGCAGAATTGTTTGGACCTGTATTTTTGAAGCTGCGGGAAGCAAGGCGGCAGGAAGCATTTCATACAATTACCGATTTTATATTGTTACACGGTTTAACTCGTAACTCCAAATAACCGATGTAATTTTTTCTCAATGCTTGCAGTGAAATTGGTCGGATAAGCGAAGAGGATGTGTACCCTAAGCGGTCCGCAAATAATGTTACGCGGTCATATTTTCGACACTATTGCACAGAATTTTTGTCGAACTGCTGTTTTCCAAACCTTCGAAAAACTCTGTGAGTCTAACAATTTTGTTATCATATAATTTTAAAGGATTAGTCTTCAACTTTTATCTGAATCGAAAGAGAAATAAGTGTCCGTTGGCGGCGTATAGTTGCGACTTATGTACATATCAGTAACCTTGTGTCGGTCGCAATGCTTCGTGATTGATCGCACGACTTTGCCGGATATGTTATAAATACTGTGGTTTTGGAAGATATAGGTTGTCGTTAGTACCTCTACAAATTGCTACTGGTTGTTAGGTAACCCATACAGGAAACTATTACAATAGTTAAGAATGATAAGACTTAACGCAATATTTGGACCTCTCACAGGTCTGATTAGTTAAACAACTTGCCACCAGCACTTGTTGGATATGCAAGTGAAGTCATTGCAGTTAGGTCGTTAAATTCGCCCGATTTCAGTTCGCGACGACTGTATTAAAGTCGGTTCACCCTGACTGTTGACTCCGTGGTCAATGCATTGGAGAATGAGAAATTAACATGTTTTGTTTTGATGCCCATAATGTTGTCTTTTCGCTCGTTTAGTTAAAGGAAAAAATTTAACACATCCCCTTTTGAACTTTTAGTCCACGCTATCTGACCTCAGGTGAGCTTGCCTATGGTTAACGCTCTGTACGGGTCCGCAAATGATCCCGGACCGCAAGTGATCCCCAAATTGGACCGCAAATGATCCCCAAATCGGACTGCGAATGATTCCTGGACCACAAATAATCCCCAAATTGGACCGCAAATCCGTTCCGACCAAATTCCGATCAAAAATAAGAAACGGTATGGATGGTGGAATGTTGTGAAAAGGGAATTGGCGTACGCGAATATTAATATTTTTTTATAGCAATCTTACATAACTATAATGGCTTACAACCTTTTTTTATACTTTCGACTAAATTTTCTTGCTAACTACGATGCTATGAATTGCACCACTCAAATATAGAAACATGACTTGGTTTGCATTTCGTTGCAATTCTCTTTAAAATTATAACCAGATTCAATGTAACATACTCTGCATATCCATATCCTCCTTTGCTCTGAAAACATAGATATTTCGGTGTTATGATTGAATCAAATTTTATCAGCCAAAACTAATTAAATCTAACCATACAGCAACTGCAGAAGACGCTGTCAACTGAGTAGGCCTACAGTATTGTGATAAAGTAATGCAAACGATAATCGACGAATATCGCAATAATCGCGATATCTCGCCTATATTTGAATGATACTTAGCTTGAAACGCTATATCGCACGAGATGTTGTGGAGCTATTGTTGTAGCTGCTTCGATATTTCGCTGAGTCGCTGAGTCCTGTACGATTTGTCGTTTACTCCGAGCGATATATCGTTTGCTTACTACTTAATCCTCTTCGTGTTTTGGAACAAATAAGGCCTCGGTCAAATTCCGCCATTGGCTTCTGTCGGGTTCGCGTAGTTCCAGGTGACATCATGTCCAGCTGTTCTCTTTCATCTCTTTCTCCAGTGTCCTTCCTCCATGTTTCTTTAGGTCTGCTTCTCTTCATACAGCCATCAGGGGTCCACCTGCGGGCAACTCGTAGTAGCGCTGCTGGTGGCATACGCAGCACACGACCAACCATTTGCATCTCTTTCGCCGGACTTGCTGTGTGAATGGTTCTGTTCCAGTTCTTCTACGCAACGCATAGTTTAAAGTGCCCCTGTGATAAAAAAAATCACTTCCTTTTTTTTGTTGAGATTCTGAAAGTGTGTCTGCTTAACACTTGACTGACAAAATTCTGACCTTTCATTTTTATCCAAAGGCCGTTTACTTGGAATGTAAGTTTTGGATTTCACGATCCGCCATCACTCACGTTCAAACCTGACCGATTTGACCTCAGAGGGTTGGATCCGGGAAAAGTGACGTCAAAGGCTCACCAGCTTAAAATTTCTGCGTGTGAACGCAGCTTATTATGTATGCAAAGTGCGAGTTTAAAAGTGTGAAAGCCCAAAACTCCCGTGCTGCATATTAATTCTGCAGCGTGCACACGCATCGCATTCTTAAACTAGTGAGCCTTTGACGTCATTTTCTCCTCGATCCAGCTCTCTCAAGAACTTAAGTTTAGTAATGGCGGATCATTAGTTCCACTTAAAATGAACAGGTGCCTTTTTTAAATCAAGGATTAAAACTTGGGTCACTTAGTGTTTAGTTAACATAGTTTTGAAATCCAAAGGAAAAAAATAATCTATTTTTTGTCACAGGGGCACTTTAAGATTGTCTGGGACCAGTATATACCCAGAATCCCGCGCAGGCACTTGTTCTGGAAAACTTTTAGCTGATGGCTTTGGTCATCTTCCAGGATTCTGCGCCATACAGTAGAGTGCTTAAGACATTGCTTTTGAAGAAACGGATCTTTGTCTTCTGGCTGATGTTCTTAGATATCGAAGTGCCTCGAAGCGAGGCAAAGGCCTGGCTTGCCTTTAAAATCCGGACTAGGATATCTTCTTCTGCCTCTCCGCTGGTTAACACCTTAGATCCCAGGTAGATAAAGTGATCAACCTCATCTACCACTTCCCCATTTACCAAGATGGATTAATTGCTTCTGCTACTCATCCTTATGTGCCTTATTGGCTTAATGTTGATCTTCAGGCCTAGGTTCCCTGCTGTAGTTGCCAAGGTATTGGCCTTATCCTGCATATCCTGGTGTCGGTGGGCGGGCGGCGCAATATCATCTGCATAATCAAGGTCTTCAAAGACACTGGTCATTGTTCATCTTATCCCTTTTCTCCCACCAATAATCACTTGTCTCAAAACCCAGTTGATCCTCAAGATAAACAGAAAGGGGGAGAGAATACACCCTTGTTTCACACCTGTGTTCACGCTGAAAGCGTCTGTAAGCGCTGTGTTGCAAATAACCTGGGACTTGAAATCGCTAAAAAGCATTTTGATGACATCTACCAGCTTTGATGGAATCCCGTAGTGCCTTAATATCTTCCGCAGGGAATCTCGGTGAATGCTGTCAAACGCCTTCTCAAAGTAAATAAAGGTGGCATACAGTGGAGCATTCCATTCCTTGCTTTGCTCTAGAATTTGCCTCAGGGTGAAAATGTGGTCAGAACACGAGCGTCCAGGACGAAAACCTGCCTTTTCTCGCCTGATGTACTCATCCAGTGCTTCATCCAGTGCTTCATCCAGTCTTGTATGGATAATCTTGCTGAAGACCATGCTTGTTATGGGGAGCAAAGTAAAGCCTCTCCAGTTGTCGCAGTCATCCAAATCACCCTTTTTGGGTAATTTGACAAGGAGTCCGATCTTCCGCATGCTTCAAGAACTGTTTCGCTTTCCCAAATCTCTCTGAACATGCACTCAAAAGGTGTGGTGTTTCAGGTGTGGTGTTTCAGTTTCTTCAGCCTTGAGCATATCTGCTGTCACTCCATCTGCTTCACATGCCTTTCCGCTCTTCGTCGCTTTGATGGCAGCCTTCACCTTTTCCATGGTAGGTGGATCTATATCGTTTGCACCAAGCGTTTCATCGTTTGCCTCTAAAGATTTGTCGCTTGCACCGAGCAATATATCGTTTCCCCTCAACTATGCAGCGTAGCCGGATTTGTCGTTTCAGTGCCCAGCGAATTATCGTTGGAGGCTTAGCAATATATCGCTTTTGATGTTGCCAACAGGTAGTTGTCCGTTTCACTCTCTCCCAATGAATCTGTCTCTCCTTACGCCATGTTGATAATAAGCTAGTTGATCGATGACCAATCATATCTGTAAAACTTTAAAAACCATCCACGGCTCTGTAGAGTATGAACCACCTGTAAAACAGTTTTATTAAACATTGGCCGTTGAATAACAAATTTACTGCTATTTTAGTCAGGGGGATAGAGCAAACACAACCTATAGATAACAATTTTCCATAGAAAGAAATCTCGGTTCAAGCAATCGACTTGCCGACGTTTGCCAAGAAACAACGCTTCATCACTTTGTAAAGTCGTGCGTAGGACCGGAATTTTCTTCAATATTTTGGTCAAATTTATTTTTTAGTTTTTTTCTTCGACGTGTTTTTGCTTAAATTCCTTGTAAGGCTAGTTGAGTATTCTAAGAAGCCAATAGTCTCAAGCTCTAATCGTGATGTTCAGCTTCATGACCAAGGAAGATCATATTTCTCCAGTGGCCTGCGCTTCGTTTTGACAATTCCACCATGCATTTTTGATTCTATCGCCACCAAGATTTCGAGTGTTTCGAATGTTGAAAGTATATGTTTTTCAAAGTCACTAGATCATTTTCAAGTGACGTCATATCTTTCTAAAATCCAGAACTAAAGAGCTGCCAAAGTTTCTATCATCATCAAGCTAAGAGGCGGTATATTTATATCCGTTTACAATTTTACAGCTCAATAGCGTGCTTCGTTTATGCAACCAGAACATTTTGAATTTCAGGGTTATGGAGGTGCGCGACACAAGGCTACGATCAAGTTTGTTGAAAAAAATAACTTATCTAAGGAAGGTCACTCCAAAAAGAATTTTTTTGGTCATAACCAACAAAAGTTTATATTGAGTTTAGTTACTCATCGAAGTTTCAGCAAGAATTTTCGATGGTTTAAACCGAGTGGTACAAGGAACTTTAAGATATTAATTTTTGGAACAGCATCTTGTTTTAGTCTCCTCTTTCCTGATCGTATCTGTACGTAACTGACTTCGTAACAATCCTCTATGAAGTATTCATTACAAACGTAGACATTCTTAAGTGTTTTGTCATAAAAGAAATAAAACGTGCCCTCCCGACGAAGCTGGCGCAGCCTCATTTTTCCCAACGTTTTGTTTCTAAATTTTGGATCTTTACCCGGTCGATTTGAACAACCAGGGACAGAACAGGACGGCATTTTCACACAATAAAATCCTGAAAGCGTACTACTGAGCCAGCTGCACTTCAAACTCGAATTAGTCAGTATGACGTCACGCTTAGCGGCCTGGCCGCTGAGCACTAGTTTCAAAATGGCGGCTGCCAATGCCGAATTTTGGTCTTCTTTGGAGACTAATTTCTCGGGATAGCATTCACAATTTCTTAATTTTTTCCACAGGATAGTTTTTCCATTTATTTTTGTATTGCGTGACAGTGAAAACGGTCTACACCCTTCGAAGAACAAAAAAGCAACTGTGGAATATTTCTTGTAAAATGGTCAAACATGTTTTTTTAGTTTGTAACTTTTATTATGGTTTCGCCTTCCTCTGATATAAATCTATGCCATTCC
>CM042749.1:19357509-19381255 GCA_022496165.2 Catalaphyllia jardinei
CAGCGGTTAGCTTACCTTGTAGCAGTCGTTTTTCGATGTTTCCTTTGTTAACCTATCGGCGTCTTAATTTTAACATACTGTATAGTTTTAGCCCGTAAATACTTAGCCTGCGAACGCAGACGTATTTCCGGCTGTCACTGGTTTATTTTCGGTGGAACCAGTGACAGCCGGAAGTACGTCTGCGTTCGTTGTAAATATTGTGATATTATTGAGTATGAGAATTGCGTTTTATCGATAATGGAGTTGTAGTAACTTTGGCGCGCCAGCCTGCTGATATGACCCACATAACTTCTTGCAGAAACGTTACATACACATGGATTGTGCTGTTCTTGTTGTTTTTGGCTAGTTTTGCCGTTTAGAATAAAAAAGAAGTCCTGAATTTTATGAATGTATTGTATTTACAAATTTTCAACTCAAAATTATTTCGTTTTTAAAAGCTCAGCTTCGCCTTTATTCTTAAAATACTTCTAAAAGCTCGCAAATCTTAGCCTCGATATTCTCATAAAATATATTCTTATAGTAGAAATAAAGAATTATCGTTGATATGGCCTGTGTCACTCTTTAAATATTTCAATTGTGTTATATCTCAGTGTATTCAATTTTATTTTAATTAATTATTTTTTCGCAATTGTCAGTGAATAAAATTCACTATTGTGATGTTAAGTTAGCAAACATATGTTCATGTCCCGATCTCCATCCCAAAGTTTGTCTTTCAGTTTTACAGTAGGAACAACAGAAGTCATCCTTTAATACGAGGTACATGTATGACTCCTTTAATTGCTTTCTATTCTCAAGTCGTTATAGCTTGTGATTCCTTAGTTCAGTTCTCAGTTTTGTTCCATGTGGTATTCAAATGCGTGGCGCCCATCTTGGTTGATATACGAGAGAAAGCCAATTGGAATTTCCTATATTACTGTTTTCATTTTGCTGGCGTTCTAGAAAAAGTCCGGGAAACAGAGGGTCTAAGAAACAAACTTATTAGAAATGATATGTTCGTTAAATCGACGAACATAGCGGGGATGACTTCATCTAAAGCCAAAATATTATTCATAAACAGTTTTTCTCGTGTTTCCATGATCGATGGAAAGTGTTTATTAAAAAAATAGAAGTAAAATACACCAACAGCTCAATGAGCAACACATAATAAGCAGCCACTTTTAGGAGGTTGTGTAAAGTTATACTGTGCTTCTTGAACTCTAAATAGAAAAGCTGGCACGCGGACTGTCTCTCATATACTCCCAGCTAAAAGTCTACCAGTTGCACCACCATATGATAGTGCATGACAATTCCCCAATTCAACAATTTTTTTTTTGCTTTCAGAACTCTAAAACATACATGTAAGAAATACACTCGGCCTCCGTTTCCTAGTTTCTCTTTCTCACTGACTACATGGAGCCAATCGGGACAATAATGTCTTGAAGCACAGCGTGAAGCTGTTTACTTGATAAATGATATCTTGATATCTAAATCGATATCTAAGTTGGGTACGACTGTTTCCTCGTGTACAAGTAAACAAACGAGAAGCCATTTTACTTCCTATGCTTAGGAGTCTTCTTTAGCCGCTGCAGTCAGTTTATCGGTGGATCTTTTAAAATCAGTTGTTCTTAGGCTTGGATTATCGCGGATTGTTGTAAATTTAGGAATAAAGAAAGGCTGATTGGACTACGTAGACAACTTAACGCGACAACGACATGATAGAAACCAAACTGAAAGCCAAGAATTTCTGCCACCGTGGGGACAGCTGTCGATGTTTCCCTGGTTAATCTTCCATTGTGTGAGTTGCAAAAACCAACTACGAAATCTGCGGCTAGCAAAAAAACACTTTATTATTATCATGATTTTTGGCTCATCAGATTTTGCGTATACCAGCAGCATTTTCCTTTTGGTACCTTGCATCATTTGTATTCTGAAATTTAATGTTTAAGAATAATTGCTGCCATAAATTTGAACAAGCTGGTTACATTTGAGCATCAGAATGTGTAGGTTTAACAGTTATTGAAACATGTCGTCAAATCGTCTACTAAGGAAATAATTGCCAAAACTGTCTAAAGTGTGCTTATTCTAAATACTTGCACGAAAGGTGATAATTAAAAAAACAAGAAAAAAAAAAGAAAATAAGGATAATGCATATTTAAATTTTACGTTGACCCGATGAATATTATTATTTCTTGTTTCTTATTTCAGCCCCTTAAAACGAGTTCGCAAATTTGAGCCTCGATATTCTTATAAAATATATTTTTATAGAAAAAAAGAATGTATCGTTATCATGGACATTATCACTCTTTCTTTGTTGCAGTTGTCAGTGAAAAAAATCCTCTATTATAATGTTGAGTTAGTTCGCAAACATGTGTTGGTATTATCTCTACTATTATCTCTAGGATTATCTCTACCCCAAAGTTTGGCTTTCAGTTTTTTAATTTCAAGTACTTTGATGGTCAAAGGCTTTATAGCTTTATTTCTGAAGACATGTTCATAAATGGCAATGGAACCTGCACATTTTAAAGTGGAATTGGTGCTCTTGACAGGTCACGTGACATGTTACGCGACGTTTAGCAGAAAATAGCCATTATTTTCAGAATTGGTGGTGGGTTTTAGTAATATCATCCAACAAAAACGCGTTTTAGATGCACCAGGTCAATTATATCCATCCTGTCACGTTTGAGGTGATGAAAGCCTGCCACGTTTGGTAGGCTTACGGCTCGGACAGACTAATTAGAAATGATATGACTTCACACAATGCCAAAAATATTATCCAAAACAGCCAGTCTCGAGCTTCGATGATGGAAAATGCGGTCTTTCAGAAATTAAAGAACAATGAATAATTCAAAGAGAAACACATATATAATATGCAGTTATTTTCGGGAGTTTGTGTACAATTCTTTTGAGTTGTTACATCCTAACAGCAAATAAATGGTAAGTAACCATGAGCTACTTCTCATATTATCCCAGCTTAGAGCTTAAACAATTATACCACCATGTGCCTATTTTCACCAGGTTAATATGACAACATCTCGATCAGTATATATGAATGTATTACTTTTTTTGTTTTCAGAACTCCAACACATACATGTATAAGATGAAATTTGCCTTCGTTGTTTTCTTTCTTCTTCTTAGTAACTACATGGAGTCAGTTGGGACAAGTAAGTTTAAACCTCAATGTGTTCTCTATTCTGAGTATTATTCATTCCTCGTATACTGGTAAACAATTGAAAAAGCATTTTATTTTCCTTGCTTGGAAGTCCGCTTTCTTCAGCTGTAGTCATTGTATCGTTGGGTCTTTAATATCATTTGTCCTGCATCAGTTTACAACTGAAGCTAGGATTTCCCTGTATTGTTCTGAATTTTAATGTTAAAGGAAAATGCTGCCATTCAGTTTGAACAATGTTGTTCCATTTGAACATCAGAATGCTTAGGTTTGACAAGGTGGTGAAACATGTTTTCAAATGGCCGACTTAAAATAGTTTTAAAAATTGAAAATTCTCCTTTTAAGTCAGTACTTATTCTAAATGCTTGCACGAAGTTAAGGTGATATGTGAAAAAATGAAAAAATGAAGATAAAAATAGGGATAATGAAGAAGGGGTAGCGCATATGTTACTTTGAATGAAATTGACGAGGCGCCCAATGTCCACACACAACACGGGAGTCTTTTTACACTGAATGACATTTCTCTCGTCATTAACGAGAGTTTAACTTGAAATTGTTCCAATCTAGAACAATTTGACGCTCCTGTGGAGAAAGTTGATCAAATAAAATAAAATTAAAATAACAATTACATATGGCAGCCTACATACAAATACCCTCCTTTGTTTCCAAAAGTAAATTAATGGAATGATTTTGCTACAACTGTGAGATTTGTCAGCTGTGAAATTTGGGCCGAACATATAACCAGTCTCCAAGTGAGTAATCATTCTCATAGCATTTTATTATGGACACATAGTTCGAATTGCCCTCACAGAGAAAAGTCGTCCACACATGTACACCCGGTGACTTCAGCTGTTTTCTGTTGTTACTATTGTTTAAAATTGATTATTTCTTCAACAAAAAAACAAAACATCCATGATGGCGGATTCAAGATGGGGCTGTTTGGAAATCTCGACATTATTACCACGTGACGTGACGTGATCGTCTCATATTGCTTACCTCTAGTGAAACATTTTGGGAAGAAATATGTATCATCTCAGTGTAATTATGATTACTTGAAAACTGTTCTTGAAGTTACGCATGTGGGTGTGTAATCCCCTCCTCCCATCTCGGGGTAGATAACATATAGCCCGGTCTGACCAAAATTAAGTCCCGTCCACGCAACGGCAGAAAAATTTGAAAACGGGGTTTCCACTCTGCGTCTTCAAAATTTCCGGCGTTGCGTGGACGGAGCCTGGAGGGTAATATCTAATAGTGAAGGCGGAATTAGATATGGCTCTAATCAATAGTAAATGTATGCGTAGCTTTTGCTTCTGTAGTTTTTAAATTTTGATGCATTGTTTATTTCTTGCAGTTGAAGATTTGGTTGTCTATTACTACGACAAGAATATCAGTACAATTGACCTTCTTAAAAGACTGAACATGAGTTACGCGCGCTTTGATGGGAAAGATATTAAATGTAATTTCTTTGAGTACTCGTGTGAGGCAGTATGCCCTTTAGAGAATGAAGACCAGGAAAGGATGGTCCGCAAGGACTGTTACTGTGATAAGTTGTGTGTTGAGCTTGGTGACTGCTGTTTTGACTACTTCCTAAGGTTAGTGGATAAATTATCTTTCCGATAGTGGTATCACTTCAATATAGCTTAAATAACACCCGTCTTTTTCCAAATGACTTACCGTATCTAACAGTTTATTGGGGGTTTTCACCTGACGCCACTAAAATTCAAATTAAAAAAAAAAACTTTACTTTCATGACGTATAAGATCAGCTGAAAACAAATATGCACACACATTTTTGCTCCAGACGAGGTCTTGGTTTTGTGATAGACTACATTTGGATTTCTAAATATACGCGTGACGTGGAATTTACATGAAGGCCGAGAGAGCTGTTATGTTGGTTCAAAAAGTGACTTTCTCTATCTGAACAGTTCATGTATTAGAAAAGGCATTGTTTCACTGTTTTTGAGTTCTTCGAGAGATAAATTCACGCTTTTATAAAGATGTTTCTTTTGGTTTCCGGGCACCATGTTGGTGGCCATCCGTATGGGCACCAACGTATGGCATCTCTATACAAATCTCTATAAGTTTGGGTAAAACATTTCTACCCATATATTGCTTAAGAAAAATTGCTGTGACCTGAATCTTGGCGAGTCTTTGCATAGTTACCTTCTTTCTTTTCTCGGATTCTCGACTTAATCTATTGAACGGTTTTGATTTATTTTGAATGGCGTGACACTGAAAACCAACAATTGAAGTTTTTGCAGTGATGAAGTGAACAACTCGTATTTCATTTCTTACCTGATCCTTTGACATATGATTTCGCAACTAACGACAACTGTTTCTATTGTTTTCTAAAGGTGTACAGCTGCCAGAACAAGCAAGCCTCGGGTTCCTAAGTTAACCTGCGTTACCTGCAGTTATAACCTTCTACCGTTCATGAAAGATAACTATGGTTACCTCATGTCTACTAGTTGTCCACAACACAAGACCAACAAGAATCTGGAATCTTTGTGTACATCTCCCAAAGTTGACCTCTTTGGAATGCTGCCCGTGTCAGACTTGCAAAACAGGATAACATACAAGAATGTATTCTGCGCCAGTTGTAATCAAGCCACCAACCTGACGTATTGGAATTTTTCTGCCTCGTGCAAAGGCCGCTACAGTTCTCATGACATCCCAACAAACAGATCACTGATGCTAGCTTTCATAATGAAGAAATGTGAGTGGTATTTTAAGCCACCCTTCGGTTATAGCGAAAAAGTATGCCTGTCCGTAAAGGAAAACTGTCCGGATTCAGAACTTGTTGATGAGGAACCACTTCTAAGAGATTTGTGTTCATTTTACTCCTTTCCAGTCTGTGTAGACTTCCAATTGCAACCAAAGAACCCGCATTGCGATATATGCAAAGGAAAGGACATAAGCCAGTATTCATGTGTATGCGGACAGACAGGAGGACTTGGAATACCGTCTTTGAATATCTTGTTTGATTTTTCGTCTTCTTCTCATTCGGTGCAAGTGGGAAAAAGGAAGAGCGTTGTAAGGAACAAAGTTTGTTCTGAGGGTTTTGTATATGACCCCTTCAATGAGGAATGCATACAACTTCATGTACCCATGCCGGACCCCAAAATATCTTTCATAAGACCATCGGTTAGGGGTCCACAGGAAGGAAATTACATCAACTGTTCCTATGTCGAGATGAACATCAGTTCAGTAACTCGTCTGTCTAACGGTTCGATATGGAGTCCTTTACACAAAAGACTATACAACAAGGAAAACTTCGCCATTAATGGCTCGTCACTGCTCCTTTGCGCAGACTTCAAACATGTTTACACTGAATCCGAGACACTTGTACCCATGGAGACAATACCACTTCACATATTAACATACACGGGATGCGCCATCTCCATGATATCTTTGATCTTCCTCTTGGGTATCTACATTGCTTTGCCAGAACTGAGAACTTTACCAGGAAAGAACCTCATAAGTCTCTCATGTGCAATGCTGTCTTATCATATCTTCTTCTTATTGACCGGTCAGACGGACAAACCCAAAATCTGCTTGGCTGTTTCCGTCCTGCTTCATTACTTTTTGCTGTCTTCATTCTGCTGGATGGGCGTGATGGCTTTCGATGTTGAAAATACATTTGGAGCAAAAGGTAACTGACTTCCGGCATATCGTCCCAGTAGTACACTAGTGTACATTACTAATCAGGGCCGGGTTGTTCGAAGCCCGATTAAGCTAACCCAGGGTTAGCGAGAATTTTGATTTCAGTTTTGTAACTTTTTGTTGAGCAGTTCTGTTTATATTGTTTGCTCTTCAGTTTTGATCTGTAGTAATCTCAATCTATACCAAATATTAGAGGAGAAAAACACTTTTATACAAGAAACCATAATGCTCCATTTAACGTTTAACCCTGGGTGAACGTTAACCGGCTTTCGAACAACCCGGCCCAGATGGTAATCGTTGATCATTGGCTTCCAAAACCTGTCCTGGTTAAAACGCAATAGCAGGAGGACATAGAACAAATGAATATGTCATGCACGAAAGCAAGTTGTTTCGCCTAGCTTTAAAAAAGACAATTATTCGCCACTCTTTCGAACTTGTTTGCTAATTTTCTTTTTTTTTATCAAACGTGTGTAGGAAAAGCGCGACCTCGTCATGATGACAACAGAAAAGCGCTAGTGAAATACAGTATCTTTGCCTGGATTACCCCAGCTGTGATTGTGATCACTAGTGTAACTCTCGATAAAACAAACACTGTCTTCATTGGATACGGTGAGTTGAAAATAAACTGAAATATGATAAGGTGAGATGTTAAAAGATTTAAGTCAAAAAGCACGTTTTTTTTATTAAGCATTTTGCGTAAGAGCGTAAAACTAGAACGAACCGTATGACAACAGAAGGATAACGATAACATTTTTAAGTTAAAGTCATGGCAGACCGTGAGTGAGGATGAAAAAGGCGTCACTGAGGTACAAGCCTGCACATTTAACTTGTGAAATGAAAAATGAAGTGTAATGTACTCGGGATGCCAAGTTCTCCCCCCCCTCGGGGGAGGGAACATCTCCGTATGAAAAGGTCGGGGATGCTCGTCGAAAGGTTTGAATTAAACCATAAATGAGACCAATCTGGGCATGAGCTTTATTTCAGGCCCCAAAAAGATTTCACTTAAAACGGAGTAGGCTTTCTCTATCGAAAGCTAAAAATAATGGCGTTTCGTCATGAACAAACAAAGTCAGACCAGAATCTCTGATTTGTATCCCCCTAGGCGAGATTAAGAGCATTTTCATATGGGAGTCTCCATAGGGTCAAGTATACCAGTTAACAGTCGCGTGAATTTGTTCCCAGACTTACTTAATATTTGAGGCTTTTTTTTTAATCTCCCCCTCAATAGCTGAAAAATTCTGCTGGATCTCGAATGGGAGAGCACTTCTACTGGTTCTTGGTGTTCCTGTGGCACTCATTTTGCTGTTTAACGTTGGGGCTCTCACTTGGACGATGATTTCTATTTGGAAAGTGCAAAAGGTATTGTTAGAAATTTTGTTATCATCATCATCATCATCATCGTCGTCGTCGTCATCATCATCATCATTATGATGATTCCTGTCAGGAGTTTCCACATCATGGGTAGGAAGGCAAAAGGGCGATAATTGGGCACCCTTTGCTGAGTCTTTTTGTATCAAAACTGTTCTACTCCCGACCATCCACTCTGTTACATTCCCATGGCACTCTTGCAACCTAAAGTGCAATACTGACAGTTTCTTAAACCAGAAACCCTGAACTAAATCGGGGCCGGCTGCCCTCCAGTTTGCCACCTTACTCATTCTAGCTCTATCCCCCACAGTGGTGCTGTTATCTTCTTGCACCTCTGTTGTGCTGAAATCCA
This sequence comes from Catalaphyllia jardinei, assembly GCA_022496165.2. NCBI lineage: Eukaryota > Metazoa > Cnidaria > Anthozoa > Scleractinia > Caryophylliidae > Catalaphyllia > Catalaphyllia jardinei. The sequence continues at coordinate 19,366,037 of CM042749.1, forward strand.
CCTCTACATCCTCTAGTCATGATGATCTCTCCTTGTCACCGACTTCCTCAGACCAGATCTTGCTCCAGAAGGATGTTGCTTCTGTGCGTCAGCTGGTAGCCCTGTTTCTCCTGGCTTCTTTCAGCTTCTGGTTAGTTCTAAACAGGTGGTTCTGCTTAAACTGTTGATATCTCCACCTGCCTTGATCTCCTTTTTTCCCTGACATGCCTGACTTAACAAAGTGCCCTTTTCCTTTAGGTGATATTTTCTATTCAACCTTTTCCCTCTCTTTTTGTTTCAGTCTAATGTTTCCTCTTCGTTCATTATAACTATAATTATATAACCATTATCATAACTATTATGATTTTTATGATTATGATTATTATTAATGTCAAAATCGTTATTGTTATTTTTATCATCATCATCTTTCATTCTTATCATTATTGTTATTCTCAGTAAAGAGATACTAAATATTTTTTATCTTACTATTATTGCTTGTTCTGTGGTGACGTGATTTCGGATGACTTAGCATTAGTCGTGATTATTTAAGGAATAGAACACTTTTCCATGTATACATAGCCTCATCTAAACAAGTGGAGGGTTGGGAGAATTAGAGACAGTTATGCGAACCCGAGACGTAGTTGAGAGTTTGCATAACTTTCGTGAATTCTCCAGGCCCTCAAGTGTTCAGATGAACGGATTAAGTGCTCTATTGCTTTTGGAAAATAATTCTCAAACATACGCGCGAATCTGAAACGTGACAACTGTGCTTACATAATCTCGTCTAAACACACCTATTGACCAATGAGAGCTCGCGTAGTATATCAGTCATTTTATAAAATAATCCCTAAACACCTCAATTCACATTTTTCCTGCGTCAAGCTTAAACCTCCTATGTCAAGACAGTGTTGTCTGTTATTTCTACTTGCCTCGCATAGTCCACCCGCCGCGTGACAGATCAGAGTAACCAGACCAGTCTGCCTCTCCTGTACATCAAACTGTCATCAGCAATGGGATTTACCTGGTTACTGGGTTTTATCCACCCATTCACGAAAGTCGAATTCCTTGCCTATCTCTTCGTCATTTTAAACAGTCTTCAAGGTAAGATAGTATTGTGGTGAAAGAAGTCTACTACATTAAACTGTATGTCTACATCAGTCTACCCACATAATACTGACTCTGATAGAGCAGCTTTCATTTGAGCCAGGAACGTAATTTACGTCTAATTTTGTTCTGTACATTGTGCAATTAGCTTCCAAAAATATATTCGCGCCACTTTGTTATCCAATCATCAGAAATAAAACCAATATCAATCTCATCTATGGAGTAGTTTAATTTTCATTGAGTCTCGGAAAGGAATTCGTTTTGCATTACTACGTTAAACAATAGACCCTATGCAAAAATAGCCTCACTAACCTTGCTTGGGATAACAAAATCTCAAAAGCGAGGTTAGTGGGGCTATTATAAATGCGAACTAAAGAATAATATAAAGGCAGCCATTTTTGCAGGGTCCGGCTATTGGATTACAAAACTCGCGCCACTTTTTCATGCAATCAGAAGTGAAACCAAATTCGTGACTCGTTTGCACACGTTTTCCTGTGCTTGACGTAAGCTGCATGTAATTGCTTTGAGTTTTGATTGGTTCACTGTCTTGTCTGTGTCCTTTGGGAGGAATCGTGCAAAAACAACACTCAATTGAAAACCACTCTATCGCACACATTTTTCCCCTCTTCAAATCATTTACTTTGTTCAGTGCTTCTTGCAATAGCCCTTCTCGCGGTTAACTTTGCTAATTTGCATTACAATAAATTCTAGCATGTATGCAAGGCAATTTCGGGCTATTTTGTGGTTTAGCCCGAAATTGCCTCGCATCTACGTTGGATTACATTGTAATGCAAATGAAAACAATCAACCGTGAAAAGCGCTATGTAAAACCGCTCTACTGATGCTGGTGTTGATCTACATAACTAAAATATTACATTTACTATAAACTACACAGTAGACTTCGTCATATCATCAAATGGTCTAAAACTTAAGGGACACAGCTAGCTTTGGAACCGGGCTTACCTGGATACTAATTTTCTCACTTTGAAAAAAGTTCACCCCAACCTGGAATCAAAGTTCATCTTGAAATCCGCTCGAATTTTTGCAGTGTTTTGCTTGATTTTCAATCGTTTACTGAAAAACCTGTTTTTGAGTGTCCTTTTGCCCATCCTGTGGTATTATTTTTGTCATATCTGGATAAAAACAGTATTTATCGCGTCTCTTTAGCATGAAGCGACTGAGAGTATTTCTACTCCCCCCTGGATGAGCCCCCAGCATTAATTTCGCCGTACCCATTTATACACCTGGGTGGAGAGAGGCACTGTGAGAGGAAAGTGTCTTGCCCAAGAACACAACACAATGTCCCCGGCCAGGGCTCGAACCCGGACCGCTCGATCCGGAGACGAGCGCACTAACCATGAGGCCACCGCGCCTGATAATCAGTGATTAGTTATAGTTTCATAACTAAGTCTCATGCAGCAAAATAATCACTACACAATGCACCTACGTCATAGGTTAATAATTATTTATTTGTTTATTAATTTCGTTATTTTTATTTCCTGTGTATAATTATATGTAAGGCAACATATGTAATTGTCCGCTTTGATAGTGTGTTCACTGTGGAAAAACTCTCTTTCAGGGTTCTTTATATTCCTCGCTTTTGTGGCAAACAAGAGGACGATCAACAAAGTGAGAGCTAGCTGGATAGCGCGATTTCATCGATTAAACAATACAGATACGGCCACACCCCAATCCAGAGAGACTCATCCCAGCAACCTCGTCACATCGACTTTGTAGTTAATTTGTGACCATCGAGTTTTGAACGTTTGTAAATCTAAACGCATCGAAAGAAAAAAGAAGTGTTGGTAACGTGCCTTAAAATTTAACCCAGAACAATTTGGCGCGTCGGTGAAGTCGATTTTTTATTGGAAAGTTAATGCTAAGCTCGGAGGAGTTCCACGAAAAAAGAATGAGATTGAGCGTGTTCAGGAGCCATAATCAGGGACGGAGACCGTAAGCGCACGCCATTTCTAGTATTGGGGTTGGCTCCATGATATGGGACAATTTTTCTATTTTTAGAACAAATTGCGCCATCGCCTGGGGCACACGCGCGTACATTGCTGCGAGGATTTTTGCGGATGTCGCGTAGGGGAAATGGTGTCCGAAATTTCCGAACTCGTTAAGCTTTTGGCCCACAACTCAACGCTTTTATGGCTGTTGGAATATTGCTTAAGTATTTTCGTCTTAAGTTGATCCAATTGAGTGAACGCAGTGCCGAATTTAGGTATGTCCCGCTTTATATTGCTGACCAAGTTGAGTCCCGCTGCTTCTTTTACAAGAACTTTACATTACTCTAACCTAAATTTCACCTATGAAGAAGATTAACAGCTTTTCCATAACACGGGGAAAAAACTAGTTGGATATGTTTGGATATAGCAACGTTTAGGCCCAATAAGTGACGATAGATTTATGTCTGTAGATGCTGCTTAGTTTTGTTTGTGTAAAAATCCAATAGATTGTCTGTTGTCGATGAATAAGAGCGCTCGCTGATGCGTGTTTTGCACAGCAAGTAAAACATGAGAATTTGGACTTCGCACTTTGGTGTGAAAACGTACATCGAACTCATATAATATCTCTAGTTTTTGAATATGTTTAAGCTTGATTAATGTTTTAGAACATGTTAAAAGCTTAGCTGAAAATATTTGAATACAGCAAAAATAATTAGAAAAGTTACGACGACGCTTTTAATCAACTGGAATAAAGATTTCGATTTTTTCGATTGAGACAAAACTCCTTGTCTATTTTATTTTCGCAGTGTAAAGTTTCACTATGTGAAAGAAACACACATGATGTTAGTAGCTTTTTAGCGAACGTTGGTGAAAATTGTTGTAGCATCTCAGCACAAAAGACAACGAAACAAATCTTTGTCTCGATTTGTTGACAATCTGAAAACACCGACTCGGACTTGAAAGTGCACGCGGTGCACTATGCAAATAAGCTACTCGTACGCGTCGACGGACTTTCAAAAACTTTCGCAAAGCAGCCAAACGAGCAGAAACAACAAGAAAGTATCAAAAACAGGTTTTGGTTATGATAAAGCATTGTTTGGCAAACTCACAAATTAACTCGATACCGGAGTAAACAGTTTTCTTACAGAACTTTTCTCTACAGAACAAACACAAAAGTTTACGCGTATAACTAGCCGGTGAGCGGATTTTGTTCATTCACAGCGCAAAATTAAAGAAATTCTTGACCCTGAAAAACGCTCCTTTTCCATTAAATCAGAGCATAAAAGTACATAGAAGAGCCCTGGTTCTTCTTCTTTGCCTTATTCCCTGACATAGCTGTGAAATCGGCAAGAGAATCTCGCAACTCTCACCATTTAATCACGCAACGTGACAACATCCACGCGAGAGCCAAAGACACGTACGTGGATCAGCGCGGAAATTTGACGTCATGATGGCGCAATTTGTTCTAAAAATAGAAAAATTGTCCCATATCATGGGTCCGCGCGGATCCCAAGACTTACGGTCTCCGTCCCTGATTATGGCTCCTGGCGTGTTTTTGAACGCGAAAGACAAAACTGATATATATATATTGCTGCAAAACATTCACTCATAGAAGATTTGAGAAAGCTGTTAATTAATTTTCTTAGGCTAGAAAATTATAGATAAAAACCAAAGTGATACAAAGTAGCTAGTCTAAATTTCTTAAAGTCAAACCCCGGGATCTCGCGCACATAGAGATGTGTTTACATGCAACCCCAAGAATGATGTTCTTCCTAAGAAAAGATAACCTCATAATACTGTAAGAATGAAACAATAATTTTCATTATCGCCCTCTTCCCGCCTCCATCGTTAGTTAAAAGTTTCAATATTTATGGTATCCCGAAATACAGACCACAGTAATAATTTGAGGAATCGTGCAAAATATCTTAATTTACCCGCTTAGCCAAGAGTATCTGTACTCGTTTTCCAACTGATTCTCTCGTAGAGTTGTTTATTCAGTTACAAGCTTCGAATGAATACTTACACGAAGAAAGACCAGAATGCCTCTGGTAAAACAACAAAGAATAGGTGTTTTGCTGAACGAACGGTAATCTTTTGCAGTCTCAAACAAGTTAAGGAGATTCCCTAGTAAAAGAATCCGCCATAGATTTCCAGTGAAACTGGGTATGCTGTTGTTACAGTTCAAGGAGATGTTAAAAACGTAATAAAAATAGGGGGTCACCGTGCTTGTTTGGACGCCACAATGCTGACAAATATGGTTATTGAGGTGACTTTTGGTGATCTCCGTGCGCAACAAATTAGCGCGATTATTTTCCAATGCGAGATGTTGTATCACACAGAGATCGGCTTTCTTTGATTGTTTATTCGTCTAAGTCCCAAAAAAATGGCTTCAAATGCCCTGCATTATTATTATTATATAGCAAGGTAAATTCAAGCGTTCTGATTGGTTCTTTTTTGGTCAGGATTCCGCCATACGGACCGTTTCCATGGAAACGGTCATCGGTTGTGTATTTTTTTGTTTTCGACAGCCGGCAAATTAAAAACAAGCATGGCCCGAGTGCGATACAACAAACTACTTCATGTACTAACCTAGCTAGTTCGAGCCGTACTGGGGAATATTGGCCCTCGGTCGTTTTTGCCACGACCTCGGGCCAATATTCCCCAGTACTGCCCTCGCGCTAGGTTAGTAAGAGGTTAGTTTTTTATCCTTTAAAGGAAACATAATTTGGACTTGCTCTGTCAGGCCTGTTACGTCGCTATCTGTAGCAATTTATTTCATTTGCCAAACAGTAGCCATAGATTTCTGCCAATTTTTTTCTCAGTTTTTTAGGATATTGTTCTCGTTGAATTTATAAAATGAAAAGTGGGGGTGCTCGTTTAAGAGAAAGAGAGCATATATCTCGTAATCGAGCTTAGTTTGAGGGAAATCTCTTACGTTTTGTACGCGCACGCGCTCATGTGCAAAAATCGTGCGCAGTAGGGATGCACAAGCAAAATAAGGCGTAGAGATCTTTCTGTGCACATAACTTTACTTTTAGCTAATGAACTTGTGCTGATTATGAATTAAATGTGTTGCTAGTCAGTTTGTTTGCTTTCTGTTTTGTTGCAATACGCATGCGTTCAGACTAAAAAAAGTACAGGATGATTTTGACGTCATTCTTATCCTCGAGAGAAATACAGAATTTTAGTATTGATTGGACGCAGAACTTGTCTGATCCAAACTGACCTCTCAGTATGACAGAAATCGCTTTCCCAAGAATAAAGACAGAAGGAAGCGTTTAATACACCTTATCCCAAAATGGCAGCAATTTTAGTATTCTTTTGTTTACTTGCAAATTATCCCTTGTTGCCTCGTTTAAGGGGAAATATTCTTTTGAATTTCGAGTTTGAAAACGAGTCAACAAGGGCTAATTTGCAAGAAAACAAAACAATACTAAAATGACGGCCATTTTGGAATAAGGTGTATGAATGAACATGGATGTCCCCACCGACCAACTGACTTAAGCACCCACCAACAAACCAGTTAACCAGACCCAGATAAGATCAGACCACCATTCTTTTTTATCGCGTAGGTTTGCAAAGGTTACCTGGACAAGCTGTAAACGAAACAAGAAAAATCACTAACCTTTCACCTTCAAAGTTTATCTTTTTTCTCTACTAAGGTTATTCAACGTGCTGAATCAAGCAAGTTTCTCTTTCAGACTGCATGCTATGTCTACAAAATGTGAAAAGCCCACGCCACTACTTAATCTCGAGCAAAATGGGGCTCAGCCGAGACCATTTGCAAGAATGACCTCGCGGCTTGGAGTGGGGTATCCAGTGCAATGATATTGTTAAGTGTACACTTGCGCATAAAGCTCTCTCCCTCTTCAGCAAACGGTTTTATAATACAGCTTTTCAACGTCTAATCAAAGTGCCTCGCTTGTGCTTTCAGGGGTAGCTTAAATTCCTTGCAATTTCTCTAAAACTACAACTCGACGGATTTCTTTTGAAAAGTTGCAGTCTAGTATTCGTAAAATGTTATTCTTTTATTGGTTTGCTTAATTGTCCTGCTTCTATTGGCAGCTTTATTTTGTACATTACACAATATTAACATTAAGGCATAGATTAACTTTTCTCGCTCTCGACTTCCATTGCTTCAACGTTCTTGTTGCAACCAAAGTTCATTGGCCACCTTCCAACTCCTCCCATGGCTACTAAATGGTTCAGCAATCTTCCCAATCATCTTAAGCCAGTTGTACCTCTCAACCAAAAGCCATAGGTTCATTAACCAGCGAGGTAATCAAAATTATTCATTTCTTCATCTTAATCAGTCATGGTTGGCCTAAAAATCCCGTAAAACACTCATGCCACTTCTTACATAAGTTGAACACCCAAATTACTGAAAGCAATTTTTTTTTGGAACTGCGTGTTCTTTTCATCGTTTCGTGAAATACGAAATGTTCAATTAGTTCCTTGACATAACGTTGAGTTGGCAAACCATTTCTGAGAGTTGCGTCTGGTCAGGAAACTTTCCTATTGGATTAATTTGTATGAAAAAGAACCTACACCGTAAACTGCCGCTTACGAGCCCCCCCCCCCCCCTCCGATATGCATCTCCGGTTATAGGCTCATTTACCCGTGTACAAAATAGTACTGTTGATTATAACCCCCACACCCAGGATATAAGCTCCTCTCTCTTTTAAAATGAAATGTACTCGATATATTACGATATTTTTAAGAATACTTAAATACCACTATAATCAATACACTGCGGCTGCTCATTTTCTTATTCCGCTCATACGCCTCCTGGATTTAAACCCCTATGTGCCCATCAAAGCGCAGGGCTTTTAAGTGGCAGTTTGCGGTATCTAAACTTGTCAAAGGTTCTGCAAGAGCACTGACTCGCTCTGAAACGACTGCAGATAACTCAGAAATGACTTGTCACAAAGTTGGAGCCAGTTAAGTTATTGGTTGACATTTTTCACTTGATCAAGCATATACATGTATAAAACCTCATCTTTTCAGTTAAGTTACTGAAATACTAAACATTGCTTCAAATCCAAATATGAAAACTTTTCCTGAACGAAGTACGAAAGTCGACTTTTATAGCGTTGCTCATCTCTAAAAAATCACCCAGCTTTTAAAAGACGTTAACCTTGATACTTAGATTCTCTTTAAATTTGATTTAGACTGCTGACCGCTAGAAACCGCACTCTCCCTTCAGGTTGGATTGAATGCCCGAAACGTGTACGTCACGCGCGTTAGCCACGTACCAAACTGAACCTCTACCGGAAGCGAGATTTCCATCTGTGGTCGACAAACTTCCTTTTTCATTTAGCTATCCCTTATATCTATTTGTCCATCTACAAGCTAAGGTGGCAAGGTTACAAAAAACAAAACATCGTCCTTTTTTTCTGGCCCCCAACTCAGCCAGTTGATTGCCAGGTATTTCAGAACTGTTCCCCGAAACAACTAGCGGACAAAGCCTAGTAATACTTCTAAAATTCATCGTGTAGATATCCCGCATAGTTAGCCATGGTGCTCCCTGTAAAAAGCTGGTAGTTCATAAGCATTTCTTTCTCTGATAAGTGGTCGTCACGATTTCTGTCCGCCATTGATATCAGATAGTTGCCTTCGTTAATCGCTCGCTGCTCATGGGTTGGGTCCAAGTACTTGGTTAATTCGTCAACTGTCACTATACCGTCTCCGTTTTCGTCCATGGCGGCGAATTCTTTCTCGCGTCTGAAAAAGATGAACGTAAGTGTAGTCTGGGTTGTTTCTCGAGGCTCTTTACCTTAGAATCCTCGAAAGATCACCCAGTGCATGATCTCGGGAAATACTGTAAACAATCGGGGCTTTCATCAATTACGGTGCAAGAAATATATGTTGGTCTCTCTCAAGACTAAAATGCGATCTTCTCGATTAGAATGAGATTTAGTATTCAGGAATGGCAGAGGGTTCACCTTTACTTTTGAAATATCTAAGTCTAAAAACCTGTAAAATAAAATACCCCAGGCTGATTAATATTACTAATTTTCCACCGTGGTACATGTATATGAAACCCGAGCATTGGAACTAAAGCATAAGGCTCTTGTAAAATAAACTGTGGAACCGGCGCTATTTTGTTTCATAAAATTGAGCTAACATCTACACTTAACTATCTTTCCAGAGAAATAAGTAGGTAAGTCAAAACCCTACCAAAATCTCGCGCAGTTGAAATAACATTTTGTATTTGAAATGAGAAAATTTGACACCCTGCTGACATTAAGGTTCAATATGCTTTTATTTGGTCTTTTTAAAGTTATTTGTACTTTATTCCGCCCACATACATTGTCCATGCATAACAAAGGCAAAGAGCAAAAAAAGCGTTGAGCTGGACCTTCGATTTCCCGCTCAAGTCAAACCAAAAACACGTTGTTAAATAGCCACTAGTTTTCCTTTGAATAACACAATTAATTTTAGTGAAGGTTAGATCGAGCGTTACACCGTTACAGCTAAATAAATAAATGCGCTAAAGGTGGCTCAAAACAGTTTCTAGCACTCAGATTTTGATGGTTCGTTATCGCCGCTCTTTATCACTTGATGCTACAATCATGGTATTAAACCACTGCCCAATCATTGGTGAACACGTTGTTATCATATTTGCAACATAATAGGTTACCATAGCAAAAATATGACCTTCTTAAAACACCCTTACCTACACCTTTTGGAGCTAAAAATTCAAAAACGACACGTTGAACAATTTTTTATATTATAATAAATTTATCATATTTTGATAAGCAAGATAAGGTGAAATTTTCGGGAAAAATTAAAAAAAATCCAGTCTGTCTGTCTGTAGGGTTCAGAGCCACCTTAAATTTTCTACAATTTATGGTGGTTAACTGGATTGAATCTAAGAGAAGATCACATGTCGCCCAGATTCTGGGCGACATGTGATCAGACCTAACCAGGGTCTCTCCTCATTCGCCCCAGGTGGTAAGATGAGAGGCCCCGAGAACGAGGTTGTTTCAGAGTGACATACTTTCCAGAAGAACACTTGTGTCTTTATAATAGACCATTGTCACTCTTGATAACCACTCTCCTCAAGTGATCTCCACTCCCTCAACCAACCCCCTTAAATCCAGGAATTGTAGAATGGACTTGTGGAATGGACTTGCACCGTTCTCAGAAAGATTGTAATCACCCTAGCTAACAGGTATATAAAGGCTATTTAATTCTTAGAACGATCAACATTCTTACATGTACACCACAAATTGTTTTGTCATTAGAACTCAAATCAATGTGCCAAAACTAAACATGCATCATATGTACATGTGTACAGCTGTATATACATTGTGATTATTTTTATATAACGTATGACATTAGTAATGATTATTTTGTTTCTTAAATTATATTGATTCATTCATTTGCTAGCCTATATGATAAAAGATTGTGTTTTATACTCTAGGATTTAGGAGGTCCATCTCGTATAAGCCTTGTGGTTTCTTATGGCCCTCCTTGCCGCTTCTACTAATTTTATGAATGTATTTATTATTTCGTGATGTGTATTACTAATTGTGGCTAAATAATAAACTGAAACTGAAACTGAAAATTTGCATTAATAGCAAACATGTATGCTCAGCCGATACATGTCATATCCTAAGCAGGATGCATCACTGCAGTAGTTGTTAGCAGAGGCTATTCCTACAGGTGTAACCAAGAACAGCTGGTGACTGTAAATGGAGGGGGAGACGAGGGAAGCAGGCTTCAATTAGCAACAGCTAAAACGACAGTTACAAGACAAGGAAGGCTGAACAGACTTCCTTTGAGACCTATGCCCCCCAACCCCTCCCCCACTCCACCCAAGTGATGAAAGGGAACTTTTAGTCAAGTAAGTCCAGAACAAATACATACAAGTAAATGAAACTTACTCTTGAATGTATTCATTGTCCTGCTCTGCATCTTGCGGTGAATCAACTTCTCCTGGAGGTAAGTGAACAAACTCTTCTTTTGTCAGTACCTGGGTGTGGGATTTACAACAGAGTTGAAAGGCTTCTTATTATATACAGTATGCAGACCGTTACCTTGGAAATGCTTAGAAATACCCATTTAGCTATGAAGCTAACACTGTACTTTGTACAACATATATGCATGTACACTGCAGCCATCTCACCATATCTATGCACACATACAGGTACATGTATTTCAGATGTAGTCAACACATTTTTGGATCTAGCTGCGAAATTCTTGGTGGGCTAAATTCATGCAAGTTGGATTACAGGTTTTCCACTAGTATACATGTACAGGTACTGTAGGGTGCAAAGAAAGTCATTTTGAATTCCAACTTGTCCTTTAACTAGCATAATCAGTTGTTCAAAAGTTAAAGTTTAAATTGCAATTATTTCATCTCTTACAGTACTGCAATCCCTCACACCAATGAGTTTTCCCACATTCTACTCTAAAACTTTCCCGGACAGCAGCTGGTAATCGAGCCTAACAAGGCAAGAACCCAGTCGCTCGACTACATGTACAAAATCTACCATCCCTGGAATATTTGCGGGCTTCTAATAGTGATTTAGAGACCCACAGTGTTGCCTCACTTGTGTGGGGACTAAAACTTTAGCTTCCCGCAGAGACATGAAGTGACAAGTGCTACTGTCACTCCACTGCCGATGGGATGCTATTCCTTCACCTCCCTCCTCCCCCCTCCTGGACCCTCTCTTCCTAAAGTTTCCACATCAGAAACTACACGTACAAAGGGAAGTATGAAGCTCTTAATCTAAATTCACATCTGAAATCAAGTTTTGTTGCAAACAACCTTCCTATGGAGAGTTTGGATATCTTCTGCAACAAAAATTTAATGTTACGTTACAATTTACAAACGTAGGTAAATGTACCAAGTCTTACTTTGGGATGGAGAGAGAGAGAGAGGTGCACTGTGAGGGAAAAACGTCGTTTTTCCTAACAACACTACCTAAGTAACTATCCTGACCAGGGCTTCCCCATTTCAAATCAAGCACAAACAACAGCCTAAAAGCACCTATGTACCAGTCTCTTTAATTAAATGACAACTGAACATGCATGTAATTATGGAGATAATTTTTTACCTTATCCTGGTTTTTGTCAAAGTTTGAAATCATGTCTTCCACCAAATCCTTGATGCTCTGTGGATTGTGCTCAGGGTGTTCAAAGTACAGGAACTCTATCTCCTCTAGTTTATCATCAAGATTCATGTCTCCTCTTCTAAACTTACTGTAGTACTCGGATATTATTTCTTCCGGATTGCCAACGTCATCTATAAATGGGTAAGAAGAAGATCAAGATTACTCACAAGCTGATGCTCTGTAACATGACCTTGGATCATATATGAGACAGTGAGATCCAGCAATGAAACAATAATCATGGTCAGTGATGATTTTTCTTCAGGAGTGCCATCAATCTTGGGATGACAAAAGAACATTCATCAAATTTTTACAAGCTGCATTTACATGCAGACCAGGTCCATGTTAGTTTTAAAGGTACGGTACAACAATAAATTACAGACTCATTCACTAACCCATTAACTTAATAATATTTTTGTTTCGCCTGTGAAAGCCCTTTGCCTTTTATGGCAATTGGTTAATCATTCACAAAAAATTAATGAAAGCATTGCGATAGAGGATATTACATCGCTGTGCAGAAATAAGAAATTTACCTCCCAGTGTTAAAAAATGTTTCAGGAGTGAGCACAGCAAATGTGTGAAAGACATGTATTTCTCAATACGAGAAGATAAATTTCATGTCTCCAAGCGACCATGTAATATTTTTATTATTGTGTAAAATGTTAACAATACATAAACATGAACAACGTTTGTGGTGATTTTCCGAAGACTTTCCAAAATTGGTCCAAAGGCCAAACGAACGTTTCTGAACATTTCCCGAAGAATTTCGGACTTATTTTGTCTGAAGATTACTGAAGATTGCTTAAGACGACTGAAGAAGATTTGAAGATGTTTCGATCATACACCAACAAATTCAAGTGTAGTTAAAAGTTTTCAACTTTGTCACTAGCGAATGGACAAACAATATCAAGTAGCATGCATGAATGATTGCAAGAGTTAAGACCATTTATGTATTTAGTTTCTCCTTTCCATTATTTTCAAATAAAACTTTATCAAATTACAATGCTTTGCACATGCTGCTGAAGAAGTAACTAGTAACAACTGGAGCAAAGATCACTTTTCAAAATTTATCCATTCACTTGGAGTCTGTTGCAAGCTTAAGTCAGAGGATCACTCCATGCTCATTGGTTAGTAAAGCAACTAAAAATTGGCAGTGTTGTCATACCAGTGCACATGTACAAGTAATTCTGTAACTGATCACTTGCAATCACTTGTATGTAGTACATATGCAAATTTAATTTTTTAAAATTGCTGAGACACTCTCATTGGTCTCATTGCACTCGAGCTCTCATTGGATGTGTTTAGATGAGAGTATACAAAATTAATGTACAGAACAGCATGTAAACACAATAATGTGATGTTTCTGATTCACACATTTCTAGAGAAATATTTTACAAAAGCAATAGGCAATTTTTCATTTTAACATTTGGGGGCTGGGAATGTTATACAACCGGCTCTCCGGTCTGCATAACTGTCTTGAATTCTCTGAACATCCCTCCATGGTGTTCAGAATGAGACACGGAAAAAGACTGTGCTCTATTGCTTAAATGCTAACAAAATAATCAAGGGAAGTCACACGTAGGACTGCAACGATACATCTCGATTCGATACCTAGAAGTCAATAACAAAAGCTCTTAAATTATTTAAGTACGTACACTCCCAAACTAAAACGTTTATGTCACTTCTGCATGATGTCCAATGCGATCCAGTTTGCTCGAGATAATCGAGCGGCGAAAACGATTTGAGCCATCTAAAGCAACCTACCTAATTCTTTGTCGACCTCCAGCTTATTAGTTTCATTGTCTTCCTTTAGCTTCTGTCGAAATTCCTCCCATGTAACAAAACCGTCACCGTCTCGATCGACCTCTTTGAACATTCGTTGGTTGTTCTCCCGAGCCTCGTTAATGTGTTCCTTGATTTTTTCGTGAATCCACACAGTGATCTCAGCCCTGCTCACTAAATGGTCTCCGTCTTTATCCACCTGATGAAAGAGATCAATCAGTCGCCTGTAGCCGTCCATGTTGTCGAATAGAAGGGTTCCATCTTCCACCATCTTTCCAAGGAAAGCTTCGTGATGGTAGTCTTTGTTGACATGGCCGTCTCGTTCTAGTTTCAAACCTTTGATGTGATCTTCGAGTAGCTGTTTCTTCTTTTTGATAGAATCATCTGCAGTTTCAGGGGAAAGTGTTCTACTTGTGTTTACTGGCTTCCCATGACAAACTGAGAGCAAACCCAGAATACAGACAACAAGGCCTTTCACGACCGCCATCTTGGGACGACAAAGGACACTCGTCCCAGACCCAGCAGACACGTGTTAATTGTCAGGTTGACGCTTTTTGTTTTGTTTTGGGGTATAATGGCCTGTCAACTTCTTAGAAACATGATGATGTTATTGTTTCAGTATATGTAGTTGATAGTTCTAACCCGTTGTTATACATGTATGCTGTATATTTATGTCGTTTGTCCACATTCAGCGTGGGCTGCCTACGGAGTATTGTGGTTACTTGTTATTGAAAGGATAACCGGTGCAGTGTGAAACGATCATGAAAGCAATGAAAAGCGAACGAGTTCTACAACAACAACAACAACAACAACAACAACAACGACAACAAACTATTTACAAAGGAATACAATAAAAAATATAATAAAAGAAATAGAAATAACAAAGCGAAGGTAAGCGATAAATATTGTAAGCCCTGGTCAAACGGCGCGTGATAGTCGATGATAGTTAGCCTGCGTAGCATGCAATGCGTTTCTGTGCGATTCGATGAATGGAACGAGTGAAAGAGGGGGGAGGGGAAGAAAGGAACAAAACGCTTGCAGACAAACCCCTGGATTTTGAAAACCGCCCACACGCAAACAGAGATGTTATGCTGTCATAAATAAACTAATTAAATCTTCGGCCTTCCGCAGGGAAAGTGAACCGCGTCACGCACAGACGCGTCACGCGTCACGCACAGTTTTTACAAAATTTCACGAATCACGAAATTCAACATAAATCAATCGAACCTCTTACCTTATCCGCTGTCATTAAAACAATGGAGCCAAGAGACCATATTCATATG
>CM042749.1:19386255-19388755 GCA_022496165.2 Catalaphyllia jardinei
CGGGGATTATTCGACAATATTAACTTAGCCTTCGGCGAATAATTGTTAAATATTCCATCACAACCTGATTTTTTTTACTTCAGCACGACAATCAGTCTGGGGTCGGACTTAAACTAAAACCAAGGTATAAATTATATGAAGATACAAATGGTTGACAGGCCAAACACGACACCTATTGACAAACTTTGACCTCCAAAGCCGCGTTTGCTTTATTTAGATGTAGCTGTTTACGCGCAAGTCTGTAGAATGTTTTGCGTGGTGTATATGCCATTGTTCGGCTTAGTTCAGACAAGACCATAGTCTCGATACTCCATGTGGATCTCATCAGTAGCCGGTATATCTAGAATACTCTATACGTCTGAAGTTGCTAGCGCAACTCGTACACATATGAGAATGTAAGAAATTCTGCTGCTTTGAATAAACTTCTTGTGGTGTATACAGCGTGACGGATTAAAAATGCCCAGTTTCTATTGGCTATAACAGCTAGTAAATGGCGTAATGTACTTTCGATCCTAATTTGTTTGAAGCTCGGCCTCGTTATTTTGCGTTTTTCCTAGGCACTCGATGGCTAATCTGCATTGTGGAGCTATTTTGATATAAACGCACATCGTTCTTTTTGCAAAACCTTTGGTCGATGCTACAGGTTGATTGCGTAGTTTTTGCTTTATGTCCCTGGACGATAGTTGAGTGCTAGTATGTCTCACACGATGTAGAATGGGGCCTGTTGATAAAAATCATATCTGTAAAATAGGTTTGACAGGCCTACACGACTTCTTCGATTGTTAAATGTCCCGAAATAGCTTCGCAAAAAAGCTTGTATTCAGTATAGTAATAGAATGTCACCTAACTGTTAACTTTTCATTTATCAGTTAACTACTAATTTTTGGCCCAAACATCAGTTAACTAATATTTTTTGGGCCAATTGTCAGTTAACCGTTAACCCCACTCGCACCCTCTCGTAATGTTTCAGCTGCTTCCCTTGTTAATCAGGCAATGAGTTCAACCAGTTACGCGACACCGTTTGCTGTATATTACGATGGTATTGTTGTAGTAAAGTGTACCTAATCCCAGAGCGAATAGTGGCCGGGTTTGGTGGACGTGCTGAGAAAATCCTTAAACCGGCGACCGAAAGCGTAGCAGCCGAGGATCGTTCAAATAAGTATTTTAATTAGTCTACTGGTACTAAGCTGGAGCTCGATGTGAAGAAGAAATAACTCTGCCAGAGCGAGTACGAAATGATCTTGATAAAAAGTTGATCGCATCAAGGTCAAGGGAATCTTCTCTTTGGTCTTCTGCTGACTCTCTTTCTTCCTCGTCAGAGCCAGAGTCATATTCCGAATCTCGATGGGCGTTTCCAAAGGTTGCTCTATCCCCGATAGGTAACTCTTTTTCGTACATATTCAAAGGAAGAGTTTCAACACCTCCTGCCACCCTCTAGGCGTCAGAAAAGGCTTTATTAAAGGCGAAGCGGGCAACCTCGTTGAGGCGAAGTCTCAAGACTTCTGAGAACCAACTCTTCAAAAACTACATTTGAAGATACAAATGGTTGACAGGCCAAACACGACTCCCATTGGTCAAGATAAAAAACTTTGACCTTCAAAGCTTAGTTCTAACGAGTAAGTTGTCCAAAGGCCTCCCTTTTCTGTATGAAAGCAGGGGAGGGTCTTTATTGATCTCTCTTAGTAGAGGCTGATTTTCTGCTAAATGCCATTCACAGATGAGCGATATTCTGTAACAGACGGCAAAATTCTTTCGAGCGTTTTTTGCTTATTTTGTAGAGCCGACATTCTTTTGCTAAATTTAATTTCTTAGAGAGTATTTTCTGTAGCGTAATCTGCTTTTGAATTGTGTAATATTTTCTTCAAATGTAGCTTTTAAAGAGTTGGTTCTCAGAAGTCTTAAGGCTTTGCCCTTGATAAAGCCTTTTCTGATGCCTGGAGGGTGGCAGGAGGTGAAGTGTGTGTATTGGAATGTTTCTGTCGGTTTGAAGTGCGTGCGCACGTCGAGAATGGATTCCTTCTTAAATCTCTTGCCCTTATATACGCGTGTATCCAGGAAAGTTATTTCTATATCTGAAACTATGATTTCAGCCGTGAATTTTATGGTCGTTTTGAATCAATTATTGCTGGAAAAACCTCAGGAAAAGGAAATTTCACGACCTAAAACAAACAATTCACGAATCACGCATACCTCAGGCGATAAATCACGCGTCACATACATTAAGGTATTCACGAATCACGTTTCTTTTGAAGTAACTTTCACGCGTCACGTACAAATTTTAGCGCTTATCACGCGTCACGAATAAACCCTTTGCCACCCTCTATAACTGTTTGGGTGACAAAACGGCTGCCATCCCGCAGCTCACTACTGATTAACAAATCATTCAGAACTATACTAAGATGTTCTAAATTCTGTCGACAAAAATGCTTCTAATGAAATGTCAGGGTTCTTACATGATAAAATTCGAAAGCATGCAATGTAACAAGCCAGACGAAATAAC
>CM042749.1:19393755-19421255 GCA_022496165.2 Catalaphyllia jardinei
TTTTACCGATAGAGCGGGCATTTTGAATTCCATTCTTTCAAATAGCTATTATGGGATGCTCAGGGAGCAAATTAAAATGTGTTTGTCCTTTGCGCATCCCATAATAGATAGTTAAGAAGTAGAATTCATAATTGTACTCACATTCATTCTTGCTTTAACCAAAAAAAAGTTGAAAATGGACTGAAATTATTAATAGTAAAATTGGAGAACTAGCTGCCTGGAATAACCATAAGGGATAGCGGAACCAGGCATGAGGTGTGCCGCCAGGGGGATTTTTGATTTGATGAATACAGCTACCATACAGTATTCCGTATAATGTACCATGATTGGCCATTCCCCCAGTCCCCTGGCACTTCGTTAAATCGAGATTCCACTGTACTTTTGCTATTAATAACTTTACTATTAATAATTTCAGTCAATTTATTACTTGAATGTTAGCCCATTTTGGTGCAACAGTAGCTCTTCGAAATAAAATTTACATGCTGGCACTTTTCTGACATACTTGTGTCTTCAATGGTGAGCTGACAACAATAACTCACCCTATACGGGGAGGTCCAGTGAGGAAGCTGGGAACTAAGGTTAACCCGCGCCAAATGCCACTGATTTCCCTGGTTTTGACTTTTTTCCCAAATCGTTATGTCATTACTGAGTATAGCTGGTGAGTATGTCACTTTCAGAGTGTCAATGTGATCTCCATACATGTGATAATAGAACTGTAAACACCGCTCTTTGGATGACAGAAAGAGCTTGCTTTGCAGGATAGCATAATCACCGGGTTCACGGGGTTTTGAGGTTTCGATGTACATGAAATATCCTGTGAAAGTAGCAAGAAAAAAAAACCTTCAACCTTGACATAACCATAGAACGCCGCCTTACGACCATGCCACTCCGGTAATACGACCAATTCTCCATGGCCTAAAGGTGGTCGCATTAACGGGGTTCTATTTTATGTACTTAAACATATGATTTAGAAATTTAGCCATATTTCTAATACATTAATTTATGTAGAAGTCACGTCTGGATGTAGATCGTCAATTTTCTCCGTGAGGCGTTCTCATTTGGAGTAAAAAATACATAAATAGAGATGGGGGGGGGGGCCCCCTACTCCGAAAAAGTTAGGTATGGGTGTGTGGCCCTTCTCCAAAAAGCCTTACCCTATTTATGACTGACGTCTGCGATTTTAACTAACCTTTCTATGACCTGACCAAAACATACGATACCCTATATATGACCAAAATAGCTGCAAGCCCTACCCTTTGGGGCCGCACATAGCTATATAACCCACTGATAAGGGAGTATCCTCACGGGATAAAGACCAGGCCAGATATCATGTACACCTCCTTGCATGATAACTTCTTGGCTTATTGTCAAACAGATTTAGGTTACCAAGGACTACTATAATCTGAAGCTCCAAATTAAAGCTCTAACGCTCTTGCCATTACCACGACCGAGGAATTTGAATACGCAACCATCACTACGGCACAACCGCTTGAGTGCACCCTTGAGGGCTTGGGTTAATCACAGATTATCGATACGTCCTCATTTTCGAAGAACCCCGTTTTGAAAATGCTTTCCGTCCGCACCATAGTTAATAGAAGGGAATGGTTATGAAACTCGCCAAAGATCTTTGTTGTGTGTTTTTGTTCTCTTTTTTGACCTCAATTAACCTTGCACAAAACACAATAGTTGACCAAGGAGCGAACCAATAGAAACTTGTTGGTTACGTAACTCACGCAAAGTAACAATAATAATAATAAATTTAAATTTATACCGCGCAGTTTCTATAAAAATATTCAACTGCACCTTACAATAAATATTAAATTAAAAATAAAATAGAAACTCAAAATTTCAATTCTAAAATTCCATAAATAAATAAAATAATTCATCAATAATGCAAATTAATTATAATAACTATAGTACCTAATTAAATGCTCTATTAAATAAAAAAGTTTTAAGTCTAATTTTAAAAATATCCAAACTGGAAGTAGATCTTAATGTGGCAGGAAGCACATTCCAAAGTCTAGAGGCAGCACAACTAAACGATCTATCCGCCAGGGTCTTCTTGGTTCTTATTGTCGGGAAAGCTAATAAAGCTGCAGAGTCATCGTTGCGCCTTAAATTATACCAAGACGGCGGCAAGACAGATATTAAATGGCGCAAGTAATCAGGCGCCATACCATGCAATACCTTAAATGTAAGAAGAATTATTTTATATTCGATACGATAACAAACAGGCAGCCAGTGTAACTCGCGAAGTAGAGGCGTGGTGTGGCATGACTTCGGAGCACAATAAACCAAACGAGCACTAGCATTCATATCACGCTGCAATTTAGACAGCTGGTATTTCGGAAACCCATACAAAAGGCTGTTATAGTCATGAACACATGACAAAAGATTCTGCACCATCGTGGACCTCTCAACGTGAGTCTTGGCACATTTCTTTTCCGGAATTCATAACCAGTCCCCTCTGTTAACTATGTCCACATTAAGACGCAGAGCCGGTGTTTTCTGAAGAGGGTTTTCGAAAATATAAGCTCCACTTTCGTGACGGATTAGTATGGACGGAGTTAGCCGTAGAGAAATTTAAAATACTTGACCGTTTTAATATTTGGTGTGGACGGTGCCTTAGGAACATTTACAAACATTTCGTAATTACTATGATTAAGTCAAGAGATTATCAAGGTAACAGAGTGAATCCCCCATATCCCTCTTAAGCTATATTTAGATATTGTACCCAGTTCTTCCGCGAATATTACTCGCGCGTTACGTGGAAAGCCTTAGCGACTTTTCTCGAAACTACAGGAAACGAAATGGCGGAAACGTCATTGTAGTAAATGTTTTGACTTCGTTCCATAACAGAAACGTTCTCTGCACTCTCAGCCGTCTTTTTGTTCGGCCGGGCTTTCGAATGTTTTGTGCTCGTTTGGCTGTTCATTATTCGATTTTAGGGCGGAGTTTAATCAAGCAAAGTGGAACGGCAACGGCAACGAGTACAATGGCTATGTAAGCGTGCGTTATAATTCTTCGTTCATTTCTTCGCCGTTGTTTACAAAAGGTCACACTGCACTTTCACTGAAACAACAACGTGAAATAGCCACGTTCTGCATATTTGAGAGAAAGTGAACTATACGAGGCAGGACAATTTTTCAAAATTTCTTTTTCGAAATTTGACGCTGTCTTACATATTCTGTTTGGGATATCTCTGACAGTATAGACAAACTGAATGAATCTAAATTCTCGCGAGATTAGTAAGTTGGATATTAAGTCGTCTTTTAATCGGCATTGTTGCTGTTGCGCCGCTTAAACTGCTTTAAATTTGCAATTTGGGGAGCGAACGTCTGCCTGCTCTTTTAACCATCTGTTTGTTCGGTTGCCTAGCTTGTGTTTGGGGGTTCCTTCGTCGTTTGTCGTTTATCTAAACATTTCTCTGACCCAGTTCATTCAGTTGTTATTGTCTGTGCAGGGGACATCCGTCTCTTATTTAATCTCCTATTTTCGAAATGTATTAAAGCATACCGAGAGCCGAAGCTCCCTTGCTTGTAATCTAAATATCAAAGAAGACATCCCAACATCGTTGGAGGTTTTCCTTTGCTTTGAAACGAAACGAAACGACATACATGTAAACAGATCCTCCACGAAAACATCCACGTAACGCGCGAGTAATTTCCGCGGAAGAACTGGGTACAATGTGCATTAACCTGGATTAAATTAGCATTAACTTACCAAAGCGAAGAGTCGTGTGATCAGTCTCGGGCCCAGTATTTCCACTTGGGGTCTTACCCATGCGCATTGTCCAATTAAAACGGTCTCCACCGACATTGGTCCACCCACATAATCCCTTTTCAAATGTACAGTCGTCAGGACCTCCCAGGAAATAGAAATTGAAATGATTTAGCTGAGGTAGCTAAACAAGGCATACTGTTTTTTAGGGCGATAAGAGTTTTGTTCAAATACAAATTTAAAAAAGGTACAAATTAAAAAGACCTAATATTTTGTTATAGCTGAAGTAAGCTTCATCTCGAAATTATCAGACTTTCTCAGATTAGAAATATATGACTAACAAATTGAGATAAGATGAGACCAGCTCTTGACAAGAGAAAATGAGGTGAGAGGACATATCCCCGTGCCCTATGATAATCTTTTTCAATCTATTTTAAGCTTCGCGTCACGCTGTCAAAGTTATTTTTAGTCTAGGTCCCATGATCACGTAGGCAAAGGTCATCAGGTTGTGTCCGTCTTTATAAGAAATTGAAAATTAGCGGGCTAAGAAAAAAAAAATAAATTTACCGCACTGTTGGCATTCTAAATCATTTTCAGAGCTGGGCAGGAAAATTATACGTGCTTCTTCGAAGCCGTAAAATAGAAGTCGCGTCATTCCCTAGCATGAATAAAGAATGATTAACACAAGGTGCCAAGACTCGAATTTTTAACCTGCTGAAAGTCGTTTCTCGGAACGTGCCGAGAGGATTAAAGCAAAACGTATCTCTTGCGAAAGGTACTTTAACGCGCAAGACATCTAAAATATTTGTTTAGCGTTTGTTAGAACTTTCGCTCAAAAAACCGGTGCAAATCTTTGTATATTTAATTTCGGAAGTGCTGTGTAATATTTACCAAGTTTGCGTGACCACGTCGAGAAAAAGTGCTTCTCCGGACTTACTGCAACGTTTGGATCAAGAGAGGTTTCTTTAAAGAGCATTTTCAAAGCGCTAGGCAGGAGGGTATCTTCTTTGTGTTTAACCTAAGTTTACTTCGAAAATAAGACTTGTTATTTCTCTGCATGACTTATTCCCAAGAAGCGCCATGCCGTGGCTAGAATTGCATTCCAATAAACACGCGCGAAAGTCGTTTCTCGAAAAGTAATGAACGGATTAAATCGAAGAACATCTCTTTCGAAAGGTTATTCAAAGCGCAGGGCAGCTGAATACTTCTTTCCCGTTTGTTAGAGCTTTCGGTCCGAATATCCCAATGCAAAAGTTTGCATATTTAATTTTAAAAGTGCTGTGTAGTATTTACCAAAGTTGGATTTTCAAAAGTGCTTGTCTGAAACTAAAACGTTCTTTGGATCGAGAGAGACCTACCTGGAGAGCCTTTTGAAAGTGCTGGGCGGCAGGAAAATTATCTTCTAGGTGTTTATCCTGATTTTTACTTCGGAAATTAGTCTTTTTATTTCTCTGCATGACTGGTTCAGATTATGCGCTCTTGCTGCTGACAAGAATTACATTCATAACACGCTCTGAAGTCGTTTCTCGAAAAGTACTGAACGGCCAAAAAAGAAAAAGATCTCTTTTAAAAACTCTTTCAAAGCGCCAGACGGTTAGAATTATTCTTCCTCTGACCTTACGAAATGCGCTTCGAAAGTCCCGGCGCAAGTTTCTATTTTTGCATATTTGATTAACTGTTAAAATTAAACCTCAATGTTATGACGTCATTTAAATTGGCCAACCAGGCGTCTTTCCTAAAATAGCCTCGCAGCTTGACATCGCGCTAAAATTAGATTGAAAAAGATTATTATGGAGAGAGGTATGTATGGGAGATGTGTTCTCTTAGATCATGGTCTCTTGCTCTCGATCAACTTCGCAAACATTGCGGGGAAGGAGATTTGAAAAAGCAGCCGTAGATACACATAGAAAAAAAAGAAAATCAAAGAGTTAAGTGAATTAACAGGTACATTGTAGCCGAGTAAAAGCTTAAAATGCAATGTCAGTAGCATGAAGTCTAGGATGTCACCATTGCAAATACCATTAAGATTGTTCGTAATCTTTCTGTGCGTTTTTTTTTCTTTGAACCACGATGGCTGGTAAAGCAGTCTAGCTGAAACAATTTACCAATTAGTAAACGCATGGCACAAGCACAAACTGTCCAAAAAACCGTCTAGAAATGAAAAATATGATAAAATCCACTAGAGCAAAGCTAAAATGATCGAAAAACAATGGAAAAAACAAATGTTTCCGTCCCATTTAGTGTTCCCCACGACTAGATTTCAACCACAGCTAAACTAAATATAACTTATATTCGAACTATTTCTGCACTCGTGATCAGCTGCTGAAAAAACACAGGGATTCCGTTTTTGTTGTGTCCAGAATAAATAATTAAAAGCCTAAGCCTTTGTCGGCCGCTTTGGCTGATAACACTTTGTCTCGTCTTCGACAAAAAACAAACAAACAAACAAACAAAAAACTGGTGTTCTATGCTGGTCTATGTGTGTCAGTGTTTTACTCTTACTTACCACTAGGGGGTGGCTGAGGAGAGGGAATCACTTGAGGTCTTGTGGTTAATCCTAAAGATAGTGTAATTCCTTAGTTGCAATTGCGATTATAAATCAGTCTATACAAATAGAATTATATACAATCCACGTTTGTCAAAAAGTTCAGCTATAAAATGAGATAAAAAATAAATTTACAAATAGCGCCGAAGGGAAACGAAAATGGATAGCCCTGCCTATAATTTGTATGCATGATTGATGTCTTTAATCCTTCCCCTTTACCAAAAGTGTAAAGTTTAAAATTAGAAAACAAGTCATAATCAAATTAGCGTCGATTAACAGAGGTAATCAATAACTTTTATTTGGATGGGCATACATTCGGGGGTTTTATACACGGACATAAAAGAAAAAAAGAGTGCCGCAGCGTACAGTACCATAAAAAAGTTCACAGATTCATGCATGCTTAAGCCAGTGAAGAAGCTCCGGCTAGAAGGGTCTGATTGCGGCTGGAAGGACCTAGAAAGGACTGGCTTAGAGTATAGTGGCCGAGGGAAATGGCGCGGGGGCATGGGCGTAGGAACTATCCCCCCCTCTCATTTCTATCGTCTTTCTTCCTGCTGTCTCTTTGCCTCATTCTCGACAAGAGAGCCTTTTCATAGGCTACGCATGCTTTGGGTGATGTAGTAACAGCAGGATTACGTTTATTTATCAGTCCGCTTTAAGTTTATGATAGTATAGCTCACCTTTGCACTCGTATAACAAGTCTGCCTGCTTGATGTCCAAAGGACTTAAACCAATCCGCTGACCAAGCTGAACGACGGAAGGATCCTTGGCGATGATGGTGGTTGCGCCATTGCCAAACGCGGTAGACGAGTAGTGCATGACGGACAGGTAATCATAAGGAACCCCCAGGGAGTCCACCTGGGTTCTGTTGTACTTCCGGAAGTTGTGTTTCTTGTCTGAATAGGAAAGGAATCAAATGTGAAATTAATCTCTTTTTGTCCAGATTGGCGAAGAATTACGCCTTGTAAAAGTAATGTCTAGGAATGATGTTTCGCAAATTACAAATGAGTCGCTAATTTGCGCAAAACATATTAATGATAGTAAAAATGATTATCAAATTAGGAGCCTGGATCTTAGGTTAGAATTAGCTCCAAAACTGAGCCTAGAAAATGGATTTTAATTTAAGGGGTTTTTGTATATATAACCAGACAGTTAGTTCCACAGGGTTCCCGCCAAAATTAAATACCACTGGCCATGCAATTTTAGACGCGCTTGAAAACACTTCTGGTACTTATTCATTCCAAATGACACTCGTAATATTTATGTGTTGTATTAAGATATACTCATTGCACGTTTTAGCAAGCATTAACCTGAAAGGTAACTCCTACCTTCTGGTATATTCTTCCAAACAATTTCTACATGTGCATCTCTATCAGGTCGACTTTGTTCATGCCAGAATCCCATAGCGTGCCCTGCAGTGGTCAATATAGTGAATTAGAAAACAGTCCTAAGGAAGCACGCGCGCTGATTGGTTAAAAAGCCTGTTTGTATAACTCGATGGAGACACAGAACTAAGCGCGCGCTGTTGACGTAGTGATGGCGCGAGCAAAGAGAATTTACATTTTGATAATCACAGTTTACAAGTTGTTTTCCTTTTTCTCGTCGTGGTGTTTTCTAAAAGAAATAGAAAACATGTACTCCGTGTTTGTATCGAGTTATACAAACACTCGTGAAAGTTTGGGAGAACTCGAAAAAGCTGTGGAAACACTCGCCTGCGGCTCGTGTTCCCACAGCATTTCTCGTTCTCCCAAACTTCCACTCGTGTTTGTATAACTCGATACAAACACGGTACATGTTTTCTATTTCTTAAACACAATAAGGAATTTTTGATGTCCAAATTATAGCAAAACCTGGTATATTGCATCACCAGGATCATAATCTCTTGCCATTAATGTATATGTGTCGATTCAAAACTTTCCTTCTTTCTCGTTCAAATCACTTCATTGTTATTGACTTGACTTTGACTTCCAAGACGAACATATACTTTTTAAAGACACTGCAACTTAGCGAATCCTGAACTTGTTTTATTTCGTAATCATTTCTTATCATTGTTTATTTTCTTTTTGCAACCTTAATTGGAGTTTCCTGTTTTATCTTTGTAAGGACTTGTTAAGCTCCAATCAGAACGTTTTTACAGAGTTTAAAACATAGTTTCAAGCCGCTAAATTAATTATCTCAGATGATGTCCAAAATACCAACCAATCTCGTGAACAACGGTCCCTTGGCTCCAGCAACCGCTGGCCAGTGAAATCTGCTGCATTCCACCTTGCCGTCCAACATACGACCAGCATCTTGATTAGAGAAATCACGAGAAATAAATTAAAACACAACGGGTTAGGCTAAAGCATGGCATTGATTGAGAATCTCATTTAATTGGGTGTGATGTCCAGATTATTGCCTGACATCATGAAGTGTGGGATAAGATAAATGTAAAATGATTCTATACTGCGATCTGTTAATAATGACTTAATTTTCGTTTGAATAAACCCGAATCCTTTCTTTTTACTGAAAAATTAAGGTACAGTGTCACACCAAAGAAAGAGCTAGTCTTTTTACCGACATTTCCCTACCATTTCTAAATTCATAACCATCTTTCCCATCGTTCCCAGTTACAACCGCCACCCCCGGTTACGTTTACGTAGGGCGGAAAAAGGCCGGGCAGTGAAACGGACAGTCAGCTCTTGGCCCAGTGTGTGATGCAGACAAAGACTGGCACGAGCGCTCCGCCACCAGTAGCGTATTTGTAAAGGTCGTTTTGATATTTTTGTCCCACACTTCAATTCTATTTTGTCTGATGGGATATCACTCGTCGTAAGCTGCCCAAATCTGAGTGAAATAAGACCGTGTCTAATGCAGGAATGTCCCGCTTACCATGACCAAGTTGTGTTCCTCTTCTTCTTCCACGAGAACTCCACATTACTCCACTCTAAATTTTATATATGCTGAAGATCAATAGCTTTTTCTTAACATAACAAAAAATTAGCTGGATATTTTTGGATATAGGAGCGTTTCAGAACTTCAAAGTTTCCCTACTCTTGCCGACCGTTTGGTTGGATTGAAGACTGATTGATGTTTGAGAACATATTAAAAGTTTTGCTGGAAATATGGAAAGGCGCAAGACATAATCAGCAAAGTTACTGTAGAGCTTTCTTTGACCAATCCGAATAACTCGAACTCCACATTACACGTGCATTGATTTTGTTGTTTGAGTTCTCTAAACTGCTTGTCTAATTTGTTTTCCCAGTATAAAATTTCACTATGTTGAAGAAACAAACATGATGTTGATAGCCTTATAGCGTTGGCAAAAATTGTTGCCGCATCTCAGCACAAAAGATGGCGAAAAAATATTTTGTTAAGTTTTTGACACAGGCTCGGACTTGAAAGTGCTCTCGCTGGACTAAACAAGTTAGCTACTTGTACGCGTCAGACTTCCTAATTAAAACTTCACCACACTCGCATTGTTCTGAGAAACTCAAAATTAACAGGATACCAGAAAGAGATCTTTTTTTGCATAAACTTTATTCATAAGTCAAAATCTTACGGATTTACAGCGCGAAATATGAAGTCCTGTTTTCAACCCTGAAAAACGCACCTTTTCCCATCAGTGCCTTAGAACAAAAAATGCACCCAAAAATTTGCTGATTCACATAGAAGAGAGTTTCGTGTAACTTCTTTAGAAATCTTAGTTTGAGTGTAAGTAAGTGAAATCTCCTTGTTTAAGTAGACCCCAGTCTACTGCATCACACCTTTTCGCTGGGACCCGCTCGTTTTACCGCCCTAACATACAAGCGCCCTGGTTTATGTGTTTGTGCTCGTTTTCACAAAACATTATTTACCCGCTCCCTTTGAAAAACTCTATGTAGTTTTTCTCGGTTGTTCGTCTCACAAACTTCAAGCAAGAACTTTGCTCCCATTCCAGCATGGCACTGAGAATAACGGCTTTAGCGGTGGGATTCTCATCTAAAACAACAATGTGAACCGTTGTTTGTCAGCGATTTGTAACTAGAACAAAACAGAACAAAACAAACAAACGACAACAGAACGAAACGAAACAGAACAGAACAGAACCGTGAGAATAGAACTAGAACAGACAAGAACAAAACAAAACAAACAACCACAGAACGAAACAAACAAAACTGAAAACAAAATATCGAACAAAACAGACTTTAATCTTTAAACATTATTTGTACACGCTAAAAATTCATCAGGTACAATAAAATATCTAAGATCCTAAACCTAAAATTCTAATCCTAATATTATGTTAGCTTACAACGATAATCTGATTTCTGCGAATGCCTTGTGTTTAAAAATTATGATAGAAAGAGCGTTTAAACTGATTTAATGAATTAGACTCTCTAACGTTACAGGGTAAACTGTTCCAAGGTTCCAAGGGTAACTGTTGTAAGGTTATGGAACACATTATCTTGAGTCACGTCGCAAAAAACTTGGCCGCAAATAATATCCTGATTGACCACCAACATGGATTTAGACAGCGCTTCTCGTGTGAAACTCAACTTATTTCAGCAGTCAATGACTGGGCTAAATGCATTAACTCTCGTTCACAAACTGATGTAATTCTTCTCGACTTCAGTAAAGCCTTTGACTCTGTAGCTCATCAACATCTACTACTAAAACTTGATTATTATGGAATATGTGGAACGACTGCAGCATAGATTAAGGCCTTCTTAAGCAATCGCTCCCAAGTGGTGTCTGTAAATGGCAGTCACTCCAGTCCTCGACCTGTACCTTCTGGTGTACCCCAAGGCTCAGTATTGGGACCTGTTTTATTCTTATTATATATTAACGATAATAATATCTCCAAATGTTATCACCTAGGGATTACAAATAAGGTTGTACCATTTTCCTACCGTCAATTACCTCATGAATGATATTGTCATTGCCAATTCAGCCTCACCAAATATCTTGGAGTAACTATTTCTCATAATCTAAATTGGAATCAACACTGTGATAATATTTGTAGTAAGGCAAATAGTATGCTTGGTCTTCTAAGAAGGGTTCTGTCAGACTGTTCCCTGGATGTTAAATCTAAGGCATACACTACCCTTCTGCCTCCCCAACTAGAGTATGCTTGCTCAGTGTGGAACCCATATACGAAACGTAACATTCACCAAATCGAACTAGTTCAGCATAGAGCAGAAAGGTTTGTTTTTAGAGACCACTCAAATTTTAGACTTAGTCATGTTACTCCCATGTCAAAACAGCTTGACTGGGACACTCTTGAACAACGTAGGCTTTCGCACCAATTATCTATGTTTTACAAAATCCAACAAGGTTTGGTTTGTATCTCACTTCCATCTGAAGTATGTCCATTAACAAGGGCTTCTCGAGCCCCCAATCCATTTCCTTTTCCACACATTCAGACTAACTGTAATGCTTACTAATATTTGTTTTACCAAAGTTCAATAGTAGCCTGGTTTAATTTTCCTATACTTATGAATACTTTTCCCTTAACAAATAGCATAATGTCGACCCTAAATTCCATGATTAGGCTACCATAATGTTTAATTTTATGATATTGAATTTTTATGTAGATAAATCCTGTAGATACTTATTCCAAAAATTGAAATGTAAATAAGTTTTCTTCTTTTACATATATTTATTACGATTTTATTTACTTACCTATTTATTCATTTATTTATTTATCTCTTTAATGATGTATTTATTTAGTTTTTTCTCCTAGAATAGTGCATACTGTTTTAGGAGTATTCCCATTAAAGGATTGCACCGCTGTAACTAAAACTATTTTTCACGTAGTTAGTTTTCGGAAAGGGAACTACACACGAACAGTGAGACAACGCACAGAAACAGAAAAAGACGTTTAGATGTTGGAGTTTTAACCTGGCAAATATATAAGAAAATGTTTTTTCTTTCAATGACACAAGCATGCTACTGCAACAACAATACCGAAATAATTCCTCTGTGGTAAACTGAATGTATAATCACTACTGTTATAAAATTAGTGATCCCGGCTATAAGAACACAAAGACGAAGCTTTGGAAAAAGCTACCCATCATAAACCATTTCGAGCAGTCGTAAAAACTTTTGGCGTCGCGATTTCCTTTGATAAACACGGATGAGAAACAACGGCTACAGAAGATCAACTTATTATAATGTTCTTAACTAAAGGGCGGGCTAGCAATCTAATTTCCTCCATGAATCAGTATAACAATAAAGAAGATTTTCTTTTATTATATAGATGTACAACTAAATCTTCACTTTTGAATTTGAAAGTGGGTATGTTATTCTTGAATCAATGCAGATTAACTCTTCGTGAGAAAGCAAGAGAAACAGAAGGGTCAAGAGCTAGAAGAACTTGATGATCCCTAATTAACACGTGCTGCAAGGTTTACTTGTATTTTGTCAGCTGCCTATGATACAAATTATTCTTAATCTATCGTGTTTATCGAAAACCTCCGTAGTGCATAAAGATGGTGACCGGTACATTAACCCATAATTCTTTGCACACGGCCGAACTTAACAATTGGGGCATTTACCCATAGCTCTTAGCAAACGCTCATAAAAGCGTTCAGAAAATTTTTTAAATCTTTAAACCTATGCACAATGTCGTTAGCAAAGGCACAGATATTGCAGAAATATGAGCTGTGTAAGGTTCGCATGTGTACAACCACCATTTTTTTCCCACAGGGGATTGGACACTATCTGATACTCAATATAAAAGACTGCCGGGGACTATGACCGTGGTTAAATGATAGTAAATGTACCTAGTTCACTTGATATGTTGTAT
Organism: Catalaphyllia jardinei; assembly: GCA_022496165.2. Classification (NCBI taxonomy): domain Eukaryota; kingdom Metazoa; phylum Cnidaria; class Anthozoa; order Scleractinia; family Caryophylliidae; genus Catalaphyllia; species Catalaphyllia jardinei. The sequence continues at coordinate 19,406,787 of CM042749.1, forward strand.
GGAACCACGTTCGGGACCCATAGTAGGTTCTTGTTATTTGTTATGCCTCTAGCGCCCAAGACCGGGGCGGTTGGATCTCCAAACAGCTCAAGGGCCATTTCCTGATTAAGGGACAGCTTGATATCACCTTCATGAAGCGATTTCTCGACATTTCCTGTTTTTAAAAAAAACAAATTTTGATAATCTTAATGTTAGGATCGGTCCAAAAAGGGTTATCAGGTTGTGTCGTGCGTAGGTAATAAAGCGAAAGCTCCTAAAGGTGACCAGGCAACTTGCATGATGGATTTCCGAACTTCATCCCGAGGAACGTATGAAAGGAAACTGGAATTGGGCGAGAAACGTTTTTTGCTGTTTTCTGAAAGAAAGCGATTTGAAACGTCCAGGCTGTACGAAAAAGAGAACAGAAATTTCCCTTTGAACGAAAATTTTAGAATTAATTCCGATTGATGGTACATCTTTATGTTTGGAATAAACTAGTTGAGCTAACTTCTCATGTTTAGAATAAATAATGCTTGGCAGGGGCGCTCCCACAAATAACTTATTGTACCAAAGGTGTAATTGAAAATGGAAGGAAGAAACAAGAACAACAACAGCAGCAAAATGAAACAACCTGGTGGAACGTTCCTTACAGAATCAGAGAAAACTGCACAATGAACTCAACATGACCTTTGCCCAGAGAGTTTAGCCAATAGATATTATCTTTTTTCCAATCCCTGAACAAAGTGGAATAGAGAATAGAAGTTTGTTTCTTAGGAAGGAGGAAAACATGAGTTCGGGGAGGAACGTTAACAGAATAACACGGGGAAAAAAGGACTTAATTAACATATGGCAGCATACAAGCTGGAATCTAACCAGCAACCAAAATGGTAGGGTACCGAACGCTTGGTGATTTAACTAGGCCATTCCTGCTCGCGATACGTAACCAAAAAAACCGAGAGCGAAAAAATTAGACTGAAAATGAGAGGTGCCACTAAAGTGTCAGAATTTTACAGCCCTGCTTTCTTGAAAAGCCTGTCCTCCCCGACAGAGGATGAGAGGGTTCATATACGCTTACCTTCCTCCGGGAACTGAAAGGTGGAACGAGGAATGGTATAAATTACAAAAATAAGAAACACAAAGCGAGCCATTTCACTAGCTTGGATATTGTGGAAAAAAGCAATGATGCACCCAACTCTTAAGCTGAAGCTGCGCAAACATCTCAACTTAACTTGTCAATATCTCTTTGTGTTAATTAAAAGGAAATTGTTTTCTTTTCTCAGAAAGCAAAGATTTAACACAAAGCGCATTAAAGTTGTATTTGTTCAGTTTGCTTCTTTTTCTACTTTTTCTTTGCGCGGTTTAACCTCAGTGCAGCATATATGCGCAGAACTAAAACAATAAGGGCCCATCAAGTGTGATTGAAATGAAAACAAACGATTCTCTAAGATGCGAATAATATTTGAATATTTCTTGATGTAAACTCTCTCTCCCTCTCTCTCGTTTTTAGAATGGTCCTTATTAATATTATAACACATTCTTTGGTTAGAGATGATTCATATTGTTAAGGTGTAAACAAGAATTCAATTTTGCGAAAAAAAGAATGGCATTTCACACAACGAAACTGTTTGTCCAGATGACCAGGTGTGGAATGGTAACTTAATGCAAGGTTTATTATTATCTCTTTAGTATTTTTCTATCTTTGTAAAGTGTTATTTTTAGGTTTCCTTCAATTTAAGGGTAATTTTGTCGATGGTAGCAGTAACTCAATGTTATAAGATATATTTTTAGCAGATGAAGAGCCACTTTGTGGAAATGCTGAATAAAGCCATTATTATTATTATTATTATTACTATCATTATTAACTCAAAATACTGTGAGGTATTCTTTAAGTTTGCATTGAATGAACAGTGCACTGCTGACCCGAGACCGCTGATTAGCTTACAGAAAGGCCAGAGAAATTTACGACACTGTCCCTGATATAATCATATCATACTTTTCGATCAATGAACAAGCGTTATCTGCTTTGAAGGTCGTTTGCGTGAATGGGGTTTGCTTAAATGAGCCCTGTTGATTGTTAAGAGACCTCCCAGTTTTGAAACGTCGCAATGACAATAACAAAGAGAATTGAGACCAATCAACGAAAACACATATTAAATTAATCAATGACACAGGTTAACCACCGTGAAACCAGAAGAACAACACAGTAACTTGAAACAAACATTTCCTAACAACTAATTGACGGATTCCTTGCATGTCACGGTTTAATAATTTGTACACGTGAAGTTACAGTTAATAACGTGACTACGTCCTCGCTGAGTTTCTTCCCATTGAAATATTTTGGTCAATACAAATGGATACCGGTAGAATTTAGCATTCAGTGAACGGGTGGTAAGTGTTTTTTAGGTTAAGAATTTTCGCTCATCTACTCAAGAAATTCTGCATGCTATTTTGTCAAATTTAGTGGTTTTGCAATTTATTTATGATTTAGTCCTTTATAACTATATACAGCTATATTTATGTTTTCTGAATGCTGTTAACATTGGTAAAGAGAAGGAATATTTAATAACCAAGGGTTCAATATTTTTTTATTAGGTGGTATAACTTCCACATTAAAAAAAAAGCACTCAGGTTTTGGATATTTCAATCATTCGCAGCCTACGGTTGTAAGAAACGTGTATTGTTGAATATGCACTGAGTTGTGTTAATTCCTACGGCAAACTCAGGAAGTTATCGCCAACTTTCTGTACTGATAATCTCTTGAATTTTCAAAGCATTGGTCATCCAAAAATATATTTAAGTTTTTAACATGCCTTTATTGCTTGTATGACTGACTATTGAATTAAGGCGTTTTATGTTTTGCTATAGTCTATGTGTATGCTGAAACTCCAATTTCATACATGCATTTTATCGAAATTTGTCCGGTTTTTTAGTTATCTATCTAATAAGCCCGTGAAGTTAATTAATTAATGACTACCAGTCAACTGACAGATAGGGTTCCAAAGTTGTTACATAAGCACGCCTGAGAATTTATCTTTCTTTTTTTCTTTTTTAGCATATCTCACTCAGTCATAAAAGAAGCAATATACAAAAAAATAAAACGTCTGTTGGAATTGTACCTTATTGGTAATTTAGTAATTTTTGCCACTGTTTATTCTAAGCACTTTGAGGTTTAACCTCCGCTAGGAACTACCTAGCAATGGTAAGAAGCTTCGGAGCGTATCAATATTAATGATTCAACGTGGTTTATCATCCTGCATGCGCTTTCTGCAGCCTGTCTATTAATGAATGGTACTGATTAGGTACACTGTTTAAACCCCGCTGTTTTGAAGTATGTTACTCTTAGATCCTATGATGCTCCCATGTGCAAGATATACGAAGACTTAGGGCCGTTATTTCAAAAATGCATACTTAACTGAATTTGCTTGCAATATATTACCTTGTACGTTTAGTCTTTGTTTTTGTTTTGTTTTCTTTTGAATGTCTAAAGCAAAAGCAAAAAGTACTTTACCAGAAGATCGGAATACCCCAATGCCAATGGTGTCTCTACTATCTTGTAATTCAGTTTGTCTTAATTAATCTGCGAGTAGATCGTTTTAACTCATGGAATAAAATGGACGGTACCGCAGCAAGTATTTTTTTTACAAGATTCAGGCTTGATTTTACTTATAACCAAATCATTATCATAATACTGAGAGGAACATCTACAAACATATCTGGAACCTTGCTAAAACCTAACTTGGTGATGCTTTGAGGCCGCTTGCATTTTTGCGAACAAAATTAAGTTAATTGATTATTTTTAAGGTGGATTTAATGGGAAATGCTGTAACTAAATTTGCAAATCCTAATCCCGAAAAGTTACCAAATTACCAGTTCAGTCCATGCTGCTGTTTAAAATTGTGCTAAGCAACATGTAGGATGGAACTTTATCAAAATGAGGCTTAATTGCGATAATATTAAAGTTAGGGTAAGAGTGAGGTACCAAAAGTAAGCGAAATACTAGCTCCGGACTTAATAAGTGGCCTTCAGATGTCAATATTTTTGCCAGCTGGGCACAATATGATGACATACGAAAAGACCGTAACAGAAATCCGTTATCATTTAAACTTAAAATTGGTAAATCCGTTAACTTTGTGTTGAGGTAGCTGTGCATATGAACTCCCTTGCAGGGCAGCTGAGGCAAGTAGCCCTTTGAAAGCACTAAGAAATTTCCCTTTCCCACTCCCCAGCGATTTCTTTGATACCTAATGTATTTTTGTCCAATGCATAATTATTCTAGGGGCAGTAAAGAAAAAACAATTGATCGCAGCATCCAAAACATGGCGTCGTGTGTCGTGGTCGCTTTTAGGCGGCAAAGTTCTGTACATAGAGCCAAAAAAAAAATCTATAAAGAGTCAGTTAAAATGTTAAGGAATAAACCTGAGGACGACTCGACTGATGTTTAACAGGGCGATGACTTAGAAGCAATGATATGGCCCTTCGTGTTACAAGATGGTCGGAATCAAAGGTCTTCCTAAAGATAAGTTAATCAAAACCGCGCTGCGGAACACTGTGGAGCTTAAAATGGACTTTCGCGTCAGCGGTCATGGAACTATCGCTACATCAACTGAATGTTTGGCTTTTTAAATTAGCATTCTCTTCTGGAAGAATTGTTTCGCTGTTGTTTATATAAATTTTTCAGCTGACATGTTTGTTCTTATGTTCAACAACACGCATTTGGATAACACAAATTTTCTTTGGGAGCACAATCATATTCAACTCGTGTTTTTCATGTCGTTCAATTATTTATAATTAAGTGAAGCTCACTGAATTTGCACTTTCCTTTTGAAACCGCTCGTTAGTTATCTGCCGTTATGAGCACAATAAATCTGATTAAAAATGTTTCGGTCTGCATGAAAACGTGATTGTCTACAGGATTCTTATTATCATTAACTTCGTGAGCTATTTTTTTAAAAAGCTCACTTCACGGCGAGTCTGATCATCCATAAATAAATCAAAGCTGTCTGATTTCAGTTTTCTAAATGTGATAGTAATTCTCCTTAGTTTTTCTTTTAGTGAAATAGTAAGGCAGACCTCGAAAAATATAATCTTATTAGAGATTTGTACAGGCCAGAGTTGAATGCAACCTAGGCAATTCGAATTCATAACGAAGATCCCCAAATTAAAAAAAAAAATACTTCTTTACTTGGCTTGTACTTTCATGTCTGATAGCGCATAACGGGAAAGAATTCACTTCTTTACTGACCAGACTAAACAGTAGACTAAACAGCACGAAACAAATTACGTATGTAAATATCTGAAACGCATACTCAAAAACTGAGGTTGAGCCATGAAATGATAGCATCTTCTCAGTGTATCATTCTCAGCCTCTTTCTCTTTTCTGAAGATTTTTTTCTTGGTTTTAAACTGATTGCTTTTCTGACTGCCAAGTTAATGTTTCAGTCACAAGTCATAATCATATATTTTTCTTTCGTATACTCCATAAGTCATCTTCCATCAAGAAAGAAAATTGCCTCCATGCAGAAAAACGTTTCACGAATAAATTAAATTGTTATTACTGAATTAATCTTTGATTGAAGAAAATTCATATTTTGGCGAGCAAAAATGAATATTTATCAGCAAAATAAAATCAATATGAATTTCGAGGGTCCGCCACAGTGTGTGACTTGTGGCGGTTTTTCCTGCCCCACCTTTGCTGAAAATAACATTAAATGCCGTTTTTGATAAACTTAGTTGCGACAAATAAACGCTACGCCAGTGGCCATATTAATGCCAGAACAGTGAATGTGAATTGTTTGTCGATCTTGCTAATCAGGCTTTAGCGAACGAAGGCGACGAGTCCAGTCCCCAGTCCCATTCGGAGTGTAAAAATTAATCGAGAACGAGACAAAATGAATATTTATCACCAAAAAATTAAAGGATCACTATTTATTTTGCTAAAGCCAAACAAAATTGACATAGATATTTGTGAGAATATGAAATCGCTGTTAATAATAGACTAACCCATTTGCTGTGTGTTGTTTAAATCCCTGCCCCTTTCCCCTGCTGCAAGATTTTTCAAAAACTTAAACGGGAAAAAATATTGTCAGAGACTACTGATGCTAATGAAACCACATAACCGCATAGATAATGCTATTCATTTTTGATGATCAATCTCTTGATATTTAATTTGCATCCTATACCATTTTTATGTTTCGTTTTGTAGGTTCGGTTGCAGTGACTAGTCCTAGATGATGCTCCAAGCAATTTTCCTGGCTTTTTCCCTCTGCTCTCTAGCTCCTGGCACAGCAACACAAACGGATGAAGATATTAAAGGGTAAGTTTATTGTCTCAGCATCTTTATCCCAAATCGCGTAATAACAGCAAGACAGATGCATTGATCGATGTAGCGATTATTGCAAATGGTTTAACAGTTTCGCGTTATTTCATTGTTGAACTGGCTGCTAATCAGTGTGTTACATTCTGGTACAATTATACGTCAGGTCCAACAGCGGTTCTGTTCTGTTTGGCAGTTTCTCATCCTGACCCTTATTTTGAGCAAATTTAAGTATTGCTGTTGTCATTCAAAGTCCGTTAGAGCAGAAAAGCCTTTCTTACTCGTTGACAAGCTGACCCAGCTGTGCATGCTGAACGGAAGTGTCTAAAAATTCAAACTACTGATTTGGCATTTGCTTCTTTCGTATGTTCTGGGTTCCTTGTTTCTTTGCTTGGTGTTTTATACAAAAGTCAAGAAGTGTTTAAAAGCAATGCGCTTACAAGGCTGAAGACTGACGTATACATTTTCAGTTGTTAGCACGAAATTTGTGGAAACTGAATTCACTTGTTATGGTTGTATAGACCGTTGATCTTTATTTTAACCATTTGTTCCTACTGGTACCAAATTAGGCATGCAGTAGAAGAAGCGAGAACCAAAAATGCCACAGCGACTTTGAATATGTTGTTGACGAATTATGACAAGCGTCTGCGGCCAAAATTTGGAGGTAAACCCAGTAACCTTATCTTTTAATGATTTATTTATATTTCAAGGTTTCAAATTACATACTCCTTTGAACAATTGAACTTTATTGAGTTTCCGTTGTAATGACACACATATATAAAGATTAGGCCTTTGATAAATACCCATCAACCTTCTTCCCAAGATGAGATATTTAAGGTCGGTCATGTGTCATGTCTCGCCACATGACGTTATCAAGTCCGTCATCTTCAATCCGCCATCTTGGATTTCATTGTTACGTTAATTGATGAAAAGCATATGACAATGAAATGTAAAAGGTAATAATTCAATTCTGGTTAAGAAAACTGAAAAATATTCAGTGAAAACAAAAAGTTTGGCTCAGCTTTGATTAAAGAAGAAGGTACTATGGCAACGAAAATTGACGCGGAAAAGCAGTTGATACATGCAACTTTCGGTGATAGCTATGAACAGTACCAGAGGAGGTTGGACACAGCCCGAAATGCGCCGTGGGTAAATAGTTTAATACGCTTCAGTTTACGCCAGCTCTCGTGGCGTTCGGATCTCTGGCCAGGCGACCGAAGATGCGTTTGAAGCGGAATTTCGCTCATATTTTCGATATAAATGCTGGACATCGAACGTTCTTCTGCCCCACAATTCTTTGGATTACCTTACCTACACATGATGATCGATGAAGACAACAAAATCGTGTTTTTTTCTGGTCGAGTCCCAGAGTAAAGATGAGCCCACGCGAGATAGATCAATCAATCGAGATCCTACAAACTGCAACTATTTCCTCTACATATCCTGTCACTTTGTAACGTATGGCAACACTTTAATACCTGTGCTTCCAGAGTAATGCAGGTTTACGCTTCTCATCCAATTGCCTTGAATAAATCGCGACTGAATATTTGCGCTCACGTAAGCTTGAGGCAAATTACTTATTTACTTCAGGCTGTATTTGACTATACGATTATGGCTCAAAAGTTCTACTTTATTTTTTACATTGAACTCAAGAGACACTGTTTATGCACTGTGCCAAAATGTCATATATGTATTATTGCCTGAGATTTGGTTATTATCAACAGAAGTTAGTAACATTAAGAAGGTCTTTGCGAGGGGTTTACTAGTAAAGATCTGTTTGCAAGTAAAGATCATTTTTTTACAGTAATATCATAGTTCTTAGTGCGTAAGCTTTTGCAATACTGTACCTAAATCTGGTCATGGAAACCTTACATGTACATGCATCTCTTAATTATGTGAGGTAGTACAAAATTTTAGGTATACACTTTGCCTTGGATTATTTACATTGTTGTAACCTGACATATTCCCCGCCACTCAAAAAACTGCAAAGTCAATCAAGCAAGTTACAAAAAGTCGAGGTGACCAGATCGATGGGCATATAACTTGGGGGGAGCGGGGGGGGGGGGGGGTTGCCGGGGTATGACAAGAGTAATTTGTATGTTTTATTAAATGTAGTTAAGCTTGAGACTCTGGCAGCCTCTGGCAGTCAAACAGCCCAGATTTGAAAACATTGTCTTTAATGTTGAAAACAAGTTGAGACTAGGCTGCCATACCACACAAATGTTTTAAAGTGGGCACTAACTAAATAAAAACCTTGATCTGTCCTTGGAGAGAATAGAACATGAAGTAAAATTTGGCTGATAAATTCTAAGCAATCAGTGACCAGCATGCTCATATTCAAGCCCAAATATATATATAGAAAAAAGACATTAGGTCTATCACTTTACCTGTATTTCAGGACTCTAAATTGATTTTTGTGTCTAGCTGTGCCTAAGAAATTATAACCTTTCAAATCCAATGTTTTACAACTACTGACTGTGAACTGGATTCCCATTGTCTTTGCTTCTTGGTATAATTAAAAGTCAATTAATGGACTCAGGACAGAATAGTCACCATGATGATAAATAGTTTTAAGATTTTTACAGTGTGAAAAAAAACTTGAGATGACTATTATTAAGTGCTTATCTGTGGTCTTGATTGCCTTGACAAATTGGGCTGGACTTAAGGACAACATCCATCACCATTCAGTAATTTTGAGCAGCCAGACAAGTAATGATTTTGAACCTGGGCTTCTACCAATATGAGGTGCAGTACATGTAGCTACTTAACACATGCACAGGCACAAAACATATGGTAACAAACAAATAGCTTCACATTATAGAAACAACAATCCAGAGCACTCTTTATTTGAAATATGTTATCAACATTTATCTTACAGCCTGTAACTGGCAGTCAAGAAATGGATCATAGAATATTACATTAAACTACCTTATATGCTAATAATTTCGAGAGAATCTTTCCAAAACATGAAAGTAAATTGATATTGGAAGCTGTTTCCTTCTCATAAAGAGAAGCTCATCAACCATACTCAAAGCTACATTGTAGAGACAGCATATGAATAGGGGCTGTCTCTTTTCATAGCCATTCCACAGCTCCTGGTTACAACACTGGTTATGAATTAATATCCAACTGGAAATCAGCTCTTAATCAATTGTGTATACTCTGTTCCCTGATGAAAACAAGATTTTCAAAGAAACATTATCCTATGCGTGCAAGAACTATTAAATAATAACACAGAAACAACAAAGGAATTGCTTCAACAACAGGATAATTTGTTTTTAATTTTCCCTCATAATAAAGAGGCAACTGTTGAACCCTGAATAACGTTAACCTGTAAAAATACAGTCTACCAGGCAACAGACATAAAAAATTAAAACATCAATGCAACCTAACAACTGTAAGGAAAATAAAGCGAGTTAAAAGGATACAAACACCACGAAAACAACTAGGTTTTCCTTAGTGTTTGGCGATCGTGCTGTCTTATTTACCCGTCAAAAAGTTTCAAACTTCAGACGAATACATGTATACAGATGTATAGCAGGAAAACGGTAAGAGGTGCGACGTCTTAAAAACAAACTATAACTATTCTTGGTTGAAAGCTCCATTGGTTCGGAACAAGAAATAATTGATTATATGATTTTACCTGGAAAAATGAAGAAAAGTAGTTAAATTTGCTTTATTTTTAAACCAGGAGATTACGCCGGGACTGCAGGCACAATTTCGCGGGAAGGGCAAATAGTGGCAAAAATTCAACAACTTCAGCATCGTATAATTCACTAACCAGAGGGCCGCTTAGGGGCGCCTGATCATTTTCTATTAGGAAATTAACTTACTTTGGAATGGATATTAAGTTAAAAGTCTGACAAGTTTGGGTTTGGAGAGAAATCGATAAAATGTAACAACTCAAATTTCACGAAGCTTAACGAAGGCCGACAGTGAAGCACCGAAGTCGAGTCCTAACTTGTCTTAGAAATTAAGTTTAGAGTCAAAAAGTTTCCAGCAACTAGCCCAGTACCAACTCGAACTTGTCCTGTGGGTTTGAGATCGCAAACTTTAAAAAAAGTTGGCAAAAATGATCAATATTGATACTCACTTCTTCCCAGAAGCCCGCCATGTTGATTTCACGGTAAAAGAGCGTTCGTGATTCGCTAATACGACCAACCATGATGCCTTTTAGTCTGTGTCCAACCTCCTCTGGAACAGCACTGGCTACTGAACGTCTCAGTGCCTTGCGTCTTTTGACATCCTGACAAGGGGTAGCAGGTCCGGGGTATTTCTTGCCCCACATTCCTGGTATTGTGTCATATTAGATCGTCCACACATCAAAAACGTTTTTTTTTTTACTCTCCAGGAAGACCAGTCACCGTGTATATCGACGTATACATCGTAGATATAGGAGAAATTTCTGTCACCAACATGGTAAGGCTGTATATACTCTTGGTTTCATGAGCTTTACAGACAAAATACACGTATGTGTATGCGTACACGTGTGTATGTGGTTGTGTTATATCTGACCCAAATTATTTCATTAGATAAATTACCTAAGTATAGCTGCCCTTTTTTTCTAACCCCTATGGTTATTTGGGGCAGCTAGTACTCTCCTATATTTTTGTTAAAATTTTTATTGCTTATAAATAGTGTATTATTTTGGGTACAAATAAAGATGCTGTTGTTGTTGTTGTATTAATCATAAAAATTACAATTTCCACGATTGTCATTGGTTTAAAAAACTCCTTTTGCCACAAATTCAATTGCAAAGTTGTTACGGACAGTTCAATAAGCTTATCACATTTAAAGTTGTAGTTTAAGTCAACCAATCGCATTCAAAGTTGTAATTTAAATCAATCAAGGTCACAACCTAGGTTTCAATCACCGACAATTTAAGCGTCCTTTGTCAGTCTTTTAATGCAAACTTTTCCTTTCTTTTCTTCTTCTTTTCTTTTTTTTCTATTCTTCTTTTCTCAAATTGTAATCTCTATGATTAATGGAAATAAAACTTCGTGTCGTCCAATTCGGTCTGTAATCGTACTTGTGATAAACAAATCGGACTCCTGCTGTGCGGTCGTCCGATTTTATTCTCACTCGCATGAATACAAACCGAATTGGACGACACAAAGTTTTATTACCAATTAATTATTATGAAAACACTAGTGAAATATCAGGTGAGCTTTCGCGCGTAAATATGATATCTTCACACGTGAAAAGATCATCTTTGCTATGGTTGAATAATTTCTTAAAAGGTACTTAGATGTGTTCCTGTATGATAGAAACATCATCGGTTCTTCCTCAGAACTCTTCAGTTATCTTTAGAAATCGTAGGAAATTGTTCGCAAAATGTTGGCCGCCATCTTGCTTGACGCCGTCGTCACCGCCGTCGACGTGCGTACCCACCAGCAATACCGCTGAGAAAATTAATTCATGGGTTTCCTTTTCTTTCCTACCTGGGTATGGGGCTGTGCTTGGCAGCCCTTCGGGCCGCCGGAGCTCCGCTGTTATTAACATTTTGCTCCTCCTTCGCCCCATCTCTTTCCACATCATCCTGCTCCTATTTCTCTTTCTCATACTTTTTCCTCTCCTTAGCTTTCTTCCATTGCTTCTTCTCGTAAAACGTCTCCTTCATTTTTCGAATACCCTTTCCTGCTTCCCCCCTCTCTTGATTCAATACAGCAGGCCTTGTTTGGTAGCTCAAGTTTTTCCCTCTTCTCTCACCTATTAAGTAATCACCGGCAAAGAAACATAAACGGTTCTTTTCCAACCTTTTATGTTTATTTATTGCACCTAGGATTACAGGATGACAATATATCTGCGGCAGACTTGGGAGGATCCTCGGCTTAGGTTTAATGGGCTAAACCAGATTGTTGCACAGGGAGACATATTGGATAAAATTTGGATTCCAGATACATACTTCAACAGTGAAAAGAAATCAAGCTTCCACGAAGTTACCAAGAAAAACTATGTGCTGATATTTTTACCAAATGGAACAGTTTTCTTTAGCATAAGGTAAGCCATGCTAACCAATGGACAGAAAGCAACTAGCCTGTTAGAAAACAGAGCCGTTAACACCCGTCTTGTCCAGCTAATATGTCAACTGTTTTTATGGATGCTCCGACGAAGGGCTAACGCCCGAAAGGTTAGCTTCCAAATCTCCTTACGGTGATAAATTCACATTATTAACCCAGTTGATAACACCAAATTATCATAATAAGGAAGACCTATTTCAGCCACGAATGTCGGGTTTTTAAGATAGATTGCATTAATTTTTCTAATAAAGGAAATTATGGGCATGAAGGTTTTAGCACGAATTCTCACAACTTCGTTTCTTAGTTTTTCCTTAGTTTCAGGTTCGATTAAAAAGATACATCAAACACTCAAGGCAGTGTTTGAACACATTTCTAAACACTTTGAAGTTCATCAAAAACACTCCGCTACGGGTCGTATTTTCAATTTTCTTCTCGCTGTTTAGAAATGTGGTTAAACACGTTCTTTAGTTTTGATGAATTACTTCCATGTTTTTAGGATTTCATTGACAGGTGTCTGCCGCATGAATCTACGCAAGTATCCTATGGACACTCAGAAATGTGTGCTGAACATTATGAGCTGTAAGTTATTGTTATATTGGGAGCATAAAACAAATTGGTTTATATGCAATTATGGCTTCAAACTACCTGAGAAAAAAGAATTTCAAAATATATAATATAAGGATTAACGGCAGAATGGCAATTTTACTAAGACAAGGTAATGTATTTGTAGATCTGATTCCTTTCTTAGTTTTCATTTTGGAGGTATTAACGAATTTTATGCTATTATCAGATTCCTATTCGGAAACCGATGCCAAGTACACCTGGAAGCGAGGTCACGTGAGTTCCGTAGAAACGTCCACAGATATCTCCCTTCCACAAATGGATCTAGTCGGTATCGAAGCATCTAAAACAACTAATACCTACTCCGTAGGTAAATACTGACAATCGGAACGCTTTTTTCAGGAAGATAATAGTAAAAGAGGAAACAACTGTTGGTCGATAATTAATATTGGCTGTTACTTGGATGACATTCAGCTTCAAAAAGAAAAGAAGACAAAAAAACCCAAAGTATCCAGGCAAAACTAAACGCATTTTAGTCAGTTATTTCAAAATTTCATTTACTTTTCAAAAATCAGAATTCTAATTCAATTACTGTTGAATTAAATCATCAAACATTGCTCTCAAATGGTGAATTAGGAATAAATTGGCTACCAATGGCTACTTGCCTTACTGGTCCGTTTGTAAGTTTAAGGATACTTTTCTCTTCGACTTTATGGCACAGGTGATAAGCGCTTTCTCCATAAATGGAGCGGGAAAAAGCTCGGTCCGTAACTTACAATACCTTCCTCAAACTCCGTTAGGAAGAAGTACTTGCACAAAGATGTAAGCATGCCATTTTTTATGCTCTTCAATTAAGACTGACTTTTCATCTATCAATTGTTTAGGGAACTTTTCAAGACTTAGTTTGATGTTTACGTTCAAAAGGAGACTAAGTCTATTTATAACGGAGACGTACATCCCCTCCATCATGATCGTGGCCTTGTCTTGGGTTTCCTTTTGGATCAATTACAAAGCAGCACCGGCAAGAGTGGCCCTCTGCATCACTACGGTCAGGCTCGTTTATACGAATTAATGCACGATTAAGATCCTGTTTCTCCTGCCATCTACGTTAGAGGTTGCTTGCTACAATCCTGATTAAAGGTCGCGGGATACTCTGCACTTGATCTTTCTGTCTAGCCCGTCCGTCTCCAAAACCAATGATGATGTCGATTCATTCGAAATAGACCAACTATTCCAACATTACTTTGGGTGGGAGAGGAATAATGTCTTTTCACTTCAAAATAATGCCCCACCACTTGGCATTTGGTCAAGTGTCCTACGGACTTTTGGCCAGGATTGTTTGTGTAGCTTAACGCATCGACCTTCATAAACAAACAAACGGTACAGGTCAGAGTGGAAAACATGCTCTATTTCATACCAAAATGGTCAGCATTTACCTCCAATTTTAGACTACAGTTAACTCTCTAATAAGCGACCACCCTTGGTGCAAAACAAAGTGGTCGCTTAGGGGGAGGTGGTCGTTACGGGAAAAATCGACAAATAAACGCAATGCTGGATTGACTGATCAATTACAAAATTATATTACCTTATTAGCTA
>CM042749.1:19426255-19427293 GCA_022496165.2 Catalaphyllia jardinei
CGAAACCGAAGCGAAACGGGAAGCCATTTTGTTTTTCTTCGGCTGCTCGGAGGTGAATAGTACTTGGCTAATTATCTTCGAGCTAGCCAATCAGCGCACACGAAAAGTTTTATTCACTTGTGTGATATATACTAATCCATTTTATTATGCCCATGTAAAACGTTATTCTTTCAGCAGGTTCTTACCATGATCACGTTGACAGCAGCAGTGCGGAATTCCCTGCCACGAGTGACATACACAAAGTACAGTGACTGGATATTGATGTTGTGCCTCGTGTATGTGTTTGGCGCATTAGTAGAGTTCGCTGCAATTAACTTCCACGAAAGCTTAGAAGCAAGAAGGCGAGAGAAACGTAACACCACTCTGAAATCTATCGACGTAGAGCGCGGGGTATGGTACCCAGACGTTTTTTGTATGCATAATATTTTTACAGATTATATGACTTTGTAGTACTAGTGTGGAAGGAAATACCTTGTCTAAAGTACTAGACTTTTCTAGGTAATTTTATTGTTTTTAAGACAAAATTATTTTTGACGCTTCAAATTGCTATTATCTTTTCTGCGTATTCCATCGTGCCATTACTCAAAACTACCAGCCTTTAGGTCGATTTTTGCTTATGGTCTGATTTACCTTGATGGCTTAAGGGATGAATTGGACACAGAAATCTCAGTGTTTCTCAGGGTCTTTTGGAAATAACTCGACTATAAGCATAGAAAATGTTTTGCTAAGGAGGTTTAGATTTAAACTCAAGAAAATTTCGTGGGCATAGATTGATAATGAAATAGCTTTTTTTGTATAATACATAGAAACGTACTTTGTTTTAGTCCACACTCAGAAAAACAAAATCGCCAATTATTTTAGCAAAGAGTACAGTGGTAAACAAGAGACTTCGATTTGTCGATAATTGATCAGAAATATAGAACTGGTTCTTTAGATTAAAAGCACATGAACGGCTGCGTATAGCTAGTACTGTATTTTATATCTTTAGTGGCATTTTATCATTTCAGAGTGATGCTGGGTACAAAAGTCAAAAGGAAA
>CM042749.1:19432633-19442633 GCA_022496165.2 Catalaphyllia jardinei
CCACCGTTCCATCCTGCTGCTGGCTTTTTATATATATATATATATATATATAAATGTGTTATCGACTTTCTTGTTTTAAAATTCAGAGTTTCAGAATTGGAGTCAACTTCATGATTTCTCGATTTATATCGCTTGAGGATAACGAAGATCCGAAGCCGGTCAATGAAGGATTCCCTTTGTTCCTTTTAATCAGCATTAACTTACTTTCGGTCGGTTCTCCTTAAAAACATCGCAAAGAGCCGAGCAAACACTTTCCTTTGTCCAGCAACAAACTTTTTGATGATAGAATTCCGTAGGCGTTTACGGAAAATACGATATAGTTCCCATATTGACAATTTGGAGACCGACTCGTGTTTATACGCGCAAATTGGGTTGTTAGTAAGAAAACGCGTCCCTATCATAAACCTTTGATGCCTCATTAAACAAATTATTTGCCTATTGTGGCACGGCGGTGAATGCCTAATATGGCGAAATTAGATATGTCTAATCGCGGAATTGGCATTTTGTTCCTGTCTAAATTAGTCAGCCTTTCGAGGGCAAGTTATCGAAAATCTCACTACTATCTAAAATACACGTCAAATTCCATTTCAAGATCACGAACTTTTAAAACCTGTCCTGTTTTCTTCCAAAAAGCCTCCTCTTGAGATGCGCTAATTTCTTGTGCCACCCGCGAATATGCTTGGAAGTCAATTGACGGACAGGAAGGTTTAACCGCTTCTTATTGACTTTCTTTCAATTTTTCAAACCCTACATTAACATCCGCATATCAGTGTACGATTAATAAACCAACTTAATGAGTAAATGCATTAATTTTTGTTCTTATAAACGACGCGAACTCTGTAGCGTACACTCAATACGATCAGCATAGACATTAGAACAACATTGCTGACTTCGACAAGAAAAGTTATAGGCCTACGATGAAGAAAACGAGTCTAAGAGTAACTGTTTGCTTAGTTTTGTTTGTTCTAACTTTAAATTTTTTAAGTTCTGTCAAAACAGTTAGTTTAGGTGAGAATTCTTTTCCCCGACAAATACGACGACCTCCGTGCGCTTATGGAAGATGCGCTGGTGGGAACTCAAACTCTAGAAAGAGAGCCAGTGCAGCGATGAAGAGAGTATTGACAAAGGTAAGAAGTTAAGAAACGTGTGCTCTTTTTCCATTTTCATACAAGTAGATATTTTTATTTGCTACATTGGAATAATAAATTTCCTTGAAAGAATGCCATTTAGCTTTTTTTAAAATAATTGTTACTGGAAAAATTTAATACTATCGACAGAAAAAGCGTTACGGCCGAAGCAGTTGAAATTATGAAAGCCTTTTGTGCTACTAACGATGTAAATTCGATTCCCATGCAGTTATTTTCGAGATCCTATGTTGTTTCCTTCATTTCGCTAATAGACATAACAGTTTTTTAACAGATCGTACATCTTTTTATTGAATAAAAGAGTGTGAAAAACTTCTTTAAATATGTTTTGGCACATACCCTGGTCACAGAGGGTATTCATCTCGATTTTGTTTCACTGGAAAGTTAAAAAAAAAAAAAATTGAAAGGAAACAGGTCGAAAACGGGATTGAGAATTTGTTAAGATTACAGGCATCTGTATGTGTATTACAAATTTACTTCACTGCCATGAAGTGCTTTTTAGAGCTGGGGTTTTCAAAAAGGCATATTTTCTACAACCACAAAATGGCACAGTCGCTTTCAAAATCTTCACTAACAATTCAAGGTTATTCAGAAAACGCAAGCTCCCTAGATATAATTTTTCTACGCTGCTCCGGACATTGATAAGTGATTATGATGAATAATCTAATACAACTTGTGTTTCTTGCTTCGCCAGTTCCAAATTTAGCACTATTTATATGTGATCGTAAATAGATTGATTCGCAGGCAAATCTGAGAATTCTTAGAATATGATTGATCAGTTTTTGTTTATTTTTTAAATCTCCCTTTAGCGATAAACGAAATCAAGCTAGACACATGACCAGCAAAACGAAAACAACAATAGGAAGAATAAAAGGTCGTAGAGGACATAAAGGGAGGTTACGGCAGTTTTCACTTGAGTGTAGAAAGTAACTCCCATCTGCTTTGGCTTTACATTTCTAAGCTTAGACCCCGTCCGCACCAATCTGGATATAGGGAGTTTAAAAGCTACTACGGCGACGCCGAAGATAACGTCGATGAAAAAATGAATTTATATTTTACCTACGAGCCTCGGGATACTCTTAAGTCATTAATCACTGCCAAAGCTATCATGAGACTAAATCTGGGACACCGCAATAAATTTGAAATTTCAAAAAATAGCCGTCGTAGTTTACGTTCTTCAGACAACGCAGAATTGGTCTTTTCACGTTGTTGTCTTGCAGAGGACGTCAAAGAAATGTACAAGGATTTATAACACACGTGCACCGCTATTGTTTTGCTCATTAAACCTTTTGTTTAGCGACGTTCCCGTTGCCGTTGCCGTCGTGGTTATCTTAGAGCCTCTTCCTATGAGCCCGGTCAACCGGCTGGCTCGGTTTCCGAGATCTCGCCTCGTCACTCTTTTCTTTGTAAAAATATCGATGTGTTCATGTGTGAACTGGCCCGGTTACCGAGATCTCGGTAACTGAGATGAAAATTTTCCCATGTGAACACTCCAGCCCGATGACCGGGACGAAACATTTTTAGACAAAATACCTTTGCTCTCACAACATAGCGGCGAAAATGGCATTATTTTGGTCTTGTATGTATTTCCACTTCAGGAGTTTGCAAAATAGCTTTATTAATAAAGCTACAAGAGTCCACAGAGCTATGACGCGAGCAATACAAGTTTTTGTTCCACCATTTTGTGCCGTTGTGCCGCCATATTGGTTTATTGTTCAGTGAGAGACTGGACACGATTTTGCCACGTCATCGGATTAAAAAATATCCTGATTCGCTGGGGAATTGGACGAAAGCCGTATCCGGAAAGAAAAAGTTGCGGATTAAAAAAGATCCGGATACGTGTAGATTGGGCTTAGAAACATCCCACACCTCTTTGTTATCCCATATGAAAAACCAATCACGAAACGACCGAAAACTTTATTTGCTGCGCTTTTTTGCCGTCTGCGGACATTTGCGATTAGATTGGTCCGCCGCATTGTCTTTGCGACTGGCCAACACGATTACGGTGGGTTTCATCTATTTATTATTAATTTCTCGCGACAATCAATTGAAACTGAACTGATTTGTTAGATCCTGCTCGTGCGCGATCAATATACATTGTACCACGGCAGAAAGAGCAAAGCCGAAGGAAGCGATAACCCAGATGTATTGATCGTCTTCTTTTGCACATAACGTGATTCATTTATGGAAACTTCGATCTAGGCAAGGTCTAAGCTGTATTCAGCATTTTATCCCTACTTAATTCCAATTATGAAGGAATATTCAAGTAAGGGAAGACAAGTGAGAGACTAGAACCAATATAGCAACTGGAGGCAACTTTTCAACCCTCTTTTCTCGATTACTCGATACTGCTCGTTTCTCTCAACGAAACATTAGGTCCTGTTGTGTTTCTTAGATTACAAACCTCGACTGATTGCAACCATTTTTTGAAACCTCCACCTTAGTAAAGTTCTTAAGACACATTTTGCGAGCATTTGTTGATCGAGTATGGAGTTTTGTCGATCTTTAGATCAAGTTGCACAATGTCTGATATATTTTGTCCGGTCCTGAATGGAAGAAATATAATTACTATTTTAACTTTTTGCCTCGGTCCATCAATGTATGGAGAATAACAACTTAATGCTACTTCCCACCTTTACCTTTGTTCTAAAAGAGTTCTGGTCAGTCTGCGTTCAATATCAGACTCATTTTCTTTTTTTTGCGGCGACTTTTACGTAACTGCCGTATTTGTACTGAAAACTCGAACCTGAAGATCGGATAATCTTGTTTCGTCTTGGTTTAACCTATTTCAATCAAAAGCCCATTATTTGGTTTACAAGATGATATGTTGCTGATTATGACGCGATGTGACGTCTGCACGTTACTGATGTCATAACAGATCCTATCATCTTTTAGTTTGAGGTTTGCGAGTTTCATAGCGATATCAACGCAAACTGATGATTGAATATTAACAAAAAATAGATAAAAATATTTCGATTTAGCAGAAGAAGACGAGAGAAGAAGAAGAAGAAGAAGAAGAAGGACAACAACAACAACAACGATATAATCACCAACAAAAACTAATAACAGCAGCTACAGTAGGGATTGCATCAACCCTTTTGAGTGGGTGTCGTAAAATCAAAACCGAACCAATCAGTCACCAGCTAGACTACTCAGCCAATCTCAAACCTTCGAAAAACCAAAAACAAAACCAATGTAATTGCGTGATTACTTTACACAATCAAACCGCTCTTTCATGACCCACCCCAGTCCTCTACTCCCGCTGCTTTTACGCCCAAATATGAAACAGGTGTTTATGTGAGTTTAAAATGCACATGCTGATAAAGGTTTACCGAAATGACATTATCCCACTTTACCAATTGTTATTTATCTTTTTTGATGTTTCGCGATCGTTGGGCATGAATTCTTATGATGATGACTTTTTCAGTTTTGTAATTTTTCGGTGAAGCGTTCTGTTTATATTGTTTGCCCTTCAGTTTTGAGCTGTAGTAATCTCAAACTGCTCCAAACATTGGAGGTGAAAAACATTTTAAACAAGAAAATATAATGCTTCAGTTAACATTTAACTTTTGGTTAACGTTAACCGGCTTTCGAACAAGCCGCGGCCCAGTATATCGACAGCTAGTTCGTGGCCGTTTGACGCGGCAATTTCTCGTTGGAAATTAACTTCGGCGGCAGGACGCTGTATATTTTGATTTTTTTTTTTGACGGAGTAAACCAGCTGCGAAATCTATTACAGTGGAAATCTCTGGGGGTGAAAATATCAAAATAAGCGGCCTTTAACGTATGTTAAATTTGAATAACGGAGAGTGTGTTTGAAATAAATCAAAGCTGTTAACTACACGTAGGAGTAGAGTAAACCCACTGGTAAGCATTTTGCACACTGTCTTATTAATCTCTAATTTATGCTACCTGAATTAATTGAATTACGACAAGACCCGAAAATGGATATTTACGTCTACTCGTTTTTGTAAAAAGGTGGACTGGAAAGAACAACAATTATATTTTTATCACGTTTACTGAATGAAACTATTTAGTTCATCACATACATTTGACGTTATGAATTAAGTAACTTAGTTATCTAGTACATGTCGGGATCTTCTCATCATTCTCACACAACTGATCTTAGCCTGAGAGCAAACGCTCTTGAACTCTCTTTTTTTTCCTAAGGATTTACCAGTGGGGAGTCCACATGTGAGAGTAGATTTTGCGGATTCCATGTAGACTCATCAGCATATGAGGCCACGGAACGTGACTGTAAAATAACTCTTGGACGACGTGGAGCACTGTGTGTGTATTTTGATGTAAAAGGAGCCTGTTCCCAATTAAGTCGATAGTCAGTTTAGTAGGTTTTTAAGGGTGACAATTTAGACAAGTATTACAGATTTACCGCGTTCAGTTAGGCTCTTTGAACATCTCGACGCAAGAGCGTGGCTTGGTTTTGATACAGTGGGCAATACCTTGTAAAAGTAAAGCACTAAAACGCGTCTGATTTGCACAAAATAAAAAGACGAGAAATATTAAGACAAAACTCCAAAAGTTCGCGCCATGAGAGCAAACTAACTACGATTGCAATTAGGAGCATGTTGTTTTGTGTTTTAATACAGTTGCTATGGTCAACTTGATTTATGATAAAGTAAAATAAACTGAGCTAGACTGAAATTACATAACTAAAATAAACAGATCCAGCTATGGTTATTGGAAATGTTTTTTCAATTATACCCGACTATAGCCCTTATAATTATGTCCAGTACGCAGATCTAAAATTTTGAAATCTGCAAATATAGATTGCGCAAATTTCTTCGACAGAGTCGATATTTTGAACAGCTCACTCAAAACGAGTTCCCTCCGCTAAGCCAACTCTCCTTGGCATGATTTATTTCACTTGCGGGTTCTTAGCCAATCACATAATAAATTGCTCAAAATCTTGAAAGGTGGCCGGTTCCACAATAAACACTACCGACATTCTGACTTGCAGATGTACATTTTTTCCCAATAAAAATGAGCTTTAATTAAATTTAAAAAAACGGGCAAAATTGTCAGAAAGTTTTTTAAAAGGATCCTATTTTCGAGATTTATATCTTGCTGCGTCTATGGATAGTTCTAAGGTGTTATTAGCTACTGGCCCAATAGACATGAACCACTGAAATCAGATGCCCACATGGAGTCATGTCGGAATAATTATTTTCAGTTCAATTTAAAAGCTAATTCTTTATGCTTTACAGGTCGTTAATTATGCGATTTTGGTTTTCGGTTTCATTTCAGCAGCTGACTCTTTTTCTTGTTTTGTTTTTATGTCTACAGTAACTGCATGGCTTCTTCCTTTTTCCTATTTACAATATGTTAGCGTCAAACTTAAACTGAATATTACTGACTATTTAATGCGATATAAGTATGCCAGTAGAAATACCAAATATTTTCGAGAAAATTTTGAAGACGGGTCAAAGCGAATTCAATTAATGTTTATCTAACCTTAGTGAGGCTTAAGCTTGCTTGTAAACACTTTGGCTTCAGAGGCGTTGGAATAAGGGATACGTTTGTTTAAGCTGAACTGGTAGAAAACAAAACTCAAAACGAAAAAATATCGTGTGGGGCCTTTATTTTTTTTCCGCGCCATTTTCATAACAAAGGAATCTGATAGAACTTTAAAAGGTATGCCTGTCATTTCAGAGAAATTTTTCATGCAGAGATAGTAGTCTCCATCAGATATTGTAAATAATTGTTCAGAAATAGGCGTGCTTTGAACACAGTTAAACGAATTTTGCTAATTAAAAATGACTTGTTTAACAACGCCAACGTAACAGAGTTTATTATGAGCTAAATTAACACATATGTTGATTTGCCATAGAAAGTGCCATAAAGTTCAATCAATTACGTTCATTTTGAAAAGACATATGACCACTTTAGCAAATTAATTCTAATGTATGCATCACTTTGAGTCAATAAACGCTGAAAAGCATAAAAAGCGCCAACAACCGCCGAATCGCTCGAACAACTAGAACTGCCAAGGTGCAACGCTTGCTACGAGGACAGTACTTTCAGTGCAAACATTGGTGAGATTGATCCGGCTTACTTCAAGATGAAAACCTTCGCTTTATCCAAAAGGTTGTCAGTTTCAACGGTGTTTCTTGTTTCAATTATTGTTGCCATAGTCATCGCCAATGAAACACACCAGAGAGACTGTGTTAACTGTGTTGATACTGCGGACGAGTACGCAGTGAAGAAACGCGGCGGTTTAAGATTATGTTACGCTGGAAAGTGCCCGAGGCGTCGAAGCCGTAAAAGGGGAATGAAGATGGTAAGGCCGGTTAATTCTTCCAGACTTACCAGAAGGCGTTGTAGTTTTTTTTAACTTTCAACTGAAAGTGTGATTGTTGAAGTGTTGTCTGTTATGTAGGGAACTCAGTGTATGGCACCCATACACTGAGTGTAATTTGTTTGATTTTGTCGCCAAATGTTAGACATATGTTGGACTCACTTAGCAATTTACAACTGAAAAAAGAACCAAAAAATGTTAAAAACCTTCAGCTGGCATAGCTTTAAAGGTTTTTTCTTCAGCACACATTGCACAAAGCTCTATACGCCAATTGTTCATGTGGTCCAAATAGTCAAAAAATCAAAATTTTATGTAATTTGCTGTTTTCGATGAACCGTTGGAATCCAAAGTTTGTTTTTTTATGTACAGTGGCTTATGAGTTTCTACGCGTTTTGTTGACTTAGGAAAATATGTCAGTTGAGGTACATAATTGAAACGGCATCTTGACAAATTAAGTCATTACACGACGAATGTTGATTTTAGAAGAATTAACTGAAAAATTAACTCAGCCAGGATAAACAGCAAAACTTTCCTCGTAAAGAACGAAGTGGCAATTTTGTTCCGAAGAACTACCAATGACAATCTTCAATAGAATCCGCTTGGCGATTATTTGCCCAAAAAGCGTGGTTGCGTTTTATGTACTGAGTGGATAAATTTAGCATCAAGCTTGTTTAATTTAACTCAGGTGTAAAGACAAGCATCGTGCGTCGGTAAATTGTGACAAAGGTCTAAAAGATTAGTTTATTTCACGAATGACTCTAAATGTTTACAAAACTTTGTTTATCCGGCTGGTCAAAATGAAAGCGCAACGGCGAGAAAAAACGTTGACGAACTTTCGAAATTTGAACATGACTACATTAAATTCCATACATGTTTATAATATAGTCTCTGAGTAGAAGCAGGAGGAAATACCTTTCCCCTTTGGAAAATCGGAGGTGTTTTAGCCAGCACGTTAATTAGCTGGATAATGTAAACGAACAATATATAAGGGGGGAAAGTTTTCATAGTTTTGTAACGCACAGCACTTTCAAACCAAGGCCGTAAGACTAAGTCCTGAATGTTTACCAAAAAGGAGCCTGTCCATCAGCCAAGACAGACAAACCAAGAAATGACGTCATCTTCGAAAAATTTAATATGAACTTATTTCTCATTTTCATGTTATTGTAAAGACGTCTACGCAATGGAGGACGAAATGGGTACACAAGTGATAAACGGAACATTAGAAAATGAATCAAACACTTTCAAAGAAGGGTGTGTTAAATGTTAAAACGGAGAGATTTAACGATTGCTGTGTTGGTGTCTCTTCAACGAGTGTGGACTTCACCTTATGCAAATGATTTTCGTTACTTTCATGTTCGTGCGCATAGGTGACATATAAATATGCATAGATATAAAAACATACTCTATTAAGTTAAGTTAGGGTATATATGTTACACTGAGGTCTTAGGGAGGATTGAAACTTCGAACTACTGAGAACTAGGAATATTGTAGAGTGATTGAGTAGTTTTTTAGATTTGCAGTGAAATTTCTGGGTCGGTCGTTACCTGAGATTTCTTCGATGAACTGACAAAAGGGCCAAACTTCTGACTCTCAAAGGCTTCTCTTTGCAACTGATAAACGATCACACTGTATTTGGATTCAACAGAAGGCGAAACTATTAATCGAAGAGCGGGCAAAAACGCAGTGATCTTTTGAACTGCCAACTGGCAAACAATATTTAAGCTGAATTTTACTCAACTCCAACTTCAATGAACTTTAATCGCGCAAGACAAATGGTTGTAAATATCCACTAAAAACTGTAAAAACATATGCTAAAATTAATAAGAACAAATTCATTTTGTCTTTTAATAGAACCTAGCACAGTTTGAAAAGGAGTTTCAAGATTTTGAGTCGACAAATACAGAAAACTTTGACAAACACCCGGCTGAAACAAGGACGATACAAAACGAGAAAAAAGCACCTGCCAATTAAAAGTCCACAAAACCTGTTAAGTCGGTAAGTACTACAAAAATACTTGTGAATAATGTACACTGTACAAAAGGAACGTTTAATGTGCATTTAAACTTTTAGATATTGAAGAAATCTATTAAGGCGTTCCTCATACAGTCACATCGCAATTTTGTCAACGTTGTTTCTTAGTGCCAAATAGTATCAATTTGCAAAAATCCTTGGAGAAATTTTATTTTTATTACTCCTTCATTTCATTTAATCAATTCAATTATCAGCTATGTTTGTTTAAGGTTATAGTTAAAGGAAACAGAGTAACCCAAATTATCTAAAATGGCCCGATGAACCAGAGATATACAAAAATGTCTGTATGTGAGAGATCAGCCTTTTTTATTATATTTGCCTAACGTTTTATCAGGTTTATCTGAGTTTTGGACAATTATGTTCCTGTTCCTAGCACATTTTATCTTTTAAACAATAATATTCATTTACCCAGGTCAAAACTGATTTGCCGTTCTAACCTATCTTGACGCGATAAGTCACATGACACACTGGCTACGTGGTTGCTCAAACTGTGTGCATCTAATGAAAC
>CM042749.1:19446500-19466321 GCA_022496165.2 Catalaphyllia jardinei
AATTTCAATTCAATTTCAATTCAATTTCAATTCAATTTCAATTCAATGAAAGTCAACTTCAATTCAATGAAATTTAATTTTAATTCAACGAAATTCATTCAATGAAGAAATTCAATCTCGATTCAATAAAAGTATATATAGTTTTAGTACTCATCCAGTTGAAAATCACTTCCGGTTAGTGACCGGAAATGATTACCAGCATCCGGGTACTGTGTGTTTCAATTTTTCCGCGGGAACATTCTACCAGCAATATGGCACGTGTAGAATCAGAGTTTGACGTGGAAAAGGATTTACCTGAATTTTTGTCGTCTGTGCTGGATATGACAGAGGAATATATAAGCAGCAATGAAACAAACATCAAAGACTTGCAAGTAGAATTTGTATTTCTCGATAGAACTGTAAGTCTTCTGAGTTCTAGTGTCTTTCAAAATGAGCAAGATCAGATCGAGTGGGAATCTCTAGCTACAGCCTTTTCAGGAGCACTACGGGCTATCCGAAATTACATCATAACCCTTGGGGTAGAACCTTCATCAATATCACGACGTGAATGGGAAGCCCTCAGAACGGCAAATCCTCGGAGGCCTCAGTTCTACGTACCTGCCGAAACGTTAGAAGATCTTCTTGGACTTGGATTTTCAATGGCAAAAATTTCTCGGATGTTTGGCGTGTCTCGCTGGACAATTCATCGCAGAATACAGTCATATGGCTTGGAAAACACGGTGCAGTTCAGTTTGTTGTCGGACGCGCAATTGGATGAGTTAGTTCTCGAATTTATGGGCCGTCATAGATTTACAACAGGGCCAACATACTTAGCTGGGTACTATAAGTCAGTTAGATTGCGGGTTCAAAGGAGAGAATTCGTGAGTGTTTGGCAAGGGTGGATCCGGCGAATACTGCCTTGAGGTGGGGGGTTGTTGTTTCTCGTAGGCAATACTCGGTCCCGTGGCCAAATTCTCTATGGCACTTAGATGGGCACCACTCTCTTATTCGCTGGGGTCTTGTAATCCATGGGTGCATAGACGGTTTTTCAAGACGAATTATGTTTCTCAGATGCAGTAATAACAATCTTTCGCAAACCGTTCTGGAACTTTTTCTGAGAGCAATTGAAAATGATGCGTTGCGGCCGTCACGTATTCGTGTGGATTATGGTGTAGAGAATGTACAAGTTTGTGATGCCATGGTGGAAGTAAGAGGTGAAGGTAGGGGGAGTTTTATAGCAGGTCCCTCTACGAGAAATCAGAGAATTGAAAGACTCTGGAGGGACGTGTTCAGGTGCGTGTGTCATCTTTTCTATTACGTGTTTTATGCATTGGAAGATACAGCCTTGCTCAACATCGAGAACCCAATGGATCTATTTGCACTGCATTTAACATTCATCCCAAGAATAAACCTTGCACTTCAAGAATATATGGAGGCTTTTAACCATCACAAGGTAAGGAAAGAAAACCATTGGTCTCCTTATCAGATGTGGGTAAATGGCATGCTAAACGAGGAGAACCCCCTAGCACATGGGCAATTAGACGAGGATCCCAATGATCTGGAATTCTATGGTGTTGACCCAGACGGACCATCTCCATTTGAAGATAGTAATAACAATGCTGTTGTTCCTCCAGTTACATTACCAGTTGAACATCAGTCAGTTCAAGCGAAAGGTCTGGAGCAGATAGACCCACTGATGTCATCAACACAAATGGGCATAGATATATACACAAAAATTCACCAGATAGTGAAACAAAGCATTGAAAACATTTCACAACACTATACCTTATTTTTAAATTGTGCACCTATGTGCTGTTGCTGTGTGGGATGTGCAGAGATCGCCCAGGAACAATATTCAATATGGCTGAGGGATTGCTAATCAAATTCAGGACACAACTTGAGAGTTGAAAAAGAGACTTAAGTAACTCAACTTGTTTTATTCCATTAAAATACAGCAGTTATAACCTTAAGATTTCTATAAGCAGCTATCTCTGATGGAACAGATTCCATAGACATGACACTGTCATAGAATTAATTAGTCAAAGTTCTTGTGCCTAACAAAACTTATGAATGTCAGCTTTTTGTAACCTATGATCAGAACATTACAGCTTTCCAAAATATGCATTTGCAAAGGCCAGACCATAAAGATTAAAGAGTTGCTCCTCACTTGTCAGCAATGACTCATTTGTACGTCTTGGTACGTACAAGGCATTCGCACATGTGTTTGCAGTAGGTAGAAAAGGGCATTCTATGTGAGGGTTTGTGCCATGACTTGTTGCCTCAACAAACTCTATAGAAGGTGCTATTCTAAACCCTAGAAGGGGCTCTTCATCACTGCCAGTAACAAATTGAAGTATATGGCCCAAGGTTATTGCACCCCTTTGCCCACTTGCTGCATATCTGGTGTATTTATCTTCAGAAAAAATTGGTGAAACAAGGGTCATCAACAATCTTCTCGACATGGCATAACTTTGAGAAGGTCTGAAAAGATGAAGGAAGTTAGGTATAGCATTCCCTATTTGATAAAGCCCAAGGTTTTTAAAACCAATCTGAAGCTTTGCGATGCAAGGGCTTGATGGCTCTTGAGAAGAAAAAAGAGCTTGGAGGTGATCTTCTCTCAGAAATCTGGGGATACTTCCATTCTGCAAAGTTCTAATGGCCATAACAAGGCCAATGGTTGAATAATCATCAGCAAGATGATCCTTTAAACCATTGTCAAAGTATGTAGCTTTTATATCTCGTAAACATAGGCGAAAGAACTCTTTTCGAGGGCCCCCATAATCCTCAGCACACTCACCATAAAATCCAATTGAGAGTGTTAGTGTGGGATCTTTTAAAAATTGAATTTCATCTATTGCTGATTTTAAAACATCTTGTCGATTGATTAAGATGAAGTTGGTTTCACCCTCTAGACTTTCAGAAACATGGTGGCGTTCCCCTTAACAATCAAACTTTGTGCATGACATAAAATTTCTATAGGATTTTCAATGCCATTGGCTCTACAGTAATTTACACAACGCTTTGCAGGCAAATCCACAGATGGATCTTCAGTGTTATCAGGTAGTGTCTCCTCCCTTTCTGACCTGATTCCTGTACTACTCTCTTCAGACACGGATGGTGATTGCATTTCACTTTGCTTCTATTGTTAAGAAACTGGCTGACTCAACATTTCTTCCAAGAAATGTTACAGGATAAAAAGATATTTGCTGACAACTTGCCTTGTAGGGAACAAGCAAGAAGCTTTGTACTATGATTACATGACGATAGATTTTTATGCCAACATGGGCTTTTACCAGGGGCAAGTGCTTCACACTTGGCACTAGAAAAAAGGTCTGAAAATATTTAAAAACAAAAAGATCTCTTACTGTATTTTACAGAATTCAAGTACTGTAGTAGCAAGGAAGAAATCTTCCTGTGGTAACAACTTAAATTTGGCATGCTTTGATTTCCACAAACGTATGAGAGTATGTTTAAACTTTGGGGAACAAACAACCCCTTTTCATTCTCGTACATAATTTATTGTCCACATCCAGGACAAGCAAATTAGCAACTTTGTCCCTTCCTTATCTTAGGTTCCCCAGGGGATGGTTGATGACACCCTGACATGAAAAGAAAAAAACGCAGCAAATGTTACCTCAAGGTTTTAGTGTTAGCATTACAATTTTCTTAAAAACATTATTAACTGGGCCCAGAGTAATAACAGCAGTAATTTATCTACCTGGCAAATCCTCATAATCTGTTGAGCTATTTACGTCGCCATCGCATATTAAACAGTTCAGTCCACTTTTCAGTTTAACATAATAGCTCGTTGTCAGCAGAGCAGTTTCGCTTGCTTGTACGGGTACTCTCCACAACTGACAGGTATGCTTACTTTCCGCCGATTAGCACGAAGAAGCACAAAATCCCTCTTGCCAACTAATGGATGTTTTAGTCTAATCGCATCGCCAATTTTGGATCGAATTTCTGCCGCTCCGTCTGTGCTCACTAAATTAACAAATCCTTGAAGCAAAATGTTGTCATGGTTAATTGACAAATTTTCTTCTTCGTCATCGTCCTCCACATACATTAGAGCAAATTCAAACGGTTTAGGCTGCTCTAGAGCTGTTTTTTGTTTCTTTGCTCCACTACTACTAGGTACGGTAGAAGGTGATGCTGCTCGAAGTCGCTCTCCTTGCCTCAAGCGAGAACAAAATCCTTTACCTCGACTTCTTTGCAACATTGACCGAGCTCGTTCGAAAGCACTGGAAACGTTGCTCGTTGAACTGAAGTTATTTCCTGATACCCCTTGTGTAACTGAATCCATAACGTTCTCGTTTGAGCTGAAACTACTACCAGTTAAGACTTGCGAAACTAGTCGCGAGTATTCTCCCAGCGAATCTGCGAGATTTCGAAGACTTTCCTCCATTTTCTTGGTTTAAATGGCGGGAAGAGTCCTGGCAAATCCCCGGATGTTCCACCCAAGACGCTTTGTGCATTGAATGAATTTTCATTGAGTTGAAACTGAATTTTCATTGAATTGAAATTGAGTTTTCATTGAATTGAAATTGAATTTTCGTCGAATTGAAATTGACTTTTTCATTGAATTGCAATTGAATTTTAATTGAATTGCAATTGAATTTTAATTGAATTCTATTGAATTTTCATTGAATTGAAACTGGATTTTCATTGAATTGATATTGAAGTTCATTGAATTGAAATTGAATTTCATTGAGTTGAAATTGAAGTTTGAGATATTGAATATTGCTACAATTGGCTTGCCATATTCATTGCAAACGTAAATAGTGATAAGATTTTAGGAGAACTACAAAATTGGAGTTACGTTCGTGATAATATATGTAATAGCGCCTGCATAGATTTAACAAGTTAAGTTGACTTCAAGTTTTGGTGGTGGCTTCGGTCTTTTCCTGCACTGATCAAATTGCAAATTCTGCACGTGCATGTTCACGTGTTGTTTTCACTGGCAGCACTTTTCGCCACACGTGCACGTGCACGTGTTGTTTTCACCAGTAGCACTTTCACTTTGTTGATCTTTCGAGGCTTTCGATGTTTCTGCAACCATTTCAGACACATTTTCTAAATCTTCAAAGTCACCAGGAAACCCTAACTCAGATGTTGGATAATGCTAGTCATTGGTAACAGCTAAAGTTAAGTTTTACTCGAAAGAAGTTGTGCGAAAAAACTTCTGCTGGCAAGAAATTTCACCGACAATGACGTCAGCCTGAACCATCTCTATGAACCATCCATTTCTTTTTCATAAAAAGTTAGCCAATAAGAGCGCGCGCTAGCATATAGCTATGTTATAAAAGGAAATGTATCGTGATCTCCAGACAGCCATTAGTATGTAAAAGACAGCTTGCACTTTTCTATACCTTGCAGCTTCATCCTGAAGCGACTGGAATTTCTGTCGCGTCTGGGCAATCATTTGGCTGGGTAATACATACAAGGTCATCAGCAAACTCTAGATCTTCGAGATTCTCACACCTGTTTACCTGTTTTCCAGTCTTATTTTCACCATACCCCTGCCTAGTAACCTAGTCTAGTGTCACTAGGAAGAGAAGCGGGGCTAAGAACGACATCCTTGTCGTTGCCTAGACTTCATTTCAAACGGCTCAGTCATCCTTCCCTCATGCAATACCCTGACCTGAAAGCCAACATACAGACCCTGGATCATCCTCACGACCTTAGCTGGGATGCCATAATGCCTCGCGACCTTCCAGAGGGGTCGATAGAATCGAAGGCTTTCTCGAAGTGCACAAATACCATGCATCCAGTGCCAGTGTTCCATTCAAGGGTTTGTCCAGTGATCCTAATCCTGGGTTTTGATTCGTCTATCCTGTTATTGATAATGAAATTCATCATAACAGTTTCAAAGTATAGCTGTGGATCCACGAGGCGAGTGGATCTGTAGACTACACTTACAATGTCATGCCCAAATTCAGTGTCGATAACAGAACAGACGCATTTAAAACAGACGTCATTTTGTTTTATGTCAAACTGTCCGCTCTCGCTCGTTGACGCATCGTATAACTTGTAAATTTATGTGTCTGTCCGCTTACTGACAATGAAAATTAGCCAATGCATGAACCTGCGAGAATTTCTGCAGTTCAGTGCTGTAAAAAATGTTCGAAGAATCAGACAACTGGAGAAATCAAAAATGAAATAGTGAATAATCTTAGCAAAAATTCCTATCATTTGTTCCTGTACTTTCTTCTTTTGACAATAAAAATCTGCGATAAAATATTATGAAACATAGCGCGACGTTTTGACGTTTCCGGAACGTCATTATCAAGTGAGAGTAAAATAATGAAATGCTTTTTTAATCTATTCATCTCTTCAAAATATATATATACTCGATTTCGTTATTTTACTCTCACTTGATAATGACGTTCTGGAAACGTCGAATAGTTGTGCTATGTTTCATAATATTTTATTCGCAGATTTTTATTGTCAAATGTTTTACCATGCAAATCTTTACTTATTTTCTTTTTTATATTAGTTATTGTTATCGTCGATACTTTGTTCAATTGGTATTAAAGTGTCATACAGCACAAATAAAGATTGTTGTTGTTTGGTTATTCGTGACGGATTAGTGTGGGCAGTAGGCCAAACATGGGTGGGTACAAAACGTGGAACCCTTCATCTGGACCCCCTAATTTTTTTGTCGAAAAAACAGGAGCTCCCGATTTCAATTACAATTAAGTCTTAACTCAAGTCAAGGACAAATGAGAAGAATTAACAAATTCACACAGCGTTGTGCTTAAAATAACAATTTCACAGAAACAATAGTAAAAAAAGGAAAACGTACAGCATATCTAGGTGTTACAACTGCGCCATCGTTTATTGACCTTGACTGCTGACTAATTTTCTTCGACCTTGAAAACAAAGGCGTTTCAAATGTATTCGTCATTTCAGCGCAAATTGAGCCCGATTTCGCGTAATAAAATTATTAACATTATAAACCAAGGTAACAGGTTCATTGTGGCAAATAAGCAGAAAAAAATGTGACGATAAAATGATGAATGATGTTTAATCCGAAACATGCCTTCTTACTATAAAAATATGACCTTCAAACACATTGTGTGGTTTCTGAAAGCTATATATGGTATGACGGATGGTCCAAACAAGATGGCAGCCATTTGGATTGGAAACTTTCTGTCGGAGTTACGTGTATGAAAAGAAAACCCCATTTTGTTCAACAACTAGACTAATTACGAATTAAAGTTGCCATCTTCAATGATTCTAGAACACTCCCCCCTAGATCAGATGCTAGTCCATCGCAGGGTTACCCCTAGTATTAAATTTGCCGGTACCGATTTATACACCGGGATGGAGAGAAGCACTGTGAGAGTCAAGTGTCTTGGCCAAAAACACAACACAATGTCCCCGGCCATGGCTCGAACCCGGACCGATCAATACGGAGTCGAGCGCTCTAACCACGACACCATCCTCATATGATACACTAAGTGAATAGGTTTCGGCTAACTAAAATGATTGAAAAAAAACTGGCTGGTTTATGATAAGCCTTGCATCTTTATTCAGTTAAGTGCCTACAACTCCAATTTTGAAAAGTGTTTCTCTCTTCATGATATCTTTGTACGGAACGAAAAAAATGCCACAAAACTGTTTTTGCATTCAACCTGACTTTTTGCGACTGTTTAAAGGAAGCATGGTGTTAGGCACACCGAGGAAAGCGTGCGATGGGACTAGATACGTCATCCAGGCCTTTGCTCCCATCGCTCCTGGTATTTTCTTTATGGGTTCGGTGTTTTCAAGGTTTAGTATTTTGTTAAAAGAACATTTACTCAATATTTTTAAAGGCTTTATTTGTTCTCAATTATCTTATATATAATTGCATAAAAAATACACACAAACTACCCAAAGGAAATATATGAATAGCAAAAACAATAATAAAGTGTGCACTATGAATGATGGTATTGGCACGATCTTACGAGTGACCAAGAGAAGGAGTGTTCCACGTCTCAAATGTTGTTCGCAAAAGGCTGGTCATAGTTTGTTTTAAAAAGCTTTTAAAACATCGACAGTGGAAAGACTACTTTTAGGCACAAATAAACAAATAAAATACCATAGGTTGATAATCCTATTAAAATAAGAAGCCTATTATATACTACTGGTAACATGTCCAGTCTAATAAGTCTTTCTCTGATGCGAGACAAAAGTATCCATCGTGTGGGTCTTCTATGAATCCCTTCTATCTAGTATAAAGTTAAGACGACTAAAAGACAGACGGATAAACTTGAACATGTAGTCCTCAATTGTTTTGAACACACCACCGAGTATTACGTGGGCTCTCTACGTGCATGCTTTAATTTAGCGAAGTTGATCTACTTCATTAATTTGTTCTTTCGGGTTTCTCCGTGTGATAGGAGCTGTCAAAAGGAATTCAGTTGGTGAAGGGATATGCTCTTTTCTTTGTTTGGCCTGTTGTTAAATCCGAAAACAACACACTTATCCGGAATTTTCGTCCTCGTAAACGAGGTAAAGAATCTCCGAAACAAGGGTATATCAATGACCTGATATGACGTCACAAATCGCGCTCGGTCGTACTTTGAAAAAGTGCCATTTAGTAAGGGGGGGGGAAGGGGTTTCAACCAAATGTAAAGGTCTTTGCGTCCCTTTTGATAGTTCTAAATTCATCAGGCGAAAGTTTTGATCACGTAAACTTGAGGAGACAGACTGTAATAGAGATCTTATTGATCACAATCGAGCAATAACAAAACTGTGGCAACATTAAGTTCATCTAGATACAGAACCTTTTTGTCTTAAAGACAGCGCAAAATTACAATGAGGAAAAGTCTATACTATGCATAACTTTGTTTCCTGGCTGGCGACGTTTTTTAGATTAAGATGCCGAAATTGCTGATTATCTTGAGGCAAGGGCATAGTCTAGCATAGTGAAAAACACATCTGTGGTTTCACGACTGAGAGTATTGAACAATCACCATGGGACCGTACAACATCTCACCACAAAAAGCAGCATTTTAACGATAACAGCTTCAAGAATTTTTTTTTTCTCTCTGCAAATGAAATTAATTCTGATGTTGAGTCGATTCGTTAACATTTACTAGTTCCAGCTCCCTCTTATAAAAAGGAAGGTTTATATTAACGCACGACTCCACTTCCGATGAACTGATGAAAGGATTCCTTCAACTACCTCAGACAGATCGTCTCAAATTGGGTGTATTGGACAAGGACGAGTTCTACTTTTAAACTGCAAGGTAGCCTAGCTTGCAAACGTTCCCTGGACGTAAAGAGCTTTTTCGGTATTTTGACCGCACGGAAATTAGAGCGAGGGCAGTAAAATTGACGATTTTCGGCTTTCGCTGCGATAGGCGAGCGTGGTGAGAATGAGGAAAAAGCTTTTCGTGCGGGAACGCTTGCTACGCAGGCTAACTGCGATGTAGATATGTATGTACGTAAATTTTAAACAAGCAGCTGCTCTTCAAGAGATAATAGAGGGTATTAACCTTCTGACGCACACGGAAACTGGCACTTCCACCGTGGTAAAAAGAAAGCGGGCGAGGAATATGGAAAAAGACCTCATGTGGGTTTTTGGTTTTTAGTAAGACAATCTATTTTACGTTTAGATAGCCCTTGGCTTGCTCTATGGACGGAAATTGGTTCGAAAAATCAAGAGGTTTGTAAATGGATTGTAAATTTCCCCTAACTTCTTACAAAAGCAATTTGCCTCACATAATCGAGCTTTTGACCACCGCGCAAGTGATTTTTAGCGTCTTTCCGTTGTGTATTGAAAGCAAACTATACAATGTCTATGAACACACAGTTTTAGTTAAAAGTTAAAAGGCCACGCGTTGGTAAGTTGTGTATTGAGGGTCAAATTGTACCAAGATCTTGCGCACTCAGATGGCGAAAAAAATTTTGAAAACCCTCTTTTTCACAAGCATCTTGCCAGATGCACACTTTTTAAAGAAATACTCTTGAATTCATGTACATGTGCCAAATTTTCAAATCAAGAGTTGGATTGGTCAGATGTTGTAGCATATTACGTCTTTTAATTAGCATTTAAAAGATGTTGATCTGCCTTGGCTTTAAGTGATGTGAAAATTTAACGAGAACAAAAGATTGAGAAAAAATATATAACTGTCGAAACCTAGTATTACTAATATCTGGATAAAATGTTAATAGGCATAACTCTTCTGTCTTGCAGTAACAAAAAATGCATATACTTCTTGTTATCAGAGTGCTTTGGGTTAGAATTCTAAAGCGCGTGGGCCATAATAGAAATTATCGATGTTATTGCGTTAAAACTTACTTGACTTCCAAATGATCTTAGGCAAGTTCTCGCTGCTGAATTGAATTGAAAAAAAAATGGCAAGTACATATAAAAATCAGCTAATAAGTACATACACCGAGAACATGTTGCTCATGGAAGATTATGCAATGAACTTAAAGTGTTATTTTTCTTCTAAATGCCCACTACTACTCTGTCGCTTAATTAACCTTTCAATTTTAATAAACTCTTAATTTCTTCTCACTCTTTGGTTATTTTCTGTTAACTGCGAATAACTGCACGGGCCACCAACCAATATATGAAGAACACAGGGTGAACTGGCTAATAATGAGAAGTGCGCGCGTAATAGTTATTTGGGTATATATCTAAATATAAGCGAGTACTTATGATTTCATTAAGCGATTTTTAATCGAAACCGAAATGTTCCATTTTAATTAAATTTCCTTTCCTATTCTTTCGCAAATTCGAGAGAGCGGCGTTTTACCAATAAAAACCAGAATTTAAACGATAATTTTTCTCAGGCTCTGCCATTTCGTTAGCCCTTAAATTAGGCAAAATGCCTGCAAAATTTTAACAATTCAGCTTAACCCTTTTGACTATAATTTTCTCGTCGTAAAATTGTTTTGGTTTACCGATTGTTGTTTGGAGTTTGCGAGTCTCTTCGCAATAACTTCTTTTATGTGAGAAGCTGGCCCTCTGTCTCTCATTCTCTTGAAAACCGGTATAAATAAAATGTGGACAACTTGCCGGGGTTTAAAGAAGAAAAAACATGGAAACTTCATAGTTATATAGGCCTTATACCTAAAGTAGCCACTCTCTTAGTGAAAATTGCAACGCCTAGACTACCAAAGTTGCCAAAAATAAAGTACTTTTCACATAATCAGCCATCTTCTACTTGTATGCCTTCATATGTGCATAACGCGAAACAGTATTAGAGGCAAAAAGTGCGCTTCTTGTATCAATCCTTCCACCCTTTGACACGTGATCGAAATAAGGTAAAGGGGTTCTTAAAATTTTGAAACCACAGCGTGCCAATTTAAATGGTGCTCATTTTCCGCATCCGAGTGCTTAACACGTCGGAGGCGCGATAAACCACTGGGAACAGGTGGAAAATTTATGACATAACCGGTATCGTTCCCACTGCAATAAAGAAATAAAGGCGCTTTTGTGCTAAACGAGCCAATTCATGCTGATACCGAGTGTTGATTAATGTTCTAGTTTAGAGAATATAAACGTTCATATTGATCTTAAAATATAAAACTCTTGCAGTTTACGAGCCCATTCCGACCCAAGTTTGTACCTAGCTAGTCATTTTGAATTATGCGCCTGACAGTTCTGTGCGTTCTATGTGTATTAATTTGGACGACGAACTGTAGTTCCTTACAAACGGAAGAGTTCTCTACAAGTGCCGAAGAAAAATACGAAATAAAAAGGAAAGAGCGACCGCCATGCTGGTTTGGAAGATGCAGAAGAAGGCATAGTGCAACGCGCCGAAAAAGAAATCTAGTCCAGGTAAGGGTTTTGTCCATCTAGGTTATCGCCTCGTTATATTTTACATGAGGTCTGATATGAGATAATAGACACATGTTATCAACATATAATAAAAATGCTGCAATGAACTACAAGTCAAGCAGAAGCTTGAGATAATAAGAGAGACATCAAATAAATGCCATTCATGAAAAAATACTTTTGTTTGCTTCAGGGAAGGTAAAAAAAATAACCAATAAATCAATAAAAAATTATTATACCATAGCGAAATTCCGATTTGTCGAGCCTCTGAGGAAACTAGAATTAATATTCCAGGAATCGCGACCTCGAGATATTGGGAATAAAATAACATTGGCTCGGGTCATCCGGAGATCGAAGAAATCGAGGGATTGGAAATAGGAAATTAACGTTCAAGTTTTGGTATAATAAAACAACGAAGGTATAAGCTTGTCAAGGTTAGACGGCACTCAAAGAAGGGAAAAACGCGGCATTCTGTTTATTGGCTTAAAGGAGCACCGCCACGGTTAAAATTACCATCAAATTGAAGGGAATCTGAAAATAATGCTTTACAAAGATAGAAAAACATCAAAGAGATAAAAATAAACCATAAAGGAATAAGGATGGTTAAGGATGGAGAAGATTGAAACGGATTACAAACTACAAAATTAAAAAATTTAGGTTAAACTTTTCAAACCGTTCAACCGTGACTTCGCTCGTTTAAGATCAAAGTCTACTACAGTCTCTCGGTATATTTGTACGGAACTTCATTGCTCAGTGAAGTCAATTGAGGAGATAGCCTTCAATCACGGGGTAACATACAACTATGAACACGATTACCCTCAAGCGTTTAAATGCCATAAAGCCTGCAAATGAGCCATCTATTTTGACTCTTGGCTGTTAAACTGTTCTTTTTATTGAGGGAAACGGATCTGCTAAATTAAGCCACATAGATAAGTCATAAATCATTGAGCATGATAAACAAAGCAGCCGGAAACAAT
The DNA here is from genome assembly GCA_022496165.2 of Catalaphyllia jardinei. NCBI lineage: Eukaryota > Metazoa > Cnidaria > Anthozoa > Scleractinia > Caryophylliidae > Catalaphyllia > Catalaphyllia jardinei. The sequence goes on from CM042749.1 coordinate 19,459,236, forward strand.
ACATAAACACCGCCATCCTACAACAAACCGCAAACAATAAAATTCTCTATAATGCATTACTTTGTCAAGACCGCACTGTTGTCGTGTTTCCGGTCACCAGAATGGGCAATTAATGGACCAGTGAATTGTAGATTTTATCGATTTATACAAACTTCGTTACTCTTCAAAAAATTTCTCTGAAAAGACTGGTTTTCACGACAAGGCACAAGAACGGTAATGAGGACGCCCACAACATACAGCACATAGGCATGTACAGGATGGATACTTGCCTCGACACAGTAAAACAAGATGGCGGGCTTTCGCTTATGGTTGTTCCCATATGTTTACAACAGGGAGACCTTAGTTAATAATAGCCTGAACCACATTACACACTTACCTATTTTGTCATGAAGATTATTCACCACTTAGTTTTTGATATTTAAAATAAGAAAAAGAATTTTTTTCATGGCGGACTCTGGGAACCGAATGAATTACCCATTTCAGCACAGGAGAGATGGGTACCCGAACAACCCACATTTTTAACTGTACACATACTGCGCACAAAAAATAACTATATATGACGTGTTGTGTATTATTTTTGTTCTCTTTTAAAACAGTCGTAATTCACCTACAGATATTGACAGTTAAACGTTTTCTTAGCTTCCTCAGGCCTATAATAAACAAGATCAAGCAGTTTTATTTGACTATGAAGACAACCAAGAAGAACTGTGACGTCAACACTTGTTATAAGTTGTGGAGGAATGAATACGTAAAATAAAGATTGTAAAAAGTACATGTGTCCTGGTTTTCAATAGCAGGGTTAACCACATGCAATAAGGCCCTCATTTGTCCGTTCGCATTCGCAGTTCTCATTCAGGGTACGTATACGATTTTCTAGGAAATGTGATGTTTGTAGAAATATTTCTGGATTAATAAGAATTGTGTTAATGAAGAGTTCTTCTAAGCAGACGATCTAAACATTTGTAGGGGACTAGTCTGGAATTTGCTTTGCTCTAACAAGAGGTATCGGGACTCTTGTACTTGGACTTTTTTTAATCTCCATTCGTCTCTTATAACTTCGCGTCTCTCTACCTCTGCGTTTTCGACTATTACTCTCTTAAATATAACTATAAGTTGAATTTGCTTTGATGCTGACTCAAGCTACGACCGAAACTCAAGCCAAGGGAAAATCAAGTGTTACAAACAAAGCACTCGGATGTTAAACCTTACCTAACGCAGCTGACTGGATAAGCCGGGAAGAGATTGGCTAATGAACTAAAAATAATCTCTTGCAACAGTTAACCTGAGAACTCTAGGAGAGGTGAAAAGTCAAGGTCCAAAGAGCAACACAAACCCATGTGCACAGGTGAAGGTCCGAGCACAAAGTTCAGAATGAAATGTTTCCAAGTAAAACGAAAGAGAACTGGTTCTACGCATGCGAGTTGCCAAAAATAGATTTCCTCAAAAACGTGTTTTCCAAGTATTTGGCTTCACAACAAATTCAAGGAATACCCGCTCTGTTATTTTCCGGCCTACTCTTTTATCAAAAAAGTGTTTTCTAAATATTTTGCTCCACAACAAATTCAAATGAGTTCCATGCCCGCCCTGTTATTTTCCTCTGTGGCTCTTTTAACAGGTTTTTCTTTTTCATCGCTCGGAGTGATAGTTAAGCCTCAAAAGTGGTAAAATTAAAGTGTGTAGCTTACTTTGCGCAGAGAAACGCATTCATCATTAAAATCGTTTTCGTAAATTCGTTCATGTTGTTTCGTTTATCGAATAGGCGTTGCCTCTTATTGACAGATTTATATTATGACAAGAATCGTGATTGACACAAATTATACATTGATTTAAAAGTGTTAAAGTGTTAGGTTATTGTGTATTAAACCAGTTTTCAGTAGAATCGAAGTGAGAAAGAAATTATTTTAGTCTGTCTGTTTAACCTGCTCACCTAAAGAATCTGTTTAAAGCCTCTCTGCTAACTGTAAAGTGCGATAGTTTAAATTGAAGTTTTCTGAATTTAGGTACAAGATACGATAAAGAATGTACTTGCATTTGTTTTGCGAATTATAAATGTCTTTTTTTTTAGATCAATATTACCTCAAAATTCACTCCTATTCATGTTTACCCCCGCCTTAAAATTACAGCGTGTAAACGCAGCTTATTGTACATGCAAAACGCGAGTTTAAAGGAGGTCACTCCAAAAGGCGTATTATTTTTGTCATCGCCAATAAAAAGTTTACATTGATTTAAGTTACTCACTGAGGTTTCAGCTTCTAAAGTGCATTCTATCCCAAAAAAATTGTCTCCAAAGAAACCTAAAATTTGGCATCAGCTGCCGCCGTTTTGAAACGAATGCTCAGCAGCCAGGTCAGGCTAGGCTGCTAAGCGTGACGTCATCGTTACCAAGAGATCTTGTTTTGCAAGCGTATTTGTTTACTCGAGGTCATGGCTGATCTTCAACCTTTCCGTTTTGAGCCAGAACGTGTTTCTAATCCTGAGGATAGCGAAAGCGAAAACAAAGAAGTAAATGATCGGTTAGAAGGCACATTTTGGTGTTCATGTGAGCGATGTCAAATCATGCCAACGCAAACGTTTGTTACCGAGAACAGCCAGAGGAAGAAAACAAAATTCAAGGTAACATTTTAAGTGTATACTGACTGCATCGGTTGCAGCAAACTGATGGAAAAACACATTTTTCTTTGTAAAGTGCTGTAGACACTAAAAGAGTGTTTAAGAGCAATTCTCTGTAAGAATCAAACAAAGTGGGAAATGAAAAATTTTGACCCCCCAATCAAATTTACATGGAAGTAGGTCCCCATGGGGGATGTTCAAAATGTCAATTATTGAGGTCATTACTTAATTGTTGCCATAGTAACACTGAATGTTTCTTAATGCCTGACAATGTAACAATATTGGAGGGATATTGTCGAGAGTACACAGAACAGAGCGAGAAGAGGGTTTTACAACACGTGCTCAAGATGGCGGATAACAAGGACAACCTTTTTATTCTCCAAAGCGAGGTAGTGACGTAAGCGTCACGCGTAACGTAATACATATTGTAACATCCTTCCCTTTTTTTTTGTTTTTTTCGAGTGAGCTGAGGGTAACAATATGAAGTAGCAAGTTAACCATCAGGGAAAAGAACGAAAACATGAATCAACAATCAGCGGATTGTCCAAACAAAATTATAATAAAGCGACTGCTAAATATAGGCAACAAAATATATATGGAATGTAAAAAAAAAAGTCAGTCTCTATAGTCAGTTCTGGTTTGTCTCTAGTTAAAAAAAAACAATGTTCAAGTTAGCACATAGTCTTTCAGCCTAGCTGGTGGCTTAATGGCACGGCCTGATCGGGAACGCTTCACTGAATCACAAGGGTTGGACACGGGGTTTGTCTTGCTCACTCCCTCTGCCTGGTTCTGTGAGCCGGTATTGCGTGGTGTCTCTTGCTCGGGGATAGTCACCCTACAGTCAGCACTTGGCACAGTGTGAGGTGCTTTGGCACAGTCTTGTTGGTTGGACGGCTGTGAGGTTTTCACCAGGTGTTGTCGGTTGCGTCTGTAAGTTGTGCCAGATGCCTCAACTTCATACGATCTTTCATCTAACCTGCGGGTCACTTTAGCCTTCTTCCAGGTATGCTGTCCGAGGGCAAAAGGTTTCATGCGGACAGTGTCCCCTTCCTTTAAGGTAGGCAAGTCATGTGCAGTACGGTTGTAGTACTTTGCTTGTCTCTTCTGGTTTAGTTGAAGCTGCTCCATCTCATGAGGGTTCAGGGGATTTCTTGGTTCCAGCAAGGACTTGGTAGTCGGCAACAGGGTCCTGGTCCTTCTACCCATGAGACGCTGGGCTGGACTGCTGTCTACGCCTTGTGTTGGGGCATTCCTGATGTTGAGCAAAACAAGGTATTGGTCGTCGCCTGATTTAGTGGTTTTCCGCAGCATGCGCTTGGCTACTTTCACAGCTGATTCAACCTTGCCATTGGCTTTGCTGTGGTGAGGTGACGTGGTAGTGTGCTCGATGCCCCAGCTCTTGGTGAAGGTACTAAATTCACTCGACGCAAACTGAGGTCCATTGTCGGAGACCAGCTGTCTGGGGATCCCGTATCTAGCAAGATGGGCCTTAAGCTTCTTGATGACCGTTGTGGACTTGGTATCATTGAGGCGGTCCAGCTCCCAGAAGTTTGACTTGTAGCAGACAGTGATGAGGTAATCTTTACCGCAACACGATAACAGATCACAGCCAATCTTCTCCCAGGTTCGTTCAGGAATGTCATGGCTCATCAGAGGTTCCTTGCATGGTGTCCGCTCGAAATTTCTACATGCTTCACACGTGTGTATCCACTATTTTATCTCCTTACTCATGCCAGGCCAGAATACATGTTCTCAAGCTCGTCGCAGGCATGTGTCAATGCCTTGGTGTCCAGCGTGGATGTCTCTCTTTATCTGAGACCTCATTTCCTTTGGGATAACCAATCTCTCGCCTCTGAAAATTAGGCCATCAGTGACTGCCAGTTCATCACGGATGCTGAAGTATGGCGTGACAAGAGGTGGTGGTTGGGACTTGTCTTTTGGTCATCCTTGTAGTATGGTCTGCTTCAGCTGTTGTAGCGCTGGATCACGGTTGGTGTGGTGACGCATTTCCCCGATTCTCTCATCAGACATCACAAGGTAGGTCAGAGCATTGATGATTTCAAATTCTTCTTGGGCTCCTTCACAGGTTTGGGGAAGGTATGCCCGACTCAAGGTATCAGCCAGGAACATTTCTTTGCCATTCAGGTACTGCACATCGATGTCATACGCCAGAGCGCGTACCAACATGCCTTGGAGGCGCTTGGGGGCTCTATCGAGGGGTTTCTTCGTGATGCTCTCTAATGGCTTGTGGTCAGAGTAGACGGTTATGTGACGACCATAGGTGTATTGGTGCCACTTCTCAAGAGCAAATACGATAGCGAGCATCTCCTTCTCGATGGTTGCGTACCTTGTTTCGGTGTCACTCAGGGCTCTGCTGGCGTACGCTAATGGTCTTCCTTCTTGTAGGAGTGCTGCACCTAGGCCTTGCACACTTGCATCGCATTGAATCGACAGTTCTTTGGTCGAGTCAAAGTAGGCCAGCACTGGAGCTTGTGTTAGGAGACGTTTGATTTCTTCAAATGCTTTGTCATGAACAGAGTCCCAGGTCCACTCTACATCGGGACGAGTCAGATCCCTGATGGGACGCATGACATCGGAGAGTTTAGGGACAAATCTTGAGAGGTAGTTGACAGTCCCTCTTAGCCTTTCAACACCTGCCTTGTCTACAGGCGGCTTCATCTTGACAATTGCTTCAATTTTAGCGGGGTCAGGTTTGAGACCACTGCTGCTTAGCACATGACCCATAAATGGAATCTCCTGTAATCCAAAACGGCACTTGTCCTTGTTAAGAGCAATTCCGATTTCACAGCAGCGTTGTAGGAAGAAGCGTACCCGCTCATCATGTTCTTCATCGGTGCGGCCCCAAATGAGCACATCGTCCGCAATGCAGCGGACACCCTCGAGACCCTCCAGGGCCTGGTGGAGCCTTTTCTGGAAGATCTCGCTGCTAACCGTGAGACCAAACGGGAGACGGCACCAGCGATAACGCCCAAATGGAGTTGCAAACGTGGTCAGCAGGCTCGAGGGGTGGTCAAGTTCGCAGTGCAGATAGCCCGCTTTTAGATCGCAGACAGAGAACTTGCATGCTTGAGACAGTTCTGGCAGGATGTCCTCTAGGACAGGTAGCTTGTAGTGTTCACGTTTGAGGGCTTTGTTGAGAGGGCGGGGGTCTATGCAGATTCTGATGCCGGACTTCTTCTCAGCGACAGACATTTGACTCACCCAGTCGGTGGGTTCGTCCACAGGCACAATCATACCAGTGTTCACTAGGCGCTGGAGTTCGGCTTTGACTGCATCTTTGCGTGACTCAGGCAGAGTGCGTGCACTTCGAATCACCGGGGAAGCACCCTCAACAGTTGTGAGGTGTACCTTCTTGCCAGGGAGTGTGCCAGGTGTCCGGGAAGAGTTGAACTTAGTCATTCTCAGGTAAAGATACTGCATTCACGACCTTGAACTTGTCATAGTTCACTGTGATGAGGTTCATTTTCTGCGCCGCTTTACCACTTAGTAGAGGGGTAAGTTCCTTGTCAACAATGACAAAGTCCACTTTGAACTTTTGCTTCGTGGTTGGATTCACGACTTTTATTTTGCATTTACCGAGGGCTTGCAAAGAGGTTTTGTTCCACATCTGGAGGTTCACCATTTCGGGGCGAATGTGAGCGTTTCCAACGTAGCGCTTGGGCAGAATACATACAGTAGAGCCACAGTCAATTTGCAATTTCACTGGCTTCTCGTTGACCTCCATTTCACAGAAGATGAGTTGATCACTGGGTTGGACTGCGTTGACAAGGTGATCCTGATCAGTTTTAATTCCACTAATGGTTTCACTGCTGCTCTCAGAGGAGTCGGTAGAGTAATCTTCAACAATAGCGTGGACGCTGCGGTGCTTACACTTAAAGGACGCTTGAAAATGGTTTTTACCACCACAGGCTGTGCAGGTCTTTCCCCACGCAGGGCAGAGCTCCTTCCTCATTAAGTGAACTTGGGAGCAGAAGAGACACTTTCTTTTAGTAGCCCGAGGATCACTGGTTTCTCCAGACTTTTCCTTACCAGGGTTTTCTTTTCCCCCGCGCTTTCCCTTTCCACGATCTCCAGATTTTCCTTTAGCTTTGTGTTTGCCGTCACCAGATTTCTTTTTTTTGTTAGAGTCATGGGTCACCTTATTAATCTCTTCACTCTTGAGAGCTTTCATGTGAAGAGAGGCAGCCTCTTTTACACGACAAATTTCGATGGTTTTGCTCAGTGTAAGGTCGTGTGTGGAGAGGAGTTCCTCACGAGTCTTGTCATCTGAGATGCCTAAGAGTAGACGATCCATGAGCAAGAAGAGTTCACGCATGCAGTCGCAGAAACCACAGGTTTTGGCCAAGTTGCGTAATACAGAGACATACTCATCGATAGACTCGCCAGATTCTTGGTTATTAAATTGAAAGCGATTAAATTGAAAGCGCTCGAAGAATTCTTGTTTTTGGCCGAGGA